>LDUD01000037.1:475318-532073 GCA_012184295.1 Dactylella cylindrospora
AGGCAAATGGGTTCACAAGCTACCAACGCCTGTAACCCTCAAGACTTCACCAGTATATGCCATGACATACTTTGACGGATGCCACGCAACCGCATGAGCCGGGTAACTCGTTTTAATCTCGTGAACATATTCACCAGTCTCAACATGCGCCTATAATCCATCCACATTAGCACATCACTCCAACTTCCCACAAAACCCGCGAAAGAAGAAGGATAGGAGGAGAACACTCACAATATCCAACGGCATCAACTCATCACTCCCAGCCATCAAAAACGCACCATCAAAACTAAACCCAACGCTCTTAATCGGATGATTCGATTTATCAAACGTCCTAACGCAAACCCAATCCGTAGTATCCCAAAGCGAGATAAGGGCGTCGTTACCGCCCGTCGCGATGTATCTCCCCGTGGGCGAGATGTCCAGACAGTAGCAGCCCGCGGTATGAGCTGAGAAGGTGTGGATGATTTCGAAGGATGGGTATTGTCGGAGGACCACTTTGCCAGAGGCGTGGGTTTGGAGGAGGAGGGTGCCGTTGTGGGAGAAGGTTGTTTGGAAGGTCTGTGGGGTTGCGGTGGGGTTAGTATTGTGGTTGGAGGTGGGTTTGAGGGGAGAGGAGAGGGGGGAGGTACAAGGTCATTTCCTTCGTCGATTGTGTGGAAGACGGCGTTCTGGCGGAGGTCGAGGAGTTTAATTTTATTATCCTGTCATGTTGAATGCCCGTTAGCTATATATTCAAACTCGTGGCCAAAGTGGATCCGGAGGGAAGTACCTTTCGTCCAACAGCTACAACATATGCTTCCGGATGATACGAAAGTGACCAATTTTCTCCGCCAGTCTTGATATCTTGCGTAGCTTTCGCAGCTGTTTCCCAAAGAACCCATTCGAAGAGCCACCAAACAATCAGCCAAGTCCGTCCCGCAATAGCCTGTCGACATAACGAAGAAAGGAGTCAAAAAAAGAGAGAGAGAAATGATCGCTCGAGGAGGAGGTCCTTCATCCAGCGTAGATTCGAACCAAGGAGGCAGCAGCAGTAGGAGATGATGTAAACCGACTTCTATAATCCCAAAACTTGACGACCCCCGAATCCCCAGCTCCACAGCTCGCCAATCTCTCAGCGTGCGTAGGATCCCATTGAACCTTTTCCGTAACCTGCAACCCCGTCCCCTTCAGATCCGTGCTGCTCCTAACATCCGCCTTTTCAGGATTCCAAATCTTGACATTGCCGCCGGCGCCTCCCGTCGCGATTCGGGAGCCGATGTTGTTCCACGCGACGGTTCGAAGGATGGTGCCGGAGTGGGTTCCCGGGTGGTGGCGAGCGTTGGGGTCGTGGAAGGCGCGGATTTGAACGTCGGCAAAGTACTTTGTCGCACCGGAGCGGGAGAGGTAGCGGGTTGGTTGTTGAGACATTTGGATGCGTTCTGAATGCTCGATTGTCGTATCAGGGTGCTAAGAAGATAGAGATCGATCTGGCATTGTGGACTAGAGAGTCATGCCGCGGTTGCTTCTCCCTTTTTCACCTTTTTAATCTCGAGAAGGATATGTCGACGGGTTCGAGCACGAAGGATAGTTAGTTGTGGTAGTAGTCTGAAACTGTCGCGCGATATGCATGCAGACTGAAAACGGGCGACGTGATGCGCATGCCCTGGCTGCATGCTGCTTCTTGGCCTGGCCTGGTGGGCTGCGACAACAATTCAAATCTAAAATTTACAACACCAGAAAACTCGGTCACCGGATATTTTAATGGACGTACGCATACAAGGAATACTACAAATTAGATATAATGACACAGCTTGTAAACAAGCTAGCCTATGAGGCACCAGATGGAAAATGTTATGTGACTTGCGGTTCATTATCGAAGGAGATAGCAGCAGGCCAAGCTGTCAATAGGCGTCCTTACTCTACAATATTAGGACATGTTTACAATCAACAGGTAAAAAACCCAGATATATACATAAATCAAGCATTTACGCTCATGGTACTTGAATAAATAATGCTAACAATCGCTTAATAGGTTGATGTATTATTACCAGACGAGATTTGTGATTTAGTGCAACAGCAGCTTGGAGAGAATCTCAAGCCCCTCCACTATCATAGGATTTTTATGGGACTGAGGGAAATCTTGGGGAAAGAGTTCTACAATCATTACATTAGGCAAGGTATGGGCATGCTTATACCACCAATTGACTTCTCGGAGTCAGTTTCTAACAAGTGCTTCCTCCTGTAGGGAACATTCTCTTACTGAGCGACGGCAGAGTAGATGTAGACGATGTGTTCTGCTTGTACGATGGTAAATCATATCCCCAGTTCGATCCCAAATACAAAACAGATACCTAAAAGACTCATTACAGGGACCCTGTATCTCTTTCTTAAGAAAGAGACTTATGAAAAAGCAGGACTAGTTGGTAAGACAGCTACATTTGGCGGCAGGAAGAAGGAAAGATGGGGTATGCATAATTTCCCAAATACATGTCTCTATTTACACACGCTAATCGTATAACGTTCAAGTGGTTGAATATGACCTGCGAGCTCCGCACATGGTACATGGGAAAAAAGCGTTCGACCGATTAGCCTGGAGCTTTACGAACGTCTTCAAAGGACAACAAAGCTGGCTGTTCTGCGATTTACGCCAGGGTTCGCTTCCCTTCTGCGTTCGAACCTATATTTTATATTTCTAATTGTCGTCGACAGAAGCCTTTAGCCCATCAGAATCCCCACCGGACCCCGCCGCCATAATAGGTCTCTCAATCCCTAGCACCCCTCGCATCTCCACCCCTACAATCACACATCCAACCCACCCCATAAAACTCGCCACATTCACCCACTCAATCCCTCAAAAGCAAACAACCTCAGAATACGACAGAGCAATCTTCTACGACTGGGCCTACTCCCTCCACGAATGGCTCGCAATGGCAGCACTAGACGCTAATCGCCTTCACGCGGCGGATAACATAGACCCGCTGCTAAGCCGGTACGAACCACCCCTCGACAGTGCCGAAGAACATCAACCGGAAGGTAGAATTGCAAAAATCACCTGGAGGGGATTTCTCCCCGCCGAATACGTATCAAAGATATTCCACGTCCTGCAGGAGAATGTTCCGAAGGAGCGGTGGTTCGCGATGACCGTTCACGGATTTCAGAATTCGCCGGTGAGCTGGAAGGGGAGGCAGCATGGTGTTGTCGGTGGGGGGATGGGTGGTGAGAATTTGTATACTATTTTGCGATTTTCGAAGGATGGGAGTGGTGAGGGAGGGGAGGAGGGAGCGAGAGATGTGATTATGGGAGGCGTTGAGCGAGAAGCTAATAAGAGTGAAGAGTCGAGCGGTTCGAGGTATATCATGTGGGAGGTGGTTGGTGGGAGGGATGAGCACTCTTAACCGGATACAATGGGAGCCGTTTGCGTATAGTTGTTTAATAAGACCAAAGGACAATATCATTATAGAATCAGAGGAGATGAATCGAGTATTATTATTATTCCTTCTCAATATCTTTCGTAGTAATAACTCGGGGCTATGAGATATAATCATCATGCCCGATATTCTTTCATGCCGTAATGTTCTCACCGCTCCGCATTTGCCTGTCCTCTCTACTCAACGAGAGGGTAATACTCCGCGGGATGGTAACAAAACGAACAGATTTAAATTAAAAGTACAGGATCCATAGTCAGCCATCTTTGTCGACTCTGTTATGGATTGGTAGTTCCTTCAAAGGCAATCGATATCTTCTAACGGTTTCGGCAAGCCGCCGTAAAGCAGGCTAGTGATAACTGGCCTGGTAGCCTGCCGGTCGTTGGGAGACAAATCGTACCCCGTGTGAAGAGTTGAAATGAATTCGTCTTGCCCACTCTCTTGGGTAGCAATCGTATCATCTGTGTAACAGATGTCGTATCGACATTAATAGCTTTCTTTTTTTCTCAATGCTTTTTTGGTTTTGATTTTTGCAAAGAAATCCTGAGATCCATAAACGCAGAAACTCTATAGCTTTTGTGGCTTTCGGATATAGTTGAAGCGACTCTGCGGAAGTAAAAAAAAAAGAGATATTAAAAAAAAAAAGAAAAAAGATTGTCTTTTGTATTTTTTGTTTCTCGATCATATAACATACTTCGGAAAAAATATATATAACCTTTACGGACAAGTAGAGTTGTTTCCTTCGTCGGGCTGTTTGCAGGATTACGGTGGAGTCCAGGATGTTGATAAAGTTCCCTTCCACACGAAAAGGTGAAGTGTCCCCGGCCGCTATAATAAAAGGGCATAGTGGGTATAACAAGGTCCCAAGAGAAGAATATAGTGACAAGAATCAAAGAGAGGAAGTGAAAGATAATCCCCGACAGGTGAAGAAGTTTCTTTTTTATAGGTACGCCATAAAGTAGGCAGGGAAGGAAAAACAGAACCAGTAAAGAAAATAGGAGACCTCATAACGCCCGTATCTTTCAATGCATGTAACTCTTAAAAACAAAATAGTACTTAGTCTAATAGCTTTTGTCAGGACGAAGAAATGAATAATAAATCGACACAAAACAGTCAATCAATAAAATAAAATGCTAAAAGAGAAGAAAGCTTTGGGGTATTCCTTAAAGGGAAGGAGTAGGTGGTTTTATGGGAAGAAGCATATTTATTTGAAAAGAAGGAAAAAGAAAAGAAAGAGAAGGGAAAAAAGGGCCAGAGGGGGAAAAAGGGGGGGTCCCGCGATACGGGAGAAAGCGAAGACACAAAGACATTAGATCGTGATACTTTCGTTATGTATTTTTGAGATAGCCGGGAGTGTGAACAAGACGGTATTAATATAAACAACGTTGCCTCAAGTGGTGATCCGTCTCTTGCAACGTATCGACTGGGAAGGAGTAAGGGATGCTAAGTGCCCTCGTGAGAATAGAGTGGCGTTTGGCCGGGAAATCAAGGGAGTTCCACGGGGTGTTTATAGCGAAGGAGAAGGGAAACTTCTCAGGTCCGGATAGCAGGTCCGTTGGTAGTGTGGTTTGTGGTTTGGTGTCCATGATTATTGTGGTTGTTGTGGTGCCCATTGTGGTTTCCAGTATGATTATGATGATGGTGATGATGATGGTGGTGGTGGTGGCGACTCTCATGCATCGGCCACATCTGGAAATTTTTATTCTTCTCCTGCATGAACTTCCCAAGTCTGGTTTTTGTGGAGTTAGTAATAGACTTCCCAAGGCCGACGGCGTCCACCATCTTTTTGTCGTACGGTGGTCGTTCATTTTGCTCACTGGCAAGAGATGCAAAGTCCTGGAAAATGAGGTCGGGGGTAGGGAAGTCTTGAATTTTGAAAACATGGAATTTGTAGAGATAATCTATGCCGGCGGTGCAATTGTTGTGAAAATCCTCCAGGGCAAGACTCTTAAATTCGTTATACATGTTCAGGTTGAAATGCTTGCGAAGAAAGTGGCTGTAGAATCGGTAGAGAGTATCCAGCTCGGGGACGTGAGCGGCTCCATCCTTTTCACGGCGGCTGAGAACTTTATTCTTAAACTCAGGATAAGAATAGAGCTGAAATATGGTAATTCCAGGGGCCTGAATGTTCCCTTCCTCCGGAGTACCGGGATCGACAAACCACCCAACCTCATCGTTGTGAGGCTGAGGCTGAGCCTTGGCGGCTGGTCCTAGCCTAGGGCTAGTAGGGTAGAACTTCACCAAGTGGTCATCCGTACTAAATAAGGACTTCGGGTTAATGCTTGCCGTAATACCACTAGAGAGGTGGACTTACTCTTTTGGTTTCTGGCCTTCCGATCCATGCCCAGCATCTTGCTCTAACCTCACCAAGGCGTCGTTGAATTTGTCACTAACCATAACCGGCGTACTCTGGTCATATTTTTCGTCTGTATTCTGTTTGACCTCAGCGTCGGACCTTCGAGTAACAAGTACTAGCTGATTGACATTATCATCAGAAAATTCATCGACGGTAGGAAACTTTTTGTGGCTGCGAGCCTTATGGTCATTCTGAAGGGCGGCCTCATCGACAGCATTTCCATTGGCCGCCTTTTGATCTTGTCCTTGAGCAAATGGCTGATAAGGTGGCATGAACCCGTTCCC
This sequence comes from Dactylella cylindrospora, assembly GCA_012184295.1. Classification (NCBI taxonomy): domain Eukaryota; kingdom Fungi; phylum Ascomycota; class Orbiliomycetes; order Orbiliales; family Orbiliaceae; genus Dactylella; species Dactylella cylindrospora. Next base: position 481,363 of record LDUD01000037.1, read on the forward strand.
ATAAGTAGCTCCATTCTCTGGAACAAATTCCTGTCCCGGGATAAAGCCAGAATGGACATGGTTTTGCTGGGGGTAACCATTGTAACCAACAAATTGTTGATCTACAGGGCCAGGTACAGCCATTGGTGGCACATTTGGGTTTTGATAATACATTGGAAATGGAGGAGCGTTGATAAACGGAGGGCCGTGGGTATATCTAGCATCCCAATTCGGGCCCTCGTGACGACAGCTCTCGTCTCTATCCTCGTACTTCAGCACCCATTCGGTAGGGTTGTGCGCCGGACGTAAACGTTCGCGCCCATCTGGATGGTATCCGCGGAACTCGACCGCCGGGGATTGGATGCATGCTTCTCGGACAATTGCGATGTTGTCCTTTGTCATATCTTTAACCTTTCGGAAGCCTGCAATCACATCCAGAAAGATCCAGCCCTGGCTGTCCATGTGTCCGCGTAAAAATGTATCCTTCACCATATTGTCGAGGGAGAAATAATAACTCCTAAATTACAAATCAGTATCTTGTTGCGAAATAGCCTGTAACGCCCTTTATATATAGTACAATTACTGGAAAAAGAAGAAAAAAACTTACAGTTGGTTTACAACGTTCTGAACGGCAGCAGCGTATTCATAGTCGGGTTGAAATGGCACGGCTTGACCAACCGCATTTCTACTAGTGTAGTAAGGATAGTGGAATCCCGGGGAATGTGCATACGGCGATTGTGGAGGGAATCCATTTTGCATGCCATATTTCCCGAACTGTTGCGACTGCTGAACGCCCTGAGAACGCCCGTTCCCTCTGTAATTTCGAGCGTTCTGGGGTGTGGAAGGAGATGAAGGATATTGAGGGGACTGGCGGGGTTGATGGGGGTTCGTGTTAATTTGGGATGGTGGGCTGTGATGGCGAATCGAGTTTCCACCATTGAACCGAGAATTTGAATGGCTAATAAAGGAATTGTTGTCACCCCTTCCACCACGATAGCCCCCCCTTCCGGCTGGACGATCTCTCGGGCCGTGAGTTGAATGGCCCAAGTCTGTTTCGGGTTTGTGGCTGCCGAAAGCTCCTGGGTAACCGCCTCTACCTTGTGTAGGTTGGTCGCGATTGCTTGGGAATACTCCTGGCTTTTCCGCCTTTGGACGCAGAGCAGAAGGTGGCAGTACACCCTGTCCAACAAAGGCGCCATCATCATGGGATTGGGACGGCTTCCTATCTTTACTTGATGAATCATCCACAGGCGGAGTGGTCAATATTCCGTTAGCAAGTTGGCTAACAGCATCTTTCTTTGTATCGTTCGTATCCTTCTTTAGGAGAGCTTCTGCGCTGGGATTTTCTGTCTGAGGCGAAGGAGCATTCGCAGGGCGGCGTGGACGAGCGTCCACAGGCGCTCCTTGCGTAGCTCGAGGCTCAGAGGGTACCTGGGAGCTTTGTGGCTTGTCAAAGCCTGCTCTCGAAGTAAGGTCTGTGGGGGTTGTAGCTGCATCAACTTCCCCGGATGGTCGGGAGGACGGTTGGCCAGTCCTCCCGCCACGTTCGGTTCGACCACCTCTTCCGCTTCTACCACCACGGCTAGGAAGTGGTGTGTCATAGATAATATTTGGGGTTACTGGAATGCTGATCCACTTGTCCTTTGCTGGACGCCCTGAGGTCGTAGCTGGCTTTTCTTTTTCGTCTCTTTCCCTCTTCTCGCGCTTCTCTTCATCTTGAGCAACTTGTGCAACCTCAGGTGTAGGCCACAGCGAGGTATCGCTCAACGACGGGGGTGCTTGCGAGGTAGATACATCTCTATTTGGTGCATCTTCTTGCTGAGCCTTGATATTTCTCCCCGGTCGAGGGCCACGGGAAGCGCCTAATAACAAAAGATTAGTTTTGTTTATGTACGTGTAAAGGTTTTAATCCTTAGGCTTACCATCGTCCGTTAAGGGCAGGCCTTTTCCATCCCTACTAGCATCGGTGGTTCCACGTTTGTCAGCTGCAAGAGTGGTATCTCGACGTCCGCTCGTCGCCTGGTGTGTCCGATTGTCTGAGACATTCGATTTTTGTCTGTTATGTCTCTTTTCATTGTTATACGTTTGGCTTGCTCTATCCTGAGACAGTGATCCATTAACTGCGGGTTGTGGTTTCTTAGTCTCAGCTTGCAAAGCTTTGGTTCGATCAAATGCTTCCTTGCGAATCGTCCAAGGGTTCTGCTTCGGTATGGGGGCGTCAACCAAGTTATGGTTCTTGAATTTAGTCTTCCCATCTGAACCAACTTCTTTGCCACTCCTACTATCGCCATCATCGCCACCTGTCGTACTTCCAGCAGGTTCTTGCTCTGAAGCAGTAGTACTTCTGGTATCTTCATCTTTGCTAACTGTTTCCCCTTGAACAGGGTTTGATTCTGTCGATTGTGGTTGTGTGGTAGATTTACTGTCGGAAGCAACGCCGTTTACTGGAGCTGAGAGATTTAGGGCTTCGTTCTTAGAAGTAGCAGGGGGTTCTCCATTAACACTAGTCTTCGATGAATCAGAAGGCTTCACAGACTCTGTAGGTTTCCTAGCCTCTACAGGCGTGGCTGATCCCGATTTGCTGGGCTTTGACTTTCCGGAAGCCGCTGCGGCATACGAGAAGGGTGCGTCATTGTTTTTAGTTTCTATAGCTGTAGCTGTCGTCATTTTGACTGGCTGCAGCTCGCACGCAAACCTATCTTCAATATAGACAGAGGTAGATAGGAAAACTTCCTCTGACTGTTTGAATAGTGGCGTACTCAATTTCGCGTCTTTGAAGACGTATTCAGTCTGAGCCTATTCGGCTATTGGATTTCCGGGTGTCCAACCAGCAAGTGAATTGATGGTTGCACGCGGTTGCGAAGACCAGATGCCTATCTCTAGAAGGCTAATATCGTCCGTTGAGGATGATTGGCAGTTTTGGTATCGTCTATTTTTTTATCTTTTAATCTTTTCCGAACGGTATTGGGTATGCTAACTCCGATTGCAACCTTACTGTGGGCGAAGGAGGTTCGAGACGGAGCTTAAACGCCAATGGAGAACTCCAGCTCGCAAACAATAAAAAATGTTCAAGGTCCGGAAGGCCGATTTGGTAATTGCGTGTATCTTGGTTTATTTCGGAGGGGAAATAGTAGTTGAAAGTTTAATTAGAACCGACTACGTTGGTGAGACCACACTTGTATAACGGAGCGTTGGATGCTTGTCGTAATTATCGAGGGAGCCGAGGGAACGAAGGATCGGTTCGGACGAGTAGCTTGTGATACGAAATTTGTATACTTGTTGGAAAATAAAAGAAATAGCCCAAGCAGAGAATACGGAAAGAAATCCAAATAAAGAAATAAGAAGTAGAAGAGAATTGCAGGTTTTGTGGTGTTTTTAAAATGTCCTTAACTCGTAGAACTGCGGCAACCAGTATTCCAGACAACTAGAAAGAAATTAGGATCCTGAGAGCGAGTCACTTCCCCAAGATTCCTTCGACAGGTGCGGCAGTGGAAAAACTTGACTTTCGGATGTCAGACAAGTTGGTTGCAGTATAGCCTCCCTAGGAGTAGTTGTCGAATCGACAAATGGGAGGACCGTTTCCTGCGGTGTTTCCTTGGAGAGGGGTTTGTAAACCGTTTCGATGTCCTGGGGGTTTCGTCTCAAGAGGTTGCTGCAAAATTGATGCAAGGATGTTCAAGGTTGGCAGCCGATTGAGAGAGAAATACCGAAGACGAGCGGACGATACTGACGAGAAATCGGATTAAAATCGAACCGACAAATCGAAGGTTTAGAAACGGAAGAGTATGGTTGTGGGTGGTGAGGGTCGAAGAAAATTGACGGAGAGGTGGAAGAGTGGAAGAAAGAAAGATGAGCGTAGGAAGGTGTCGTGGGGAATTAAAAAAGTACAAAATAAAAAATTAGTAGGAATAAAAAAAAAAAAAAAAACTAGTGCTAGCAGAAAAATAATTAATGAGCAGAGATGACGGAGAAAGGAAAAGATTATTATTATTTGCTGGACGGGAAATCCCACACAAAATATTCTTCCAACGCCTCCAGCTGGGCCACAAAGTTACCTCCTTCTGTCCTGTCCTGCTGTTTGATATGACCACTTTTCTTCGCTTTGGCTGGAATACGCTCGCTCTCACTTGCTTACACGTTGAAGCTTCCTCCGCCGCTTTAATTTTATATATTTTTGGCCGAGCCGAGTAGAAAGTATTGACCGTCGAATCAGCGCAATTAAACCAGCTTAGAAAGTCAAGGCTGTTGCATCAATCAATCTTAACACCAACAACCTCTTTTTCCCCTTCTATGTTACTCGGAATGGAGATTGCGGATGATTAATTGCATAGTCCCGCAGATGTGAATATTGCCCTGTTGAACAATCCACCTTTTTTTTTTTTTTTTTGTGGGCCAAAATCTCTCGTTGCAATTAATTTTTGTGTGTGAGGGTTTTCGACCAAAAAAAAGAAATTTTGACCTGTTCGGCGGGAGTCCTAAAAGAGAAGACTGAACAAAATGGGACTTAGCTTAGCTTGAATGCCATGGCAGAAAGGGTCCTTGAAGGTCGCTGGTGTCCCGTCGGCTGTAGCCTTTGAACACCAAGAAAATGAAAGGCCTTGGAAGAAAAATAATCAGAAGTTCAGGAGAATTTACCTCTCACGCTCACAATCCCATCTACCTAGCTGTCCTTCCCAAAGTCGAGGAGCATTAATATAAAATGAATGCTGAAAGTTTGGGACGTCTTTCAGGCGTGAGAATAGGCTTTTGCATACACTAATGATGATGAAGATTTATTGGGACACGGAAGCGACATATTTCATTGTCAGGCATCAAGTCAAAGGACACCAAATGTAGCCCATTCACACCTCCAATACGATATTTGATACTGCTACTATATTCAATTGCCATAGACGCGCTTGCCTTTGGCATGGAAATCAATATACCATCGGGCTTCTAGCCAGTGAATGTCAATTTCTGACCTTGGCGGCAACAGTGAAATATAAGGCAATCTGGTTCGGGTTATTTGCACAACCTCTAGAAAAACCGTACCTGAAACTTACGAGAATGTCTCTCATATCAAGGTGCCTGCCGAGATATTCCTTTTGACAAGTCACAAGATGAAATCATCATGATTTCTAGCTCGAGCCCCCGCTTTTTTAAGAAAGCCAGAAGCAGGAGGAGAAGAAAAATAACCCGCCGTGACCGGCCAAATGGCTAGTTGGGCCAGCATTTCGGCCAGCCATGGCCGTACGGAAATTTGAATCGTTTCTTCCTCCTGCCGTTCCGGAACAAATCTTGGATTCGGGTGATCGGGAAATCCAGGAACTAGCATGCCAGTAAATATTTTTTCCCCCAGAACCATCAAAGTCTGATGAGTTGACTGAGGTCTGTCATCTAACAGGGTGAGAGAAAAAATTTTCTGGCTTGCAATTGCATTAGCTTTGAATGGGCCATCAATGCAGCGGATGATTGAGATCCGGTATCTGGCTGGGCTGTCCGCCAACCTGCAGACATATCGCTTATCTTTTCACTTTTTTTATTATTTGCTCGCTCCAATTTGTCACGAAAATTCAGCAGGCACGGGGTTTTCGCTAACCGTCGGCCCTAAAAAGGTCGTGAGAGACGGGTTATCATGCCAGCCAATTGGGATCGAAACATGGCCAAGAAAAATAAAATTTTAAGGTTACCCCTCATTTGCAGAGCAGACATCGAATCCCCGGCTTCAACCCCTCATCCGATCATCCCACTCAATGGCGGGGCTACTGTAGGAGAAAAAAAAGTAGAAGGACAATGGGTTTGTGTGGCTGATGATTCGAGAAACCCATCATGTGGCAAGTTTGGAGGTCGACGGGATGACGTGTTACCTGCAGCATGCTTGGCCAATTGGGGTAGGCTCAATCTATACCTTTCAACTAGAGGGGCATTTATCATGTGCTATTCTTTCAGGAAGAAAATCATATCTAGCGGCGTACGCGTACGCACATATACGTACATCTTAGATAAAGTTATCCTAATATCAAGCGAATTAAGTCTTACAGGTACAGAGGGTTTAAAGTGCGATTGCTAAAATGTTACCAGCAAAAAAAGAAGACTGCACCATAACTTCGTTACAATACTCGCTTCAGAACTTTATTACCCGCGTAAATATCGACAATGCTGTTCACAAAACTCGCTAATCTTATCGTCTCCTAATCCAATAGCTATAATGACCGTGTGACTGTACCGAAGCAATCTAACCTTACCAAGTGGCCCAGATAACCACCTCAAACCTTGGTGCACAACCCCTTAGCCGCTCATCCAAGCTGCTGCTCTCCGAGCTCCGAGTTGTGAAGCAAACCGAAGACCAGTAGCACCCATCGGGAAATAGCTCACAAGATACCAGATCAAGGCGCATAACTGGACTATACTAGAAAATAAAGTGAGAATAAGGGATTGTAGCTGTGACAACAATTGTTAGCCGATTCTTCGTTTTTAATCACTGTATTCCGACAACTTACCCCGATAGCGAAGTACAGGGTCAGGGCGATAGAACCAAAATATATCCCAGTAAAAGGCAATCTCTCCGGAGAGAGCAAATGGCGGGCATATGTCACTGGCCCCAGCATAAGCGCCCAGGAGCTTAAGAATAAACAAGAACCGACAGTCCATCTAGTGTTCTCAGTCAGCTTACGTCAACAGGATTCGGGTGTCTAAAGGAGGTGGTCCGACACTTACAGGACAGCAAACTTCCGAGCCTTGAAAGCCAACACCGGGAATAAGAAGAAACAGAGCACGAAGCATGCTGCGGCCCCTAAGTTGCAAATCGCGAAACCTAGCATTCTATCCCATCTTGACACTATAAATCTACCGTCAGCATTGCACCCCACCGTATCGGGCAGCTTTCTTTAAAACGTACTAGCAAACCAGCCAGCCTCCTCTTCCTCCCTGGTCCGTGCAGGCAGTTGGGCCTCAGCGTTTGTGGTTGGCAGCCTGACATAGCCATCGTTGCCAAACGGGTTGTACGAGCTTAGGTTTGAGAAGAATCCAGTATTCGAAGAGGTCCTAACAGGCTCCTCTCTTCTCGACCAGCTAGTCCACTGTGATCGGAATTGTGATTCCGCCGCCATGTTTATGTATCCGTTCAAGTTTCGTTCGTTCGCGAAATGAAATGCGATTCTCGGAGGTTAATTAAGGTTATATTTCGCGCAGACTGCGGAATAACCGGGAGAGGGTGAGGAAAAAAGGGTTCTTGTCGAATCCGAAAATACGTCGGAGCCTAAATGCTATGCTGTCCTAGTTTCGTACTCAATTTCCTTTGCAGATGGCAAAAAAAGAGGGCACGTTGTGTACGGCTTGCGTAATTAGAGCGCGATTGAGACATACGAAGTTGATGCATGAAAGGGGATTCTCGTTGGGTGTCGGCGTGTTAGGTTGGGGTTCAGGGTGCCACCACAGCTGCCGCGAATCTTGGCGGGCGAATGAGCCTCAGGTCGGGGCCTTAATGCGGCAATAAGCCGACCGACAAACCCGCTGAGCCATCCCCGCAACACCATATCGATATACATGTTATGTATCCCAGTTCCAGCGACCAGGCTGGGCCGGACATGGGGGAAAACACGACACGGCCGTTCCAAGGGCTGCAGTATCAGCCATTCGGTTTAAACATTTTAGGCATCTCGCGACCATCCTTCCTTTTCAAATCAACCCTTCCCCCAGTAATTGCAGCAATATGCGGGGTATGCATATCATGATACTTCCGCTCCCAGGACCCAATTCCGTAGTAAATCGATATACCTCAACGGTACAAATATTCCCCATGGTATTGCATGCAAGTAAGACCCTCAAACCGAAGTTAAAAAACGAGGCGATGGGGCAGCAATTAATTTAATTATAATTGCGGAACTCTTATTGTTATAATAAATTCCTCAAGTTAACCTGGTGCACTGATGTTGAGTAAGCGGAACATGGCGGGTATCGAGATATTTATTTTACTAAAGAGCTGCCTCAGCATACCGTCACGCATATGCCAGAAACTAGGGGGTTACCGTCCTGCACCTGCAGCGTGCATATCGATATCTATCAAGATGTTGTTTCGACCTTGTCAGATTTGAATTGTGCTTCCCTCCTTCGGTTTAGACCGTGGCGACCGTCAGTATGGAAAGATGATATTGCGAAACATTGCGAAAAACAAAAGTGGAGAGAAGCTATAAATTCCACACGCGATAGCTTTGTCAGCAGGATATCTAAGCAATCCAGTATGCCTAGAGAGATATACCCAGGACCACCGCGGTTTGCGGTCGCCGATCGCGATGGCCGTTTTATTGCTTCAGTGCTCTGATATCAGTAGCTGACTATACTGCCCCATATGGTGGCTGATGGCAAAATGACAATAATGTCTGCCGCAGCCGATATATCTATATATATCCTGATTCTGACCATCGCTTCTACTAATACCGCCATATGACTCGTCTAAATCGACTAAGATGCAGTTTCGAGACCAACAGCGTAGTCTCGAGACTTTCAAGTTTTGCATGTATGCTTTTTTTCGGCCCCGGAGTGAAGTCATCCGTAGATACCTGTACCTGAGCCTGAATACTTTGGACGGGCAGATTATTGCAAATTCGGAATAGAGTTATCCAGTTCCTAGGAAAATTCGCAACATGAAACCGACATTGTATTGTCGGATATCTCCATGAGGAAAAAGTCAAGAACTGTCATTAATATGATATTCTCAGGCCATGGCCAAGCACTCAGCTCGAGCTAAATCACATTTAACACTATTGTTCCGATCTTGGTGCTGGAATGTCTTTTTTTTTTCTTTTTGCTTTCGCCCTCCAAATGTCTAACAGGGTATCTCCGGGAAGCTACCAAGCAAACTTTCGGCGTATGGCAGAGCAAACCCCAGCTTTGATTGGATCCTGAAGGTGTGGCGGGACTCCGTCAACTCTTCCTCCAGTCGAATCGCAAGATCCCCATTGCGCTTAAATTTCGGCCTCCAACTGGCTGGAGTATTTGAAGTTCGCAGCTTGTTGAGAATTTAATTTTAATATTTTCTTTCCCAGCAAAAGCAAGTTTATCTTGCTGCATCGCAGTGCAGGTCAGATCTGTTCAACAAAAATTACTTGGACTTGCACTATTCGTGGCCATAGATGCATCTATGCAATCATATAGCCATACCTGCAGAGCAAACAAAGCATTTCGGGTAGAAATGATGTCTGACTTCAAGGGATAAGGATAAGGATATGTCCGTCTGACAAATTCGTCCTTGCATATAGTTGTTGAGGAAGAATAAACCTTGATATAATGAATATGATTGTAGAGTTGGTTTGAAAAAAAAAAAAACTCCGAAATGGCAAGGGAGGGCAAAACCAAAGTATCATGTCTTCTTGATCGCATATTCATATTCTCCCTGGCTTGATTTTGAAAAAAAACAAAAATGTGTCGATTTCGAGAGGTACATCTTGGGTACTTCGTCCTCAGATAGAGAGGTCGAACCCCCTGGCATGTCGTATGGATGCTCGCACACCACCAGAAATGGGCTAGTAGAAAACAAGCAAAATCAAGTGGCACCAGAACCCCATGCTGGAATGCGCCTGTTAACCAGGGTGGACAGTTTGGACTTGTAAAAGGCCGACGACGATAGCAGAAGAGTCGAACCTGGCCTGTTCGGCTGGTTGCATGCTGCTTCTGCTCAAGGGCGGGCAATTCTTTGGGTAAGCTACTGGGGGTGGTCTGTAACTTCCCAGCTTTTAGTTGATGTGCTCCTCCGTCGAATGCAGCAGCGCATAGCGCATACCAATAAGAAAACGTCGTAGTCTCTCTCCTCTTCCTCTCTATTGCCCTTTCCCTCTCTTGTCATTTCTTCCATCCGGCGAAAGAAAAGGTTCCGTCTCCACTCCAACAGCTTTTTGGACACCCCTCCTCTTCTCTTCCCTCCGTTGTACCGCTACTAAGTTCTGTTGATCTGGGTGGTGCTGGTTATGCCAGCCCCGCCCACCCACTACAATCGACCGCCACCTATTTTCCTAACACACCACACAGACACACAGACCCCAACTTAAGCAGTCTTTTCTACCTTTTTGCCCTTCGTCCCATCTTTTGTTCCCTTCTATACCACCACCCCCCCTCTAGGGCACAAGAAAGGAGAGCAGGAAGTTGAAAGAGAAGGCTCCTGCCTGTCCTCCTGCCTGCTCACCCCTCTATCACCTGCGACCTACTCCACAATACACTTTTTTTTATTTTTTATTTTTTTCTGCCCTCTGCTCTGCCACTGCCGTTCTCTACCGTAAAGATGGACCAGCTCCGCTGAAGGATACCCGGGTCACCTGTGCCCCCCGACACACTCTACCATTTCCACACTGCTGCAGCTATAAAGAGCCCGGTGTACCCCCCCTATCATCGGCCTTGAGGCTCTCCGGAAACCTTCTCATCTATTCTGCTCTCTTGAAATACTCTATACATCACACCAACACCTGCTTCCTACAACTAATCGCCGATACAACCACCTTCTACAGCATTCCTGTCAAGCTCGTACCACCTGTCCTACCTAGTAGTGCATAATCCGACTTGCTCCTAAAGCTAAAGCAATCAATCCCTAAGCGCTTATACCTTACATCCTTCACCTTAGCTACCCATTCGCTCGAGTTTATATCCTGCCTGAGATCCACTCGGACCGCAACGCAAAAAGACTTCGCTCCCCACAAGGAAAGGCTCTATATTCAAACCGGAGCCCATTTCGTTCACCGTCAGCAAGGCTGAACATTTACCACATCCCACCACACTTATCCCAGTCTTCCGCCCTAACGGCTCGCTATGCCATTGAGTAAGGCGTCCATCCCACATACGAGGCGACTGCCTACATTATGCATGAAGCTAATATGTCCGTTCCTTGCTATTCCCTAGGTGTAAACGCAAATACCCGTACGGATCCCTTTCTTTTTGACTTTGAAGCAGATCTCGGTCCAGAACCGCAAAAGACTTCCAAAATGGAGAACTCGCACCATTTCATAAAAGATGAGCATGGAGACCAACAAAGCGGTCAATTTGTTCAAAATAACTTTTCAGGCTTCGGCGTTCCAGGTAGCTTTGGAGGCCAAGGCTTCTCTGGCAGCATCGACCCATCCGACTTGACGATGAACCAACAAAACAGACTCATGTTCAACAACCAAGGGTTCGGCAATCAGACTTCAGACTTTCTTGGTAACTCTGCCATTACCGATGACGAACTTTTGGATTCTCTCGACCAAGGTGGAAACTTTCATGGTTTCCCTGGTGGCCCTATGAGTGGCGGCTTTGGAAACAACAGCGAGCTAGAAAATGTATTCGCAGCTAGCCTGCAAAACTCCAGCATGCAACCTCCATCCAACATGAACCAAGTGTATTCTCACACCCCAGAAGATGCGCCTATCCAGTCGCCGTTTGTCCGAGGCTTTCCCAATGCCGCCCAGCTTCGTCACCATATCCAAACAAACCAACAGTTCGGTGCTACTGACAGCCCATCTTCCTATAATGCATCTCCTATCATCATGTCCTCCTCTGCAGACGTCCATGCAGGCTCCTTTGGTGATATGATGAATGCAAAGAATAAACGTAAGGCTAGACCCGATATTGAGAGAGCTGGTTCTAAGAATGCAGCTCCTCAAACCCCAACGACCCCAGGTCTGGGCAGTCTCTCACTCAATACCACAGAATCAGGCATGCAGGCGCAGCCAATCCAAAACCCACACTTGGGTCGACACGGACACCAAAAGTCCTTGTCCGGAACATGGGACGGCAACTCCGGCTCTCTTTCCTATATCGAATCCCCGATGTCCTCCCCCGGCCCCGGCTCCGCTGGCCACCGCCAAATTTCAGATATCCTCGGAGGTAAACACGCCTCCTTGCCAGCCAAGGTTGACGGAATGAGCCCTAGTCAGCAAAGCCAAGAAGCGAAGAGGCGACGCCGAAGAGAGTCTCACAACCTCGTAGAACGCCGCCGACGGGACAATATCAACGAACGCATTCAAGAGCTCTCTTTCCTCGTCCCACAGCACCGTCTCGAAGATGAGAAGGTTCGAAAGCATCTTCAAAACAATACACCTCTTTCTCCTGGCCTTCATGGGGTTAGCCCTCCCCGAGCCACTTCTATGCTCGCTGGTGGCCTTGGAAGACGCGCCAGCGGCGTTGGCCAAACTGCTCTAAGCATTCCTCTTGAGGAGAAGGATAGAGTACCGAACAAGGGAGATATCCTTAATGGTGCCGTTGGCTGGACTAAGGACTTGATGTGGGCTCTTTATCAAAAGATCAAGCAGGAGGAGGAAATGCAAAAGAAACTCGAGAGCCTTGGTCAACCTTACCAGCTCAATAAGAACGAGGAAATGAAGCGTATGGAATCTGAGCTCGTAGCAGCGATTGAAACCAACAGCAGCGAGACCTTCCGATACTCTCGAGGCCATGGATCTGGTCTCAGAGTACCTGGATATACCGACCTAGCTGGCGCCCCTATCGGGCAAAATGGCCAGGGTGATCAGGCTTCTCTGCCAATCAACAACCAGCAGTTCTGGCACAATACTGGTTCCGCTGATATGGGCAGCGGCCTCGCCTTCAAGGAAGAGGATGAATTCGGTATGGATGTGTCTTGAGAAACGACAGAAAAAGTCTCCAGTAAATTCTTTTTCTTTTTTTTCTCATACGGTACGGCGCATTACATACAAGGTTTACTTCTTTCTTGATTTTTTTTTTCCTTCGCTATTGACTCTTTCTTCTCGTATGGGATAAATTTGGTCTGCTTGGGGATGCTTCTCTATCATGTACATCATTTCATTTCATTCCTCTTTTTCAGTTTTATTTCTTTTTGTAGGAGCAGAGATGTTTATATATATGGATACATGTACGGGGAATGCATAATGTATCGGCGAACTGATTTGTTTTTTTTTTTTTTATTATCTTTTTTGTTTGGTAGTCGTTTCTTGACTTGGTGATATTTTTCTCTCTTCTATATAATTTAGCAAGGCCTCAGATCTCGGAATCAGTGGGTTTGTTTGAACTAGCTTGGTTTTTCTTAAATCTAGCCTCTCCTTTAATCATTATATTCTTTTTCCTACCACGGTCTTTACGTATACAGGTCTCTTTTGTCTAATATCAGATGGTTTACGATAAGATGCGGAGCTACGCTCTTTCTTTCTTTGTGTTTTCTGTTTTCTATAATACTTGTACTGGTTTTTAGGGATAGCTTTTTGCTTTTGTGTTTTTCTGCTTTTTTGCCGGACATGTAATGTATTAGGAATAACTTCATGTAATAGCTCTCTGGGTAGCAATAGTTTCAGTTCTCCATCTTTTTCATTTTCCCTTTTCCTATTGAATACAAACCACTCTACTTCAAGAATGCATGCTTTCTCTCTGTGGAGGTTCGTATCGCGCGTACTATGCTAGTAATGCTATGAGTAGTTCTTTAGGATAAGCCACCTTGCGAAAATCTAAGACTTCAGGCACCCTGTGCCGCAAAGGGTATCGCCACCCAAAAAAAAAAAAAAAAAGGAACAGGAACAGTGTAACAATACACCGAGGATTCAGACAACCATCGTCCTGCATAAAGTTCAATTTTTTTTCCTCGTAATCTCAAATACCATCATCGGAGTCATAATCCGTTCTCCCATCCCTCTGCGCCTCCCCCTCCACCAATATCCACAAGTACAGGCAAGTCATGCAAGTTCATCACGTTCCTCCCCGGTATCTCTGCTACTCGAAAAGCTTTCAGGGGCAGTATCCTCAAAGGATATCTTCTTTAAGCTCCTTACCCGTTTCCGCGCCGAAAGAGAAAAGCAAAATAGTGAGCAGCAGATGCGAAATCGGTCGATTCAGGAACGAAAAGCATCATCGATCTCTCGATCTTGCAGATATGTTTCCCAATATCCTATGGGCGAACATACAAGGCGCCTACTAACAAAAATGGTCATGCAGAGTTTTAAAACGGTTTTTTTACTTCTCTTTCCAAGGAATGACCGGCAAGGTCAAGGTCAAGGTCAAGGGGTTAGGCAAATAAGCAAGGTACGGAGATTTTTTAGATCCTGGTGGCTTTTGGCATTCTTTTTTTCCCTTCCCTTCCTTCGCAAAAGCCCGTATAGCGAGAGCTAGGAAATCTGAGATGAAAATCAAAAAACAAAAAAAACAGGGAAATGAAAGAATAAGGATCTCATTACTAAGACTTCCCCATGTTCACACGACTCGTGCTTCGTCTTTCTAGCCTGAACGGGTAATATTTGTTTTTTTCTCTTCTTTTATTTTATTTTCTACGCTTTGTGACTTTACGATAGTAGTGGTTGAGGCGGTGGCCGTTGATGTCAAGGTACGCGTGGTTAGAGAGAGAAGGGGGGGTGTGGGTGTGGCCAAATTTCACATGATAACCTCATATGGAAATACTTCATGACCTGCGCGTATATAAAATATTCAAGAAAAAAAAAAAGGGACTCCACAATAGAAAAAAAGGTTCAAAGACCAACATTTTTCGAAAATTGGGTAACAAGGTAACCCTGTAGATCCTCTCTTTTTGTTTCTTTCATGTGGGTCCTCGCGTTCTCCGAGGTCTTCCTCCAGCTTGCTTCTCTCTCTCTCTTTCATCGTCTATCGGAGTGCACGGGTGGGCGATGGCCGATGGTAAAGAGGAGGGGGGTTGCGGATGTGCGTTCGCCCATAGTGTATCGCTACAGCATAGATGGCGCACACCCTCTTTTATTTTTCCCTCGCTTCGGATAGCGGAAAAGGTGTACATTAGTTTCAACTTCCCAGGTCAAGAGATCCATATCGGACTCCACACCATGAAACCTAGATTATCAACTAGCTCTAATACTATCTCCAGGCCCACCTCTATTCGTATCCTCGTCTACGGTATACGCATCTTCAGCGAAAAGTAACATCCTAACAAAAAATGTGTTGATGGTTGTATTTTGGTCTCCTGCAACATACACCACGCACCGCCCCCCCTTCCAATCCCAAGATGCTTTTACACTTTGCATACGCAACCCTTTTTATTTATTTTTCTTGGGGTTTTTCCTTTAGTAACGGAAAACCGGAATATAGAGTAGCCTTGTTTTCTTTGAGTTTCCTGCGATCATCTTTTGATTTGTTCGCTAGGCCGTGGGACATGCACTCTGCCTTTCCTGCATTACAGGAGAGCAAGAAGCCTAAGGGGAAAGGACGGGTATGCTACATGTATGCAACCTTGTTTTTTTTTTTTGGGAGGCGTTTTCCTTTTCGCTCGGTATCATGCTTCCTTCAGAGTAAACCTTCACCGGGTATGTGCAGACTGTGGCTAGTTCGAGATTTTGCAAAGTTTACCCTTTTTTTTTTTTTATATAACTAACTCGACTTTGTGGAGATCGTCGAGGTTAAACCAACCACATGTGCAGTTTGCCTTCCACCGTGATAGAAGGATTAGGAAATCGAGCGTCTAGATAAGAAAGGCAAACTTTCGTCGTGACAGAGACGATTTCTCTTTGCGGACGGCTGAATGAAGTTATTCAAATAGCTACTAGCTACTTATGGCCGAAAAGGACACCGCCCGGGGTAGAGGTGTAATGGATATCTACCGGCTAACTATCCATCGAGCCCCGAGCTTTGATTTTCCTTGCGGATATCGTGTTCAACGAGGCTATACCGACAAAGATAGAAAAGAGTTTCAGTTCTAGATGCAACTATATGACACTATGACTCAATACCCAGCGGGAAAGGAGTGTCATGCGGGTACAAGAAATTCCTTGGGAATTATAGGATAACAAGATGTAGAGATCGGTCGATGGTAGGTAAATAGGTTTCAAAGTGGAGTGAAAGGCATAAACCAGGGGGGGGGCGAAAGTTCATCTATTTTTGTATATCTATGTCTTTGGGCGCTTTGCTGTCTGTTTAGGTGGTATTTGATATATATACGGAATACGTAGTAAGGAGATAAGAACCGGATGGCGGGGCTTGATGCATCGATGGTTTAGTAGACATCTAGACTAGCACTAATTAGAAAAAGTTTAGATACGCTTACGGCCTTACGGTTGTAGCTTACTACAATTCCTTGCAGCTCACTAGTACTAGCTTCGCATTATCACTTTCATTCCGCTCGTCTCCGACGTACCGTAACTACGGCCCCCCCTAGTCCTTAGAAATTAAATGGCGGACGCAGCCATAAACGAAGTGGAGACTCGCCCGAGTCGTTATATGTTATATTTTCTAGTGAGAATAAAGAAAGATGGTGGGTGGGTTACCTCTTGGAGGATCCGAAAATGGCCAGCGTGACGAGGCCGCGAGACGCCAGTAGTGGCCACGGCAAGGCCCACTATTTTCTTGGAGGAAAAGGGAAGCCGGGGGGTATATGGGATGGATGTCTTATCCCTCGGTTTTGGGTGCTATTCGCGGAGTGGACAGAGGCGAGATTTGTCTAGTGGTCGTAGCTCTGTTGACCATATTGTAAGGGAAGCAGGGAGGGCTGTCTGCTAATGTCAAGGATGGACCATAGGATCGTCGAAACCCCTGCGCATGCATGGGGCACGCTCTTAGTTTCTTTTTCTTCCTTGATGTTTCTCTTCCAAGGAATAAGTAAATATGGATCGTCCGATCTTTTTTAGGAGATAATGCTCTGTCGCCATCAAATTCAACGAGACATGTTAGGGGGGTTGGTACGCCCGGGTGGCCGGTGGGGAGAGAACGAGAGACCCACAAAACTCAGCCTGCTGCCAAAAGAGAGGTACTTTCGAGGTACTTCTGGTCAAAAGTACCCTTTTTAATACTCTTTCCTACTAGCCTTTCATTCATACTAGCTATGGGGTAGGGTTGTAACTAAAGTGTGGCGGATGACCGCTGCTCGATACCTTCTGAAAGAGACGAATGAGAAGTGCAGATCTGAACATACAAGGGTTGCGTTTGGATGAAAAGGCAAGGACAAGGACAAGCACTGGATATCACATCCGCTCTTTGATGTTTTTTCTTGTTTCTTTCATTTCGCACGGACAAGATGATGAAGGCGGTCAGATAAATCAAGAATGAGGGTGTCTACAAGAAAGCCATCATCATGCATGAAATATGCATCTTCATGGGCTAAGATTCTCAGCTCTACCCTTTGCGTTGGTAGCGAGAGCGCCCGAGCTCAAAGGCTACTGTATGAATGAGTCTTTTCATTTCTTTCATTTCTTTTTTGCGAAAAGAAAAGAATGAAAAACAAGGCTAATATCTGTGAGCTCTAGCGCTCGGGATATCACGCTTGCAGGCTGCATCGGAAATATCGTTGATTATTTTGCATATCGTTGGTTAAAATCTGGCCTTGGAATTTCGGTTTCCCCACTCGACCTCACTCGGCCTCTTTCGTTTTCAAAGTTTGCGACGGGCGCCGTTGCGACTTTTAACATGCAGAGAATTATTACCTTGCAAACCTCGTATGCCGTGAACAAAAAAGGCCCCCCCACCCAGGAAGGCCTCGGAAATAATACCATCTGACCTCTAAGGTCTATTAAGAGCAATAATCTCAGAAATAGAACCATTATTTTATTTGAACTATTAAAACAGGGCGTTAAGAGTTCCTAAACATCCCGAAAGCTTCAAAACAAGGCTAAGGGCTGAGAGGGAAAAAGAAAAGAAAGAAAATGAGAGTAGAGGTATCTTTTTTTGTAGTGGATTTGCTTGTTACAAGAAACTATCGGATCATATGCCGATCATGTGGACTCCCTTCCCCCGCAGTCTGGATAGTTCGGACGGGATGAGGTAAGCTGTATGGCTTAGACGGCACTGTTAACGCCAAAATTACTTGTAGGCGAGGGAGAGGGTGTGCGGTTTGGGAGAAGACTAAAGGACTTGGTCCAACTGCAAGCTGGGCGTCCAAGCTTGCCCCCTCCTTCTTATCCCTACCCTAGATGAGATGTTGATAAAGAGAAACACCATCGACACCTTTCATGTAACTACTTATCTATCAAGGCAGCCAACTATCTAGTAGCTTTTCCTGGAATAAGTATAGAACATCATGCTAAACTGTATCCAACTGCATAAGGATGTCTCATCCAAGCTGAAAGAAAAATGTAGCTGATCCAACAGATTTCCCTTTCATCCGACTCTTAGTTCTTTGGCAACAAGCTGAGAGAGGCGGGAGAGATCAAAACCGTGGTGGTAGTGGAGGTGGTCGCATTTGGCATGTCTTATGCAACACCTTCGTCTCGCTTACTGTACAAGGGAAGGGATGGCACTGACCAGCCAGCCAGAAGTTCAGATGAAAAGCGCAATTCGATAGGTTCGGGTCCATGATTATCGATAAAGCAAGAAGGCGGGGTCAGCTGCATCCCCATCCTTACCGACAGACCGTCCCATATGGTTAGACAGAGGGTGAACGTGCACGCCCGCTAGCACATAATTTATGCATGAGATGAATGCATGGGATCCCATTGATGGGCGCACACTTTTTTTTTTGTTGCTCGATTTCAGCCAAAGTCCTCTTTGTTTTTTCGTTTTGCTAATCGATAAGGAGTATGACGGAGGCAGAGAAAAGAAAAGAGAGGTGAGGCAGGCGGACAGGCCTCTCCGCCCACCATGATGACAAACCCGTAACTTTTTGGTGGTCCCCATGTGATGGGAGGCTTTATATCTAGAACTCGTGCAACGATGAGGCTTAAAATTTGGTAATAGGAAAGGAAAACATTAGAAAAAAATATCCATGATCGATCAAGCTTCAGCTCTATAAGGCTGGACAAAAGTGAAATCCCAGGGCTGCTGTATCTATCCGTGGATCGAATCCTTTCAGGAACGCGAGATGGGAGTGCAAGTTTGTTAATTTTTCGCGGCCAGCCTGCCGGCTTGCCTGAGGATTCGCCTTGAATGAATCATAATGCCTCGTTGTGATGCCTGGTGGTGTTTCAGGCGCGCCTTCCCCGGGCTACTGTGCTGGTTGAGCTGACTCACAACTGGAACGACAACAACAACAACAACAACCTGCCCCCAAGGTTGGGCCAGACTGAACCTACCCGGAAGCCCAGGGGCGTCAAACTTGCCCCATTCGGTGGCTCAACCCCGTTCCCAGACTCAGCAGAGAGAATCTTCAATGTGATGCACAGCTTTACTTCCTACGGGCAAGAAGCATTGAGAGGAGGAAACACGCATTGGATACTGAGCCTCTTCAGAAGAGTAACCGAATTGATTGAATCTCAAACGGTCCCCAAATCAATCAAATCTGGCTAGAATCAGTTACGCTTTGCTGAAACCTGCAGCCCCCGCACGCCTGCATACCTGCCTGCCTGAGTGCCTGGGGAAAGCCGTAACAATTATCAACACTTATTTCATCAAGAGTCATAGCGACCTGCATATCCACATAACCGAGCACTTTGCTGTGTCTTGGATTCAATTCTATATAAATCTCTGCTGCTTCTTCCCCCTACATCTTCCTAGTATGCTTTTACCTTCACTGCATTGTTTTCAATCGTCCGGACTTTGCGCAACGACACGGTCAATCTCACTTCACTCCAAGGTAGTGCTGATATTTCGAAGGTATCCTCTTCCTAAGCCTAATCTCCACTCTAAACGACTAGTATCTTCAGCACCCTTCAAAAAAAATCTTCGCATAACCTCTTCACACAACAATTGGACCAAGGGAAATCAAGTCAGGCACGCTCACACCTCCCAACAGGTGCCCCTCAATACTTCCCCCATCATTGCCTCTCGTCACATCCCCAAAAATCCAATCTTACTCAACCTTCGTGACGCAATGGCGAGTGTCAAAGAACGCTACGGGGCTCCGTTCCTTGAACAGGATCCCAACGAAATCAATGAGCTTGTAAAAGCGCTTAATGTTGGCTCTCAAAAGGGCAAAAAGTCTGGAGGCTTCTCTTGCAGGAAATCCACGTTCGCCGTGGATAAGTCACAGCTTACTGTACAAAGCTGGAAACTTCAGGATTGGGATTATAAGAAAAGAGATCTTCCCACGTATGCCCGGGGTCTGTTTACATACAAACACCCGGATGGAAATAATGAGATTGTCATCCGAGGGTATGACAAATTCTTCAACATTGATGAAGTTCATAGAACAAAATGGGATTTTATCGAGGAACACACCCAAGGTCCTTACGAAATAACACTAAAGGAAAACGGCTGCATCATATTCATATCCGGCTTGCCGGATGGCAACTTGCTAGTTTGCAGCAAACACTCTACAGGCCCGAGAGGTGATGCTGAACTCTCCCATGCTATGGCTGGAGATAGATGGATCAATAGACAGCTCGAGAAAGTTGGCAAAACCCGTGAAGAATTCGCGAAATTCTTGCGGAACGCGAATGTAACTGCTGTGGCCGAACTATGCGACGACTCGTTCGAAGAACATATCCTGGCATACACTGGTGATAATGCAGGACTTTACCTTCACGGCGTCAATCTCAACCTCCCAACTTTTACAACTTGGTCCGGGGAGCAGGTTCACTTGTTTGCTGATGATTGGGGATTCAAGAAGGTCGAGATATTTGATAAAACCGATGTTAAGGACCTGAGAACCTTCCTCGAAGGAGTTGCGGAATCAGGAGAATGGAATGGTCGTGCTGTTGAAGGGTTCGTGATCAGGTGCAAGGCGCGATATGGACCGAATGATCCAACATATCATGACTGGTTTTTCAAGTACAAGTTCGAGGAACCGTACTTGATGTACAGGCAGTGGAGAGAAGTTACAAAGCAGATGATATCCGGAAAGCAACCTCGCTACAAGAAACATGTCGCCATAACAACCAAATATCTCGAGTATGCCAAAGATCAACTTCGGAAAAACCCAAGCCTTGGAAAGGCGTTCAACGATAACCACGGTATCATTGCTATGAGGGACGGTTTCTTGGCCTCCACCGGACTCTCTGGCCATGACATTGTCAAGGCTGAAGAAGCAAATGGGGAAGAGAGAGCGAAGTCCGTCGTTCTAGTTCCAATTGCGACGCTTGGCTGTGGAAAGACGACAGTCGCCCTTGGCTTGGTCAAGTTGTTCGACTTTGGGCATGTCCAGAATGACAATATCACCGCTCAGAGAGGAAAGCCCTTGGCATTTGCCCAGCAGGTTGTTTTACAGCTTAACGCACATCAAGTATGCATTGCAGATCGAAACAATCATATGAAGAGGGAGCGTGAACAACTTTTTCACGACGTGAAACAATTGGCTCCTGAAGCCCACTTCGTTGCCCTACATTATGTTCACTACCGCCCCGGTGAGGAGCAATTGATTTCAAAGATTCGAGAAGCCACTCAGCAGAGAATATTCGACAGAGGCGATAACCATCAGACGATTCACTCTGGGGTTGGAGATCGGAACGCGATCATTGGGATCATGGACGGATTCATTAAGCGATTCCAGCCTGTAGACACTGACACGGAACCGGACAGTCAGTTCGATTTGGTCATCGAGCTTGATCCTCTTGCGGATTCTCGCGAAAATCTTGAAACTGTGGTTAGCCAGCTTCACGAAAACTATCCCTATTTGCTGAGCGAGGATATGCCTTCCGTCCACCAGCTTGATGACGCGATCCAATATGCGCTGTCCGACTACAGCCCTGACGTCAAACATACAATCGGGAAAGGCGGTAACTCAAATAAGGGCAAGCAGCCAGCGCAGCCAAGGGCTATTCATGCACCTAATCAGAAGGGAGGGGCAGGTAGTGGCGGCGGCAAAGCGGCAAAGCAGCCTTCAGTTGAATATTTTGCTATCAAGGTCCCAACCGCGAAGATCAATGTTGTCCTTGAACAGGCATTTTCTGGCAAAACCCCGGAATTTAAGCAATTCTACAGCCACCTGAAGAACTCGCGCTTCATCCAAGGAGCATTCCATGTTACCATGGCTCACAGGGCAAATTACAAGAAACAAGCCGACCTCTGGAATCATTACACCCAACTCCACCACAACCTTCAGCCCGGAAAGACGGAGATGGATGAGTTGCAGGTCCGGCTAGAAAGAATTGTTTGGGATAATCGGGTTATGGCGATCGCGGTTAGCTTGGTGGACCCTAAGGGCCACGAATGTGGGAATAACTTCATGCATATCACGATCGGCACCGCGGATTTAACGATCAAGCCAAGAGAGTCCAATGACTTGCTCGCGAAATGGGACGCAAATCGGGAAAACCTTGAAGGAGTTGGGATAAAGGAGCTTGTTCTTGGGAAGGATGGTGGAGGGGTCGTTATTGAGGGTGTTTTGCATGCTGTAATGGCAAAATGATAATCTATGGGGAGTATCTTGATTGCACACTTCTAGGCGGAAGAGTTTGCAAGAGCTGAGGAATTTTGGTTTTTTTACTTTCGATGAACTTGCATTGTTATATGTTTGTGATGCCCTAATTGATATCCCTATCGTTCATGTAGATAGCTTGAAAAGTTTTTCGTATTAAGAACGGAATGGAGTTATTGGGCTTATGATACATGACTTTGGTTCGACGGTATTCTCAAACCAAGTCGACACTTTTATTTAGAAATATCGTACGCGCCGTCTGTAGTAGCTTAAGACTTCTCTGCGGGCTTTTTGCCCTTTTCATCCTGAAATCCAAGGTTCTCGAAACTATCTCTTGCCATGAGATTACTTTTCAACATAGACGTTAGCCGGGTGGCGTGATATTTTCCATGTTTTTCTGTTCGAAGGCTTACTGGTCCATTCTGCACTTCAGATATGCTTTCGCAATCATTCTGCATTCGGGATCATTGTTTCCGCGGACTTTCTTAAGACAGGCGAGATAATCCTTCATGACGGGTTGACATTCGCCATCGTGGTCGAGCGGGAATGATCCTCGCTCCGGACTTTGACGGATTGATTCTGGTTAGCGAATGGGGGAGAGGTGGGTTTATCTGCAAAAATTTTAGTTGAACATACGGAGTGGGATTGAAGGTTAGCTGGCCCGGAGGACGGCCGAACGACATTGATGCATCAAGTGATCCGATATCACTTCTGAAGCTTCAATCTTAAAGATGTCGGGTAAAGGTTGGGATTGTGTTCGAGGTTTTGGAAGTACGGCGGTTAGCGCTTATCGCGCATGAAAAAGTTATAGGAGGACTCAACACAAAATCTCAGCTGAACGCGAAGAAAAGTAAAATGTTGGCGTCCTCCACGCACCCCAAATACCCAAATGCAATGCAACATTTTTCAGCTCCGTTGAATCACGGACACAAAGATAGCCCATACCCACCACCCGGCTGGCTGTGGATGAGCCGTTTTTTTCGGTTAATAAAACGGGAATTCCCCTTTCCAGCTGTCATTATTTATGCACGAGCTGGAAGGATTCCGAAAGGGATGTAGGGATTTTTGTGGCTTTCAGTGAGGGAAGAGATAAAGTATCACAATGTTAAAATCGCGAGTATTTGGAGGTTTGTTCTCGGTGTGCGTGCTCCAATTAGAAGAAAATCGCGAGTCGCGTGATGACCGCCAAGATAAAGGGCCATCGCGATGTTCCTTGTATGGTGTGAACAGCGCAACATGCATGCGGGTATACGATTCTGGCTTATTATTCGGTAACGTTAACCCTTTTACCATTGCGCCCGGTGGATCCGTGGAGCGAAATCCAATTTTGGGAGGGCAGGTCGCTAGGTCCATGAACAAATCAGAAAACAAGATGGTACAATAACCAAGGTCCCTCCCGCATTTTTTCTTGTTCCTTTTTTCAAGGATTTTTATTTTTGTCGCCCTTTTAAGTCTTCTTAGATCGTGATATTGCTTGGATCCGATCGCCTGAGGATTTACCTTACGTATATGCCCCGATATGATAGCCTCTTCTGTTTTTTTGTTTTACAGATCCGGTTTGGTAGTTTGATGTGTTTTTCACTTTTTTCGGCGCGAGGTTTTGAAAGTTTCACACCTTGTAATTTCCGCAACTCTTTTTAGCCTTCTTTTTGTTCTCGAAGGCCAGCTCATTTAGCTATTTTCCCTTCGCGACGCCTTGCTTGGAGGACCAGGAGAGCTGGCTAAGATACACTCCGTCAAGTCGTTGTGTCTGCTTCTTACAACCACGCTGAACCCGGACCAACAATCAAAAAATTAATATAACGGACACACAAGCTCAAGGAACACGAGCATAAAAGTTAAAATAACCCGTTACGGTATGTATGACTATT
Source organism: Dactylella cylindrospora (assembly GCA_012184295.1). Classification (NCBI taxonomy): domain Eukaryota; kingdom Fungi; phylum Ascomycota; class Orbiliomycetes; order Orbiliales; family Orbiliaceae; genus Dactylella; species Dactylella cylindrospora. The sequence continues at coordinate 505,357 of LDUD01000037.1, forward strand.
TGCTCTTATCTTTTTCTTTTCGTAGATACCCTTCTTTTTTGCATAGATTTATCCCGTCCGCTCTTTCACAACTTTGATCAAATTGAGGCTTCTTTCCTTTCTTTTTTGAATTTCGGCACGGCACACAACATCATTGGGGGGAGGGATCGTACTCGCAAACTGTGCAAGCCGGCCAGCCAGCAGCTGCGAAAGCAAAAAAAAGCAGCACCACCGCAGCAGCCAACCCCTAACGAACACAGACAAGACAGGCCAGCCGGCAAGCTATGCTGATGCCAGTTTAGGCTGGCTGTCTCACCTTTCCTGCATCTGCTTGATCATCTTTACCACCAACTCAATTCTACCTGTTCTTGTTTCTTCCTTTCCAATTTTATCTTTCCTTCTGTTTTCCCTCTCTTCGATTGAAATAAACTCAAGAGCGAATATTAAGTTTCTAAAGGATATAAGGGTAAGCTACCGAACAAAGAATTTCGCCCGAGTTCATTCTACCCGCTAGCAACGTTTTTCGTCCTGGCTTCGGCTACCCGAACGGGCGTCTAACTTACTAACGGAGAAAGGGAGGAAGGCCACCGGAATTTGCTAGCCTAGTGTAAGATTATATAACGCCCTTGTATCTTAGGCTTCATATGGGATCGGGAGGCAGCATTTCATTCTCAACTTACTACCCCTTCTCGAAAAAATTTCCCCGTATTCCCTCTACTCGAATTTATTTCCCCTTCCCTTCCCTTCCGTTTCCTTTCCTTCATTCCCTTCATTCTTTTTTTCTTCCGCGCAGCCTGCAAACATCCCGAGTGGTACAAGAACAGCCAACTCGGTGCTTCGTACGCTGGCCTGCATCGTTCCTGCCTGTCTTTATCCCAATCCAGCAAATCTTATTCGCTCGTTCCCTGGTCCAATCTCATTATACGCAAACTCCCGGGCTCTAACTCTCCTTTGATTATACAGCCTTTCTCACGCAGAAACGTCTTTTCTCATCTTTCCCCCTAACCCTTAAAGGCTCAATCGCCTTCCATTTCTCTCAACATACACATCGTCGCTAGCATCCTTCCCCCCTCACAACTATTACCTACGACGATGGACAGCACAACCATAACCCCAAAATCAGCAATCCGCCCCTCGCCTACGAAACTTACACCGTCCGCTGTCGATATCGTCGAATTGTCTCAAGATCGATCATCTGAAGCGTCAGACTTATTACCGGTTGGGAATGGAATGGAGGACACCGGCTCTACACTATCCGAAGCTGGAGAGTCGGCCATGTCGAGTGAGGATCCGGATGATTACGAAGGGGAGGGTGTGATTGAAGGGAGCGAGGCGGAGTCGAGCGATTGGGAGGATCAGAGCTTATATGAGGATATGCTTGGTGCAGAGATGAAGGAGAACGCGGGGTCCGTTGATAGTGAGTGGATTATATGATCCGTTTGCCTTGAACGCCCTTGTCGATTTGTTACTAATGACTGGCAACCAGCCTCTGGACCTGAGTTCTGCACGCCTGAAGAATGCCAGTATTATAAAGATCTACTGCGAAGAGTTGGGAGTAGAGCTTTTGTTGACCAGACGGTGTCGTGTGGGGCTATAACTGCGAAGAAACTTATCACCGCCTTTGGGTTACGTCCGGTACGGATTGATAGTATTCGGGCCGCACAATGATATTATGGGCTAATTATTTTGTGCTTGTAGCCCGCCTTCCTGGATGGCAACCCTGATTCTGCATACTTCACACTGCTCGGACTTATGATGCAGCGTGAGATGGCGAAGAGGAGAAAGTTGGATCATATCAACACTGTTGACCATGTTGTTGACCTGATTAGCAGGTGTAATAACATTATGGTTTTGACTGGTGCCGGCGTAAGTTTTGGTATCGCTCGCCGTCTGGCAATGCTTGCCGCTAATGTTGTCGTTCTTAGATATCTACGAGCTTAGGGATCCCTGATTTTAGGAGTAAAGGGAGTGGCCTCTATTCTCGGCTGGAGACCCTTGGGTTGAGCGACCCACAGGAAGTTTTCGATATCACTATCTTTAAGGAAGACCCTTCGTAAGCGGACGTCCGATATTTGCTCTTTCACCCTATTCCGTCTTACTGACTCGATCTAATTAGGATATTTTACTCCATCGCCAAAGACATACTGCCAACAACGAATAGGTTCTCGCCAACCCATGCATTCATCGAGCTTCTTCAGCGAAAGGGGAAGCTCCTCAGAAATTACACTCAGAATATCGACAATATTGAACAAATCGCAGGCGTTCTCCCGGAAAAATTGGTCCAATGCCATGGTTCCTTTGCTACAGCCTCTTGCGTGAATTGCAAGTATCAGGTTCCTGGTGATGAGATCTTCGAGGACCTGAGAGCTGGAAAAGTTGCAAAATGTCCCAAATGTATAGAGGCAGAGATGGCGAAACAGCAGGTTGGAAAGAAGAGAAAGAGGGTTATCGCCGCTTCAAAGAGCCGAAAGAACAGATACAATGATGACAGTAGCGAGGAGGAAGATTGGGCCCTGGAACCCGAAGTTGGCGTCATGAAACCGGATATCATCTTTTTTGGAGAACAGCTACCTGACCGATTTCACCGGATTGTTGACCACGATAGAGCTAAAGTCGACCTTCTTATTTGCATCGGCACGAGTTTGAAAGTTGCACCGGTTTCAGAGGTTCCAGCGTTCTTGCCGGCTAACGTCCCGCAAATCTATATCTCTCGAGAAGTTAGTTTGAAAGCTGCTATTTGAATTTTAGGAATCCGCTAACTGTTTGACATAGCCGGTTCATCATATCGAATTCGACGTTGAATTGATTGGCGACCAATGCGACGACATTGTTACTGAGCTTGCTCAGCGTGTAGGCTGGGGAGACGAGTTCAAGCACGAAATGATCCCAACGGACTCTGAGATTCAGCACGTTCCAAATCCCGACAAGACGTCCCAGCACATCTTTACAAAAGTTAAGAAGCAGGAGGCGATTCCTAGCAGTTCGACTTTCTCGTTTACGATGACCATGTGATCATGAACCAGAAACGGAACAAGCCATATCCTCTCACACTCACCCACACCCTCAAATTATCCACACCAGCCGCCCTGGATGAGTAGGCTACCGCTGCTGTGCGATTTCTGAAATTTTACTTTTTCGCTCCTTTCCACGTTTAACAGATTGCAGGCACAATTGACTCGTGTTCGTGCCTTGCACATATTGCCAGGCTAACCGCTGCTAATTTATATTCCCTTTGTCATATTAAAGAGCTTTTTGGGAACCGCAATTGATACTTCACCCACGCCCACCTGGGCCCACATGACAAGATCCTCATCAACTGCTGCAACTGCTTTTGCATTTTCGCCTAGGTTACGGGTTTGTTCGTTTCTTACACCGGCGTCTCTTCTTGTTTGCATGTAACAAAAGGACTTCCTCCTGTACGGATTTCATTCCAACAAGGTTTCATTTTCTGGGAGTCCATGGGGAAAACTTGATGCTTTTTTTTTATTGCTTTTGTACACATTATGGGATAGATACTGTGCCTTTTTTTTCCTTCTCCTTTGTACCGTAATTTTTCGCATGAGTTTCTCCTACGTTGCTCCGATTTGTTCCTTGTCACAATACAGCCTAGAGACAATGGCATTCATGCAGCGCTTATCGCTGCCTCAAGGATTTTTTCTACGAGACGAGTTCCTTTTGGGACTAAGTTTTTTGAAGCATGGAATCGTACAGAAGAAAACCTGCCTGTTCCTGCGACGGATGCATGCTAAAGCGGGTATGCACGAGGTTTTACTCCTTTAGGGCTCTCGCATCGACGCAGGTACACTCTTTCGCATGTGGCCAACCGCATTTTTTTGGTGAATGCACGTCTGTTTCATAAAATCGAGGAAGCGGGTGAAAGATTGGATGATGATGAGTGTCATCATGTCATCGGCATGCCCGTTACGTATATTACGAGGGGAACCGAATGAAGCGCGCGTCGCCGAGGGTTCTCCCTCCCAGAAGTTAAAAATCCTATTCTTGGTCATGCGGACATGCGATGGAAAAAATGATAGGTTCAGGGGTATTGTATGCTAAGGATTGAGGGGCAATGGAAGAGGGGGAACCCGTAGACGCCCTTGACGCTGTGCCTCAGCATATTTCTCAGTTTTAATATATTTTGGGAGGAGAAGAGAGCACGAGAGTGGATTTTTTGCATGACATTCGCTAACGCATAATGCGACGGGATGCCGGGTTGTGGGACCCACCCACTCAAGCGTCTTGGCATGACCAGCCCTCAGATTAGATAGCACAAGAGACACCACACAACCCACCACCACCACCGCCATGAATGATACTTTCCAGGCTGGAAAAGAGTGGTCAAAGGGCTCGAGGTTGTCTTCTCCAAGCCCAAAAGAGTGGCGTCGGTGGGGAACAATGGCGTCAAAAAAAGAATCTCAATTCCACGGTCCCCCCTCCCTCTTTTTCTTTTATTTTTGCGACGCTCCCCTATGACGCGTGATTCTAAACTGTGCCTTTCCCTTGCATCCTGTTCTATCCCATCTCGTGGCGCGCGTTGCTTGTCCCTTGATCACCGAGGAAAGCCTATCCTGAAATATCAGATACCCTTTTTTTATAAATATTTTTCATGAAATAGGAAACCCGACTTTTTATTTTATTAAATACTACGTCTCTACATCGCTCTTCGCCTCGAAAATACCAGGTTCCTGTGTTTCTTTTCAAGGTCTTCCCGAGCGCTTGTTACCTTCTCATACTTTCTCCACAATTGTATTTTTAGACCTGTCGCTCCACTCTTTCTTTTTTCCCCGGCGTTTCATTCGAATCTAGAAAAGAAAGAAGAAAAAAAGACTATAGCTATAGTGGAGCTAAGCATCTATATGCCTTTCGCATCGGTATATTTTCTTTGAGAAAGGGAGAGCTCGGTGTTCCGGCCTTTTTCCTGTACCACATTGGAAAAAAAGAGAAGGTCTTAGAACAAAAGGCTTCTCGCGACTAGTTGCGAGGCTGAATTCAATAGCAAGCTTTCCGACCTTGTGCAACTGCGCTTACACATACACGGATTCATATCCCGTTTCACAAAAGAAAAAAAAAAAGGATACGAATAGAGGTAACTTATAAGAAGGCTGTTGTCTTTCGCTACGAAACCAACAGTTTCTCCCTAAACTTCAAATACATTACCGCTAAAGCAGTTCTTAATATCTACTTTTTGTTTTTCCCTTCTTACTCGAGATCGTAATCGATTCCGGAATTATAATCTATCACCTCTCGTTCTGGGTTTCTGCCGATATTCCTTTCTCTCATCCCGCATAAGATCGATACTTAGGTCCCTAATGTCACTTTAGCGGTCAGGTTGTAATTCCTAATTGTTACATGTTAGCAGACACACATTAATTATCCGACGTTCGATACTTCAAAAACTCACCCCCCTCCATTGTCCAGGCCCTTTTGAACAACTCATCCCGCTGTTACCGTACATCACATTACGTCTACGAGCGCCTCCCCCCTCCGCTCTGCTCCTTCCTTTTCTTTCTTTCCTTTCTTTTTTTTCGTCTTGCTTTCTTGCTGGACCTGTTTTTCACCTCTGGTCCCAATTTACGTAGCCTGGTCTGCTGTGACAACCCGCCCTGCATCTTTAAAACGAACAGCCAATCCCCAAAAAGTGTTCCCCACAATCAGCCCACTTCAGATCCTTCCTTTTTCTTTTTTCTTCTTTATTTCTTATTAATCTTTTTGGGCATTCTTTTTTGCTTTCTCTTTTGTTGCTTCTAAGAGCTTTTATAATTTACGTATACGGCCTTTTGACGGTAGTTCTTCAGCTTCTCCGAATTTTTTTATAATTTTTTTTTTTAAGAGGAGAGGAACAGTCGTTACCAGTGTCCCAGTTTCGAGTTTAGCTGAAGGATTGATCAGTCGACGCCTACCCGCCTTGAGAGTAACACGTCTCGCAACACAGCAAGGATTAACCAAAGCTTACCTACGACACCAAAATATCAAGTATAAATCACAACCAGACTTGAAATATAAAAACCTCGTCCACAGGAGCTATCTTTTTCTTGACGACAGTTTCTCTCGCTCTTATCATCTGAATAAAAAGAAAATATGATGGCAACAATGTCGAACGGGGTTCACGGCCTCTCAAACTCAGCCTTACTTCAAACTTACAAGGACAGATTCGAGGAAATTAACGACACCGAGAGGAAGAAGGATGAGTTGATCTTGGTATGCTTTCCTTGTATCTTTTGGGTTTCTCTTTATTCTATCCTCGACGTTATTCATTTTTGACCTTGTATTAATGGACGAGTACGATATAGGACTTGTTACAACAAAACGAACGATTATCTAGTATACTCGAACGAATCGAAGATGATCTTGAACGAGAGAAGGCGTTTGCTCGAATGTCACAGAAGGAGATTCGAGACCTTAGGGCTCAATTTGTTGATGCTGAAGAAAAACTTGTGAGCATTTGTTGGATCCTTGGGGATAATTATCGAGCTTTGCAAGCTAACGAACCGTGTTTTCGATAGATGTCCTACCCTTATATCCAAGTGTTAATTGATGGTGACGGAATGTTGGTATGTAAAGATCATATACACCGGTATATATTCAAAGGAAAGGCTGACTCTTATATCTGCCAGTTCAATATTGATTTATTGAAGAAAAAAAAGGAAGGTGGCAGTGAAGCCGCCGAACTTCTATTGCAAGAACTTCGTGATCTCGTTCGACCAAAGAAAGAAGAGCTCTCTATTAAGGGAGACTTTGAGATCAGAGCCCTCGTATTTGCCAATCTCGAAGGATTGTCAAAGTCTTTAGTGAAATCCAACTTACTAAAGCCGGGGGATTTGCAACAATTCTTCTTGGGTTTTACGCAAAGACTCGAACATGTTAATTTTATTGACGTTGGATATGGTAAGGAGATGGCAGATTCGAAGATTCGAGGTTTGTGTGGCACTCTTCTAGAACTGCAAGGTTGAGGGTGCACGCTAACGATGGAAAACAGGAGAATTTTTGTTCCATTTGAAAGACCCACGCTGCCGTCTTATTCTATTTGGAGGCTCCCACGATAATGGATATGCGCCATTCTTGAAGACATGTACAGCTACCTATCCCAGCTACCCAATATGGTTACTTGAAGGATCTCCCATGGCACGCGAAGTCGCTTCTATGAACCTTCCGAGTTACGCATGCTCCAATCTCTTTTCGAAGGAGACCCAAGAAGAACTAGGAGGAGGCAGCTCACCAATCTCACCTCCAGCCGTCTTGACGCCGACATCTTCAAGTATGAACGGCTTGACGAACGGTAGCAGTGATTCCAAATTTTCCTATGCGTCTGCCGCCACGGCTCCTCTGCCCGGCGCGACTCGGCCAGTGAGTATCAAATACAATTCAAGTCCAGTATTAGAGACCTCTCGAACGATTACCATTTCCGGCTCCGGGTCGACAGTTGCGAACGCTCCTAGAGGCTTTCCGCACACCATGGTTGCATCTGCGGACAGCGAAAGAGCTAATTATATAAAGAGTCTGAACCCGCGGGCCTGCAACAATTTCTACCTACGCGGTAGCTGTTACAACCAACCATGTCCATATTCTCACAAGTACAAATTCACCCAGGATGATATTCGAACTTTGAAGTATATCATTGAAAGAAGCAAGCCGTGCCAGCAGTTCAAAAAGAGAGGTTACTGCGAAGATGAGAAGTGCTACTATGGTCATCAATGTCCGTTCAGAACCAATTCGGATTTAGCTGCGGATGAAAGGTGCAAGAATTATAATTGCCGTTTTTGTGATGATGATTGAATTTTTTTTACAGGAAGAGAGGAGAGGGTGGCATTCTGGGGGTTAGATTGGAGGCGTCGATGTGAAGGAATGCCATGTAACGTTGGAGATTATGTGTGAGGAAGAATTAGCATGGAGCATTGGACGGAATTATCTTTTTTTTTTTGTTGGCCATAGCACGAGCAGAATGCCATCCATATTCATTTTTAGTTTTTGCCTTTTCCTTCTCGTCTGTCATTTGTCTTCTTCTCTTTTTTTTTTTTTTTTACTTCCATGATGGCATGAAAGCGGCTCATTCTGCAGGGCATTCAAGCATGGGTCTTCTTGAGCTAGGGAGGGTAAAATTATTATATATGCATATTCTTTTTTTTTTTTTATTACCAGCATTCCATTCATCAGCAGCTACCTGCAGATGTCTCTAATTCTCACGTTCTGTCCACGTTCTATAACATGTGATGGACGCACGCTTGGGCCAGAACTTCTATTCCATATTTTCCCTTTTCGTTGCATTTTCGACTAGTATCAATTTTTCGACCACGTAATTCGACCGAAAAGGAACCTGTTTCGTTTCGCGCCTGGGAGAAAAGCATTCCGGGCGCTCAGGGCAACTAGAAGCAAAAAGTCAACGAGATTATTTGTTAATGCGCATATTCTTCATGAAAAAACCCTGGCGGGGGATAAATGAATGAATGGTTAACGGTTGTCCCCGGTAAAAACAATGGTCATGATTCAAGACATTAAAGATCGAGTTTGAATAAATTATAAAAGCCGTTGGGTATCTATAAGCGCTAACAATGATCGATCTGACGACTAACAACCCTCCCCCCTTCCCTGACTGAATAATGCCGAGGAATTCTGCATTTGCGAACGGAGAAAGGCTCTTCATCGGAAACATGTTGATACCTTGGTTCAAACTGTTGGAAGCCAATTTAAAGCCTTACCGGCATTGAATACTAGAGAGAAAAAAGAAAGAAGAAGTTGGTGGTGTTGATACGATTCTAGTCCGATTTTTTTATCTCCGATTGCAACGTTTTTTTCGCATGAAAAAAAAAAAAAAAAAAGCGATGGAGTTCGCATAGCTGTAACGCGCATCTGCTCTATAGTATTTTTTCCTTGGGAAAGTCTGGAAACTTTTTTGTTACGTTAGGCTCGTTTGCAGGTCGAGGCTACCGAAGTTCCTAAAACGATCAGGTACGAAACGCATAGGCGTGGTCCCTTTGGCGAGACTAAACGGAGTCTTTTTTATTATTCGTTTAAGAATAATGAAACAATGTTTCCATCTGATCACTGTTTAGTCCCGTTTTTTCCCTCTTGTTTGGTTTGTTAAATTGTCAAAGTACAGCGGGAAGGCATTTTCCGTGTGAGATATCTTTTTGTGAGCCGGGGTGGGATCGCAGTAACTGTCATTTTGAAGATTCGGTGAAGTTCAGCAGCAGGATTACTTGGGAATCCAACATGATGTAACAACAACACACGCACGACCGTCCACGTCAACATGTTAGACTTGTTTAGATTAACTGTTACGATTTTGCCCAAAACTGTAAAGCAAACACGGCTCTCGCTCCCTCGTAGCGATTCTTCAATACCTTGTTGGTGAGAATCACGGCAGGGGAAGGGAGGGAAAAAATTAACAAAAGGGAGCATGGGCTGTCTCGTGTTCGTTTTTCATGGGTATCTATAGAGCCTGTTAGGTTATATTGACAGAAAGAAGCAGACCGGGAACTCGGAGTTGAGAGTTGGGTAGACAAGGAAAAATTAATTGCTCTGCGCGGAGACGTAAATTATAATCTACATTGATTAAATCCTCAGCCGAAAAATGTTGGTTATTTTAATATATGAAAAAAAGGAACCGATATCATATTTAATGGTTAATGCAAAGCTTTCTTTACTCACGACTCGATTACTTTTTACCTAGCAACAAAGCTATCTGAATAATCGTCACCTCATATCCCAACGTTAACACGAGCGGGCTGGACTAGTCCGTTCTGCTTAAAAAGCACACCCCTCACCCCCCAGCAATGTTAACCGGTAGCGAGATTGCAATCAGGGCCGATTGTTACACATGAATGGATCAAAGAAACTGATGTAAATGCCTACGGTTACAATTTCCCAAAATACGCTTTTTCCCCATAGGATATCCACAATTTAGGTATCAACGGTTGAAAACAAAAAGAGACATACGCACACGCGGATATGCAGACGCTCGCATTGGTTTCTCCCACTCCTCTTCCCGATAAAAATAATATGATAACCACGGGCTCTACGCTTTTCAATACCCTTCCGGGCTTTTCCCACCCACCTTGCATACATCGGCGATGGAGTTGTTGTGTGTGAGATTGTGGAGCGATTTCGTTTAATGGGAGAATCCCTGGTACAATTTCGATGTTAAAGCAGGCTAGTCCGGTACTAGCTTTTTCTTTGTGGCGGGTTGGCTTTTTGGTCGGCCTTAACTCGGTGGGGTCTTCTAGGCTGGGGAGGCTTGCGACCTGCTTTAACGTGCAGAATCTTGAAACACGTTATTAAGATCACCGCGGACGAAGAGGAAGTGTGAGAAAAAAAAAGAACTACACTAAAAAAGTCAAAATAGTTTGGGGTTGTTCAAAGCGAAAGGTATCCACTGCTGTCGGCACTTTCGATTATTTGAATAGGTGAGAATAAGTCGCGGACAGGCGGCTCGGAGTTCTCCCCCCTTCGCCCATACCCTTTCCCCCACCCTTCCCTGATCCCTCGTCATTACATGACAGTTTGGAGTACGTTCCTGCAGGTGTGATCGACGCGATGCAGAGTCAAAAGCGTCAAATAATTGTCTTTCCCAGAGAGGGTCTGACAATCAAGGCAGGTTTTAGCAGTGTGGAGAGAGGGGGAGAGAAACCCAAAGGGGAGAAGGGTGGGACGGGTCACGTCAACGGGGTTCGAAACCAAACTGGAGCGAGCGTTGCGCAAGTTCGTCGACAGACCTACATGTACCATTATTCTCGTCTTTCTTGTTGTTAATGTTTCGGACGGGAACGCTAGCAATAGGATGGTCTTCATATCAAGCCACATGCACAGAATTCGGGGAACCTCCTTTGTGGATACCCCTTCCCTTACCTTTGTGTTTCTCCTTGAGCTTGTGACTCGCGGGACAGGCACAAGGGAAAAAAAAAGAAGAGGTAGGCCTACGGCGCGGCAAAAGTTGGTGTAAGGGTGGGTGGGTGTTAAAGAATTATCAAAGCATCATATCATAATTGCGGATGGGGGTTATTCTTTTTTCGACTATTTTTTACCATGTTAGGCAGTCGGAAAGAAATAAGATTGCGATTCTATAACTTTGGAAGCACACTATTGTTCCCTATCAATTCGATTATTATTATCGTCATCCAACCTTATGATTCGAAAAATGTTTATGTTTAGAAGCTCGATAGGCAACACTTCTTAGTGAGAAAAAAGGGTTAACGCTAAAATTTGGGAAGGGGAGGCGGGTGTGCATCTCTCGACGTGAGCTAGTTTTATTTCGTCAAATGCAGACCCCGTCCGTTCAGGTTCACCCGTCTCCCGCCAATTTGGCAATAAAGACGTTATTTGCAGGCAACCGAAAAAAATGCTAGTCAAGCTCGTGCTTTTCATGGGCTACATGTATACAACAACAACTAGAACGAAAAACTTGGTAATCATCTGGCAGGCAAGGGCGCACATGGGCTAAAAAAGAAAAAAAATATATATCCTCGGTTTCAGAGCACGACAGGCACGACAGGTGGGATAACGCTGCGTGCCGTGTGCCTGACCGACAAAAAAAAGTTATATATCTTGCCAATGGATAACGGAGAACCGGGGAGCTGGGGACTTCCGAAAGGGATATTTCCTTCCACCTTTCGAGAAGGTACAGTCGAGACGTCAAAAAATACACCAGGACCGGGGGGAGAGAGGGGGGTTTGGTAAGAGTTCACAAAGCCTCATGCTTAGCTCAGCTCATATGCATGCTCACTGGCTGACTTGACTTGACTTGAACTGGGGGCTTGCCGAATTACATTTTAGTCAAATAGGCAGAATTGGAAAATAATAATTGATGACAGGAATTCTACATTGAACCATTTTTGAATTTTAAACTGCAGGTTTTGGGGGGAAGAAAAGGGCTCCATACAAGGCAAGAGCGATCGATCCGTCGGTTATGCGATTGTCTGGGGGGTTATTACGGCTAAGTTTATGAAGCCAGTGGCTGGGGGTCATGCTCTTTCATATTTTAATATTTCCCCCTTCTAGCCCACCCGTCCCACCGCAATGACACTCAATTGCGAAAAGGTACGAAATATTAGTTTCAAGATTGGAAGAATTGTGGATAGTCAACCCCGAGACAGACGTAAATCCGAGACGCGATCAAAGTGTTGACAGGAACTTGCAAGCGGGGACACACGAGGGCTATAAAATTACAAAGAATATAACTGATAAGCTGGTAATTAGTAAAGGGGAGAACCAGGCCTATCTATCGGAGAGCGACGAAGGGTGAAAGGGAGGAGAAGACATGAGGAAAGAGGAAAAAAGAGAAGGCGACAACAACGCCCTAGCAGCAAGCCACGGAGGCGGTCGATCCTGCTGAAGCTTTCTTTTTTCTTTTGTTTTTTTAGGGTGAAGGGGGCGTGCGTGCTTCGTTGCGTGGGAATATTTTGAAGGTCATGTTTTCTTCTTCTTCTTGTTCTTAGTCTTCCTTCCTGGCCTGTTTCCGTAGTTTTGCTGGATCTTTTCGTGGTTGGCCGGACTCTCGCTGCTACTTCCTGTCATGGAGATGGATGAACTTGGGATATCCCTGAGCCCCATGTCGGGTGTGTCGTTAGTTAGCTTCATCGTTCAAGGTCAGGCACAGGCACAGGCATCATCATACTCACCCGCTCCCACAAAATGCATGCATGCACAACAAATCTTAGTGAGAAAAAAATATTAAAAAAATTAGTGAGGATGATGCAAAGTGAAAAGGTCGGGTACTTGATATCTTGAGATCTTCTGCACAGAGTAAGAAAAAAACAAGTCACAGAAATTAGCTTGCTGGTGATGTTTCATGCAAAGGGAAAAACAGCAGTAGTCCCCGCCCGTGCACGTTCGCAAAGAAAGGAAAGAAGACACGGCTAGGCTACGTGCCTGAGGGATGCTTCCCTTCCTTGCCTTCCTGCTGCAGCAAAAGGGACATCTGTGAGATATATGCACATCATACCCTGACCTGTGGTACGAGCCTCGATTATATTTTCTTCTTCTTCGTCTTTTTAGGTCCTTTTTCTTCTTTTCCCACCCAGCCTGCATTTTTATTTCCCCCCTCTTAACCCGTCGTTATCCCTGGAGTTTGATTTTCTGTTCGAATCTTTCTTTCTCTTTTTTCTTCTCGTTCATTGTTCAACCCATCGACAAAAACCAACTTGAACGAAAGGAACAGCCAAAAAATCATTTCCTTTCCCTGTTGCTATATTCCGACCAGGGACTGTAAAGGAGGCTGAAGGATTTTGGGTTTTCACCAAATAGCATTCCACAGTTTTCCTTCTAAACGCTCTTCTCGAAAAACCGGGCTTGTTTTTCTTCTACTCTGTTTGGGGTAGAAACGGTTTGAAAGGCGAACGCCCTTTTAAGCACTTTGAGCGAAAAAACAAGAAAGAGGGTCCAAAGAGCTGGTTCGCCCAATCGCGATGCTTTTGATTTTGCTTCACGACGAATAAGCGACTCAACTGACAGCGACGAATCGAACATCTTGCTGAACCGCCCAGCACTAACACACCAACCTCCACCCCTAGGATTTAAAGAAAGAAAAATTCTTACAGGAGAAAGAGGTCCTTTTTTTTACCACGTTTTTCTTTTTATAGAACCTAATTATCAGGTCGGTGGACGGCAATTGATATATTTCCCTTGACATCCACAAGGGGAGATCTCGTGCTCAGCATTCTTTTTTCCTTCACCTCGCACAAAGGACCAACAGCCAGTAACGACAACAGCAATTACAACATCTCGATCGGCTTGGACAGCGAATTCGAGGTACCGTTACGCTATTTCAGCTGGAATCAAGGAATTTCCACGAAACCCAGACCCGTGTCACGGAACCGTACCGCATTTCACACATATTTCAAATAATTATTTTCCTCGGGACGGGTTGAACGAAGGAAACGGATCGCATTCGAGAATATTTTCCTTCCCTTCCTTCCCTTTTTTTCCGACGAAACTTGACTTGAAGCTTTGGTCAACCATTAGGCCGGATTTGCATTAGGGTTGCCACTCTCGCCTTCTCTCTTCCCCTAAAACCAAACCTCACCGTCGCCTGGAATTCGGTACCTGAAATCCGAAACATCAAAACCCACTCTCAACAATTGAGTGCTTTCACAAAAACCTTAACAGAGAGAAACTCATTCTTTTTCCCTTTTCCTTAGAAATCGGCAGCTGCGAAGCTTCCGTTTTCAATACTTTACGGTTCGCTTCCTCTGCGCATTTCTCAAGAGCATTTGACTTTTCGGCCTCGCTCGGCCTCGCTGGTTGGTTGGCGAAAAAAAAAAAGGGACCTGATTATCGATCGAGCATCTTACCACGCGCGAAAACGAAACGAGTGTTGTTGCTTCTCGTCGAAACAATCGAACCTTGTTTTCGGCGTGCACGCTCCACCCGCATCCATCGGCTGCAGGTTCCATTCACAAAAGGCGAAAGTTTAAAAGGCTTCAACCGCATAGGAGGAGGAGCCTCCCTTTCAAAACCCACTTTAAGGGTCCACCAAAAAATTCATCTCCCTCAATTGATTGAAGTGTAATAATACCTTCGATCATTGGGTGGAGCCATAATAGTTTCAAAACCTCGCCCACTCATTAATTTTTTAATACCTTTACAATAATGGCTCCAGCACTCCTTACAACAAACCTCTACGCATCTTCCTCTTCATCCAACATCTACTCGACATATTCTTCCGACATGACAACAACTACTTCTCTAACATATCCTCGAACCGCTGTTTCTCCAGCGTTATTATCTCCTGCATTTTCAGACCACTCTTCCAGCTCTCATGGGTCTGGTAGCGTAACACCAACACAGGCAACAGCAGCTCCTGCAGCCAGTGCAAGCGCCATCATGTTTGCCCAGCGAAAACTATCAAAGAAACCCAGCAACTCTTCTTTAAGAGTCCAACCCTGCCTTCCAGATATCTCAGAAGCATCGCCGACAACACCAACAATGCAAGTGCCTTCTCTGCTAAGGGCCCCTGGAACCGGGCGGCCCCTATCTGTCTTGTCTGAAGTCTCTGTCGCTTCAAACGACTCGGATAGCTCGCAAGCAACTATCGACAGATACAAATTCCGTTTCTTGAATGATGATGTGGAATCCGTTATGGAGGGGAGCGTCTTTGACGGAGATGAGGAAGAGGACCTTAGGAAAGCCGAGAGGGCTCTGGCTGGAGTCAGACAGAAGCTTCACGTATGTGACCATATGGTAGTCGAAAGTTAATCATTTTAGAACAAGACTAACAGTATTTTCTTCTGAAACAGGCGTTTGAGAGCAACATCCACAAGGCTAGAGATTCATTGCTGAGTCCGGCAATGTACAGTGGTTCCTCCCTTGGAAGCCCTGATAGAGCTCAGCCATCAACATTAAAGACCCTTAGCCGGGGGCCATCTAAGTCAAACATTCACAATCGAACCGTTAGTGATGGTGCTAGTTCACAATTCGCTGGATCCCACCACAGGAAGACCAGTACCTCCACAATGACGTCCAGTTCGTCGGATCACTTCACCGATGCTTACACGAGCTATCGAGCCAACTCTGCACTATCAAGCCGCTCTAGGTCCTCTTCACGTGCTAGTACCACCCAAGTCCAGGAGTTGGAAGATCAGATGAACTCTTTGAAGGGTAGGCTTACGCAACTTACGGAGAAAACACGGAGGGAATCTCTCCGGAGGCGGAGCATGAACGCCCTGCGAACACCATTAAACAATATTTACCACCAACCCGAGCCCGCATCCATCAATCCGGATTCTTTGATCAGTCCAACCAGCTATACCACCGCGGATGACCAATTCTCAGATGCTGGTTCTGAGGAAGGAAGCCGTTCAGGAACGCCAAAGCCTTACGCACCTCTCCGCAAAACAATGTCGTACGAGGAACTAGGCTACGACAGTGCCTTCTCCGCGCCAGGCGACGAAACCCCGTCAATGATTTATAGTCCCCGAAGAAATAGAGTTCGGGATTACAGATCCAATAGCAGTGCCGGATCCAGCAACGATTCTTGTGGAGCCAACACTCCTGTGATGCCGTTACACCAACCGCCAAGAATCGAGTTTCAAAGGAATAACAGTGCTTCTTCTGTTGCTAGCTTCGAAACCGCCATGGAGGATTACGAGGAGCCTTCGCACGTTACTCCTTTGAGCTACCGACCACATCGCCGAACACCATCCAACACTGTCAAGACCTCTCCGTTGAGAGCGGTTATGGATGAGCCGGTTTACGAAGAACCAACTGCAAGCGCTGGCGATTCGAGCCAGAATGACGACGGATATCATTCTGGTCCCTCGACACCTCAAGGATTGGAGGAAGAGAGTTACCTTCCGATCCAGGGCACAGAAGACTCCAAGTCCCTCCCTCTCACCAGAGAATCCTTGAACCAGGTCGACGCTCCACTTTCTCTACCCAGGCAATCAAGAGCCAAGTCTGCCACCAACTCCATAATAGGAGCTCAGGATGATGAACTTGCCCTGAAGCTTCCAGTTGAGGATAGAGAGCTAGTGGAGAATCTCTGCGACCAACTCGGCAAGGTTTGCTGCAAGTTGGAGATGGCGAGGACTCCGGCCGAGCGTGCAGAGATTCGTCGCAGAATGGAGGTTGCGATGATGGTTCTTCAGGGCATGACTAATATCTAAGCCCTTGGGCTTGACTCCTCTTTCGCATAATTTTTTCTCTCTTTTTCATCTTTTTTTCCAGTTCTTACCAAGCCGTCTTGATACCCATTGGTTTTGTTTTCACCGGTTCCGCGGCTATGAATATTCTTAACGATGACTACTGTCGATGAACCATAGACTTGTCTTTTACTACTACATTTCCTTTGTTAAGCAAACTCCTTCAACTTTTTTTTTTTTTTCTTCAACAAAAGTAATATACACATGGCGTTCCTGGCCGTTTTTTCCCTCTTCCCACTCTCGCATACCAAATGCGTCGGCCATTGTTTCCTTCTTTACTTTCCTTTACTCAATTCGAAACAGGGGATATTGTCCTTGTTATTTTGTTTTTTTATTATCGGCGTTACCCTCGGGAAAATATTAACTTAATGGGAGACGACCAAAAATTTAACTATAGGAGGAAGGCCCTTAGCTCGCTTTGGAGCATTGGATACTTGCTCCCTTTATTTGTATAGAGCATAGCAGACAGAATTGGAAATTTATAAATACTAGTTCTCACAATAGTTTATTATGACACCATCCCGTGTTACATTTGACGTAGCGTGTAAATCGATATACCCATTCCGTTTGAAACTATATCAGATTACCTCCCAAGCAAACCCATATATACAAAGTTTATCGTCCTGCTTACCCTAAAACTAAAGGTCACAAGACTCTCCAACCTCACCAATGCCTCACATAAACAATATACCGATCCATAGCATTCAACACCCTCTTCAGCTCCCTCTTACTAATACTCTCCCTCAACGCGATCCCTTCAATCGCATGCTTCCCGTTCAAATACTTCACCAACCGATCAAACAGCGCCACAATATCCGGCGTATGTCCCTCCGTCAGCTCCTCAATCCACGCCGATTCCAACGGCGTAGCCCGGGACGGTTCCTTCAAGATCGAATCTTCAAGATCCCCGCCCGTGGACTCGAGTTTATCGAACGGCGTCCCGGGTTGCGCTCCCCCCATTGTTTGTTTAGTGGGTATAGCAGCGGGAACGGCGATAGATGCATCCGTCATGTCCGAGTATCCCGTTTTGGGACGGTTACTGGAGACGTTTGATTCCCCGCCCGCCGAGATGCTAAGCTTTGAGTTCATCTCGGGCGTACCCTTCCCGTCGATGGTGGGTATCGCGGTTCCATTCGCGATTGATTTCTCCACGCTGGTGCTCAACGTGCTGGGACTCGTGCTGTTAACCGCCAACGCGGCGGTAGCGTTAACGCTCGCTGCTTGAACCATTTCCACCGCCGCTTCTGCCTGTTCTTTTGCTTTTCTCGCGCGGACGGCGAGTTTTATATCCTTTGGGATTTTGAGGTAGGCGAAGGTGAGGAGGTTGGTGACCCATCCGTATCGCATCAACCAAGCTAGCATGTCCATATATGCTTGTCGATGGTCTTTAGAGGGGATGTAAGCTAGGTACGGGCGTGGTTTACCGGATAGAAGGGAGAGCATTTTGGGGAGAGGTGGGAGGGTAGGGAAGAGTCTGCTAAATGCGGCGGATTGGGAGGCTAGTCGCTTCATATCCGCATTTGGGGAGACGATATAGTATCTTCTGTAGTGGAGAGGCATGATGGCGCGGGCTTTTCGCCAGTATATTAGATGACGGGAGAAGTATTCGATGTACTGGTATTCTTGGTTTTCTGGGGTAGTAGAAGAAGAGAGCATCTGAGCGAAGGAGATTGTAGGTTTGCAGTTTTGGATGAATTGTACAAAGGAGGCGCTGAGCGATGTTTGGTCTTGATCTAGAATAATCTCTTTGATGATATCTTCTGTGTCCTCCAGGAACAGTAGCGTGAAATGGCGGGTCATCAGTGCATCTTCCTCTTCACTTTGTACCGGGCCAAGCGTCCGAAGCGTGGTCAGATGCATCCCTGGGAGTTGCGGCTCAGATATCGATGGTAGAACCGCAGTCTCCATCATGATTGGTATCTGCAAAGCAAACTCGAAGTCGTTCACTTTGACGTGAGCAATCTTCGAAGCGGATATTCCTTGATACAACGTAGCTATCGCAGTAGCAAGCGTGCTTTCGCGAAGAATTCTCTGCCATAAATCATGCATCGATTCACCTCGCTTTTCACCTCGCTCTCTCATCTCAAGGATCTTTTCCGTCTCCCTTGCGACATAGTCATCCTCCGCCTGTTGCGTCTTAAGCGCCATGGTGAATTCCTTGGCGACGTCGTACATGTCGGACATTCGGGTGTGGTACTCTAGTTGGGGTGGGTTCATGACAAAGACAACGTGGAACATTGCGAGCTTACTCGGGGTAGGTTCGACGACTTTGCGAGGTTCCTTCTTGGGTTTCTTCTTTTCTGAAAGGGGAAGAGGGATAGGGCTTTTTGAACGGGCTAGGACGCTGGCATCTGGATCTTCGTCGTCGGCGTCGTTACCATCGACGTCTTCCTCCTCGGCGTCCGCTTCCTTCTTAGTTTCCTGTTCCTTGGTGTCCACCCCTTTCACCGTCCCTTCGCTTCTAGGCTTCCTCTCCCTTCGCCTTCTCTGCCATGTCCCGTCTGCCTTATTGTAGCATGGATATCCCAAGAATACAAAGTGGTCCACGGACAGCTCGAACCTCATCTTGGACAGAGCTCTAGGCACGCTTAACAATCCGGCCAAGACATCATGTTTAAACCCTAGGACATGTTCCCACTCAGCGGCAGCCGGGTCCCCGGATTCATCCTCGTCATCTTCCTCTTCATCGTACTCATGATCCGAGTCCCGCTGCCTTCTCGATGACCTCTGATCATAAGACGGACTCCTTTGAGATGCAAGGGCAGACCTCTCCGTCGCGGTTCCAGCGTACAGCCTAACCGTTGATCTAGACTTCCGGTCATCCGCTTCGTCGTCAGAATCGGACGAAGAGGAGAAACTAGAATTGGAGGATGTATAATCCGTGTTCGATTCACCCATGCGCCATGAGGTTGTGTTTTGAGCGCCCTCAGCTCGTGGGTGAGAGGGATAGTGGAAGACGAGATTACCGCCCGCCGAGTCCCTTATCACGAGAAGAATGGCGACGAGGGATGGGTTGGGGATTAGAGAGCGGTCAGTCATTGTGGCGCCTTGGTTTGATATTGTAGGTATCAGTCTCAACTCTGGAGGACGGGCTATCGAGCTGATGTGAGGGTATTGACATAATGCAATGTTCCCCTACATT
The DNA here is from genome assembly GCA_012184295.1 of Dactylella cylindrospora. Taxonomy (NCBI): domain Eukaryota; kingdom Fungi; phylum Ascomycota; class Orbiliomycetes; order Orbiliales; family Orbiliaceae; genus Dactylella; species Dactylella cylindrospora. Next base: position 525,109 of record LDUD01000037.1, read on the forward strand.
GCAAGATAGATCATTACTCGACGTCTATGCCTTCTCCCCCTTTAACTGTGACTATAATTTGGTTCCCATATGCGTATAAGAATATCGAGAAGAATGGGCTCGGTATCAGTGCGAGGAGGGTGTTGTAGCGAGGTTGTTTGCGGCGGCGGCGCGTTGTCAAACTAAAAAGTTAAGGGAAAGTTGTGCGACATGGAAGACTGACATCTTTAACTTCTCAACCTCACCGACCTTTCATATCTCTACCATCGATTATCATCAACATCATCGAAAATGGGTGGATTTGATCAGCAAAACAGAGTCGTAAGTCGCCTCGTATCCTATTCTCTCCGAACGTCCCCAAAGATACTAACAATCCCCCCTCCTAGGGCTCTAAATTTGGCGGCGGTGGTGTCGCCTCCCAATCCGCCACAAACGCTGACCGTCGCGAACGTCTCCGTCGACTCGCCTTAGAAACCATCGATCTCGACAAAGACCCCTACTTTTTCAAAAATCACGTCGGATCCTTCGAATGCCGTCTCTGCCTTACGGTCCACCAAAACGACGGCTCCTATCTCGCCCACACTCAAGGAAGAAAACATCAAACCAACCTCTCACGTCGTGCGGCCAAGGAACAGCGCGATGGAAAGAACATCGATAGGATCACCGGATTGCCGGCGGGGATGATTGGGCAGCAGATTGCGATCAAGAAGAACTTGTTGAAGATTGGAAGGCCGGGGTATAAGATTACGAAATGTAGAGATCCGGTGACGCGGCAGATGGGATTATTATTCCAACTGCAGTACCCCGAAATTGGGACGGAAATTCACCCGCGGTACAGATTCATGAGCGCGTTTGAGCAAAAGGTGGAACAGCCCCCGGATAAAGATTATCAATATCTGTTGGTGGCCGCGGAGCCGTACGAGACTGTTGCATTTAAGCTGCAGGCAAGAGAGGTGGATAGAACACCTGGAAGATTCTGGACACATTACGATAAGGATACGAAGGAGTTCTTCTTGCAATTGTTCTTCAAGACGGAGAGAGAACAAAGATGTACGTGTTTCTTTATCCCTTTTCACGATATCTACGAGCAAATGCTAACCTAAATATAGATGCTGGCGTGCCGGGTCTTGCCCCGACTATTCGAAAATAAAAGATGCTCCTCAGTATTGGCGTTCGAGGCCATTGTTTTCCCTGGTGTTACATGGGTTTGGAATGTATAGAATGAAAGCGTTTGCGACATAGCCAGCTTGTTTCAATCCTCTGCGAAGGTAATGGCACACCAGAAAGCTATTCATAAACGTCCATTGGCTGACTTGCTGCTCTTCGGGAGGGAAAAGTGCTCGCTTGGATTCTTGCGATACCCAATATTGTTTTTATTTATGATAATCTGATGGATCAATATGTAAATTAGATATAATGAAACGCTGTCTTAGCACCAGATTGGTGGTCTTCTATCTCCCTTTGATGATTTATTATAACAATTTCTACACCATATAATTAGACGCTAAAGTTCATATCGCTACTGCTATGCATGCTAGTATTTACAGTTTCCAGCTGCAGGTTGAGCTACAGCTGGATATATTAAAGAAGACCAGCTTCCACAAGGCGCTCCTCTCTATCTCGTACCCAATCTTGGGTACCGGCACCAACGATACGGCGGAACTAGAAATCCAATGCGGCTGCTAGTTCCCTCATATCCATCTATAAGACCATGTATTAGTTCATACCACCAAATCTACCAGTAGAAATGGGAACAAAAGCTCACCTTCATCTCCGCCAGCACCTTCTTTACAACAACTACGAGCTCATCCCGCTTAAACACCTCATCGTGCCTCCCCCCAACAATCTCCACATCAACCTTAACCCCTTCCCCCTCCAGCACCCTCACAAACCCCGTCGCCTGCCTCAACGACAGCAATTCATCCTCAGTGCTCTGAATCACCACAATCCTCCCATCGTACTCGCTCTTCCAACCGGGCAAACACGCCGGACTAGCATCGTACCAACTCTGCGACGGCGGTCCAAACGCATTCTGCACGAACGATAAATAATCCGGGTACTCATCCACCAGATCCGGTAGATTATAAATCCCCTCCGTACAAATCACCGCCCTGGGTAACCCCCCGGGGAGGAAATTATCCCCTGAAGGAATCACAGAGTTTACATTTCTCCCGTTAAATATCGACCTAACAGCCTGCAGCGCCAACGTAGCACCAGCGGAATGCCCGACTAGTATATAATTCCTGCCGAATTGATATCTCTGCTGGAGTTGCGTTACCGCGGTCAGGACGTCGAAGATGTGATCCGGGTGGTGGGCCGTGTTTTCGGGCGCTTTGATGGAAGGGGAGAGACGGTAGTTGAGGGTTGCGCCGCAAAGGGTTGTGTTTTGCGGGGTGTGGATTAGGGCGTGGAGGAGGTGGGTGGCGTCTGATTTGGAGTTTGAAGGGTCTCGCCAGGCGCCGCCGTGGATGAAGCTTTATGGGTTTGATATTGAGGGATTGTGTTAGTCTACCGGGGAGAAGATGGGATGGAAGGAGGTGGTGAGTATAAAGAGGACTAACATGATCCACATCTTGTCATCCAGAGTTCGCAGTTTGTAGGAAGGGAGATGGAGGTCCATCGTCTGCAGATTGTGCGGGCCATATGGCTCGCGGAATAGAATGAAGCCTGGCATTGTGAGCTGTGCAACCTTTTTGCTATTTGCGAATATTTTCCTTATATCCAAAGTAAGAGAGGATTGAAAGGGTCAGGAGAAGTTGCAAGTACTTGATTCAGTTATCTGTATCATATCTGAGGAGAGAGGGGCAAGAATCGGACAGTACGAAAAGAGGGATGAGCTGTGAAAGATCAGACAACTATCATGACACAAAAGTAAATATATAAATCTTTTTTCCAACAACAGTTGTGGAGAATACAGAAGAGCTGGCTAGCGCCGGATGGCCATAGCCAGTGGAAAGAACTTCTCCAAGCTTGCTTCAACCTGTAATATATGGAGGGCGGGATGTACGATGTGCTGGCAGGTGAATGTCCTCTCCCCGTTTTTGCGTTGTGCCGTGTTGCAGAAATCGAATAGTCAAAATTTAATAAATTTGGTTCGGTCAGATGCGGGGCAGATGGAGATACCCCTCGTCTGCCACCCTGGAGAGTCAGGACTCAGGGTCAAGTTCTCGGGGTGCGTTCTCATGCTCAGGGTATCCGGGCGGGAGGGCCCCCATCCCGGGGGAATCCTTTGTGTGTGAGATACCAAACCGGATCACACACATCTATTGTTCCATCTGTGCCTGCGTGATCCGCGGCTGCTTCCTTTGACCACAAGAGCTAAGGGTTGCCGACGCGACGATTCTCGATTCTTTCACAGGAGGTAATAATTGTTTCCTCTTTGCCGCACTTTGTAGATTTTCTAGTTTTCAGGCAGTAGAAATTGAGCTCGAGAAACGCGGCTGGTGGAAGGAGCCAAAAGTCTGCCTTGCTTTGCACTTCTCGACATCCACTCTCGTTATCGTTCCGAGCCTTGTCCGAACAATCTTCCCCTCTTTTCCTTCTTCCTAAACTATCAATTTGAAGGGAGGATAAGTTCGTATTTTCAGTTTGCAAATATTTGCAGACATATCTGCGCAATCGATTTTCATTGGGTTCGAGCTTCAATACAACCAACATGGCGGACGGGAAGGTTCCACAGGGCGAACGCTATGTTCAACTTAACATCCTCAACATGTTTACTAAAAAAGGTGGAAATAGCAGTAGTAGTATCGGGAACAGCAACCGAGGTAGCAGTGCGGGCCGCGGAGGACCTATTAGGAATAGACCTAGCACGCTGCACCGTTATTCTGCAACTTCTGGAATGAGAGGAAGCCGGGATAAAGAACGAGAGGGAGAAAATCCCAAAACAGAACCCGAGAGAGAACGTGGACTTGAAAAAGAAAATAGCTTCAACAGTACTGGTGCCAGTACGTCAGGGGAATGGCCAGCCAATGATTCTGGCGATGAAGTTGAGGATATCTATGTTCCTCCTCAAGGAACTTCGAAAATGTTGCGGGCTGCCGGTGGGACCGCGGGTGAGTCTACGAAGCAATACATCTCGAATAATAGACAACATATTAATACGGAATAAATTCTTAGCCGCCACCTCAAAAGTTAACAATAGCCACGCTAAAATCGTAACCAAAGAATGTGCCATGTTCTCCAGAGCAATCTTCAAACATGATACTACGGGGTACGTCTACAATGCCTTGGACATCAAACCGTTGGGTGCGCACTACTGTCCAAGGTATAGACTTCCGCCAGGGGACTCACATGAAGGAACCTATGGGACAAGAATCCGTGTTTACAACAGAGATACATTTGCTTGCGCGGAAACCCTGATCAAACGGCACAACTTTGAGCAAAGTCAGATGGAAATCGCCCGAGAGCAAGGAAATACCGAGCCAGATATATACCCCACTGATACCGGGGTGGTTGTTTTGAACATGGCGAACAAGGATGTTAAGGGGGGTAAGTATCGCAATGTCACATCCTTATGTTAACTGGTACATCTAATGATCATCTTCTAGGTGGCTTCATAAACGGAGCGATTGCCCAGGAAGAATTTCTCATGCACAGATCAACCCTCTGGTGCACCCTTCCAGGTTCATTCTACCCCATGTCGGACACAGAAGCAGTCTACTCCCCCTACGTCGTAATATACAAAAAGCTCCTCGATAAACCAAGACTCGAGATTGACAATCCCGCCTCGTATATTTACCTCGAAAGAGCTCAAGCCATCTACGATGCCTGCCAAAAAGGCGAAAGGATCAGAAATGGAAACCAAGCCGACCTACCAGGGCCACCGCTCCCGGAACTGGCAATCATCAGTATGGCAGCCATCAAAGGGCCAAAACTCACAAAGAGCAACAAATACTCCGTCCCTAACGAAAAGGCTCTGATGGAGATCAAGATTCGTCAGATGCTTCGCATGGCGGCGTTGAACGGTCACAGGAGGTTAGTTCTTGGTGCTTTCGGATGCGGTGTCTTTGGGAATCCGCCAGAGGAAGTTGCGCAGATGTTCTTGGATATATTCCAGGAGCCGGAGTTCCAGGGTGGCTGGTGGAAGGAGATTATATTTGCTTGCTTGTCGTCGAAAGCAAATACCAACTATGCGGTGTTTGACAAGATTTTAGGTGGGCAGATTGTTTGAGAGGTGGCACGAGGCGAGTTGATATTATTTCAACCTCGGGGAGGGGGTCTCAAAGGGGACTGGGAGGTTGTGTGGGATGGCATACACCTGGCGTTATCGGATGCTTTTGACAGCGTACATGATTAATACAACTATAATTGGAACGACGAGAGATGGATGCGGCAGAGTCCTGTGATATGAATGAATTATGAAAGTATGAATGAGAAGCACTAGTCTTTGGTACGAAAACGTGATTGCCTAATTAGCTTGTACATTTACGATATCGCGGAGTGATCTCATAACATCTCCGACTCAACTTCAGAAGTAATCAAAAAACTATGATTCGCTCAATGCTAAGATGCCATGAGAAATGCCCCGCTAAGTACATTAACTCACAAATAAACGCCTAAATACCCCCAAAATATCAATACGATGTGCTACCTCCACCCGCCAACCCTATTCTCATCCCATCTCTCCTTCCTCTCCTTCCTCAGATGATACAAAGCTCTAACCCCTCTATAACTCTTCACAAAATTATCCACATCCTTACTCGCTTTCATTCCCCCTTTCCCGCCACCACCTCCTGCCGCCCCACCGCCACTACCGCCGCCCCCGTTCCCACCGCTAGCAAACTCCGCATCCGCATCCCCCAACCCATCATCCTCCAAAAAGCTCTCCTCCAAAGCTCGACTAACCGCATCCGCCTCTCCCACAGCCTGTCCCAACCTAGCATGCAGAGCTCTAGGAGAAAATCTATTCAGCGCGACATCCATTTCGTTCTCTTTGTCTCTCCATGTCCGTTCTAGAGCTCTCGTCTTTAGCAAACTGGAAGAGGTGGCGGCACGCTGATGTTCGACAGCGGCGTTTAGGGACTGTAGACGGGAGGCTTGGGCGGTGTTGGCAGAGAGGGCGTTATTCAAGAGGGTTAGGTTGTGAGTGGAGGAAGGGTGATGGCCGAGGTAGAGGGCGTCGAGGAGGGGTGGGGAATGAAGGATGTAGAGGAGGTCATCGCGGCTAAGTTGATTATTAGTTAGTTTGCATTTTGAAGAGTGATAGATGATAGGGACGACGTGCGATTTATCCTGCAGCACGGGAGGTATGAATAACTCTGGCGAGCCGGCAGGCGGGAGCTGGGCCTGAGCTGGAGGAGGCGGTTGGAATTGGGATGGATTGTATGGTGTTCCCGAGCGAGATGCGTTGTTGGAGTTGGGTTTTGGAGGCGGGGGAGGGGGAATGCCTGAGGATGGATCGTAGTATGAAGGGATCTGAGGGGGTATCGGAGGAGGAACGAGAGGAGTCTGATACGGCGGGGAGGTTGCCATTTCTTTATACTTTGGCGATGTCGAGATGGTGGTTACGTCGTGGATGTACTTATTCTAGGCCAAGTGCTATCGTATCATGCAGCCGGGTTTACTGTCGTGCCAAGCGTGGAGCTGTCTAACAAGCTCCAAAGACGCACACCCACCCAGCTTGCTATAGTATCCTTCTTTATATCAGTCAGACTTCTCTTCGCAAATAATCTTCCTTCTCCTCATCATCTTCTTTCTAGTCCGGTATATTATCAAGATCACCGTCTACGCGTCTCAAATACAATTCCAATCGTACTCTTCACAGTAATACCAGACAAACAAGAAGAACATCCACAATGTCACGGAACCTCTCTGGTCAGTCTGCATCCTTCTCTCCCCTCGACCGTTCACTATCTACAATCTAGAACATCACACTAACACGAACAATTTAATCCAACAGACGATGAGGACATGACCTCCTCCACCCCATCCTCCCCATCAACTCCCATCAACTCCTCCTCCACCCCCGCAATCCCCCTCCCACC
>LDUD01000131.1:10013-127931 GCA_012184295.1 Dactylella cylindrospora
TATCGCCGCGCAACGGAGAAGAAGATAAAAGGCTGTACCTTCAGAAATATCATTGGCATTCTCAAGAGCATGCGCCGCTCCTCTGTAGAGATACAATTACATTAGCCTCGAATCGCGACCGAAGAAAATTTATCGGTGAATTGAACATACTGGAATGGTGCGAATGACACCAATTTAACCATTTTCCCAAATCTCGCAAGATCCTGAACAGTTTCCTGCACTTCTTTAAGGCGGTTGCCAATGGTCTCTGGCTGCATGACTACTTGGAAGATCGAGTAGCCGACCGCATTTTCCAGCAGAACATAATCGACGGCTGCCATCGCGAATTGATGTATTTATAGTCTCCGCGAGACTTCCCGTATAGCAATTAAGAAATGAATGTGTATGCGACCCTAGAGGAAGCGCGCTATAGGCGTCGTCGATGGATTAGCGGACTAAAGATCGATGAGATGTCTCCGATGACAGTTTTTGGTGATGGGATTTGGGAGGACTGAAATTTTGAAATTTTTTTATGAAGGCACCAAAATTGGCTTAGACCGCTTTTGTGCGGCTTAAAAAAACCTGCTGCCAGCAAAAACCTTCAAACAACAAATTCACCACCCAAACAAAAAGTTGCTTCTATCGATAAACCTATACACGTACCCCCACCAATATACACCTTTTGCCGTTTGGACAGACATACACGACTTTTTTCGATCCGATACATCTCGATTCAGAATCTACGCATCGAAATCGAACATTTTATAATCATATTATAGTTCGGGCAGCATGTCGGCAGCTCAGTTGTTGAACCCAAAGGCGGAGAGCAGGGTGCGTCATATGGGAAGCTCGTTTTAGCTTGGATGAAGCTAATTTTTGGTTATTAGAGGAGAGGAGAAGCTCTCAGAGTAAACATAAATGCTGGTATCGGTCTACAGGAAGTACTACGGTCGAACCTGGGTCCTATGGGGTATGCAATATTCACAGAAATAGCTTCTGGGACGATTACTAATGCAGGGTATTAGAACAATAAAAATGTTTGTAACTCTAGGAATACCGTAAATTCGTGGATGCAATAGCTGATTTGAGTATCAGGCTTGTAGATGGGGCCGGCGGCGTGAGTATATCGACGCTGAACTCATGTCTATGGGATTAGATGCTAACACCTCATAGATTAAACTCACGAAAGACGGCAAGGTTCGATATTTATAGTGCTTCACAGCTCTCCGGACGTTAAGCTAACATAGAGAAAAGGTGCTACTGAGCGAAATGCAAATTCAGAGTCCAACAGCTGTTCTTATTGCCCGTAAGTCGAATTACCTTTTGCGCTGTTTCCGGCTTACATAGAAGCTAACACGTGTATTATAGGTGCTGTACGTATCCTAGCACTCTACCGATACACTAAACGGAACCTCACACTCGTGTTTTGTAGGCTACAGCTCAAGACGAGATCACTGGAGACGGCACTACTTCGGTTGTGCTTCTAGTTGGTGAACTATTACGCCAGGCGGATCGTTACATCTCGGAAGGCCTGCATCCTCGAGTTATCGTTGATGGATTCGAGATTGCGAAGAACGCCGCTTTGAAGGTACCGTAAAATCCATCCAGTTCGAAAATAGCCGTCTTTCTGATGTGTAAGGATAGTTCTTGGACGGATTCAAGCAAGAAGCCACCGTCGACCGAGAGCTGCTCCTCTCTGTCGCCCGTACGACACTCTCTACCAAGCTTTCTCCCATCCTCGCCGAGTCCCTCACTCCCAGCATCGTCGATGCTGTCTTGGCGATACACAACCCTCCAGAGAAGATCGATCTGCATATGATTGAAATTATGACTATGCAACACAGAACAGCCTCTGAGACTCAGCTGATACGAGGCCTAGCATTGGACCATGGCGCTCGCCATCCGGACATGCCGAAGCGGGTCAAGAATGCCTATATCCTTACCTTGAATGTATCTCTCGAGTACGAAAAGAGTGAAGTCAACTCTTCTTTCTTCTATAGCAGCGCCTCCCAACGTGAAAAGCTCGTCGAGAGTGAGCGCAAGTTCGTCGACGAGAAGCTCCGAAAGATCGTGGAGTTGAAAAAATTAGTTTGCGGGAACGATCCCTCGAAGGGATTTGTCATCATTAACCAGAAGGGTATTGATCCCCTATCATTAGATGTTTTATGCAAGAACGGTATATTTGCCTTGAGGCGAGCGAAGAGAAGGAATATGGAGAGACTACAGCTTGTCTGCGGTGGTACGGCCCAAAACAGTGTCGACGACTTAACTCCGGATGTTCTTGGTTGGGCTGGATTGGTTTACGAGCATACCCTTGGCGAAGAGAAATATACCTTTGTTGAGGAAGTCAAGGACCCCAAATCTGTTACTATCCTCATCAAAGGACCGAATGCACATACGATAACACAGATCAAGGATGCTGTCAGAGATGGACTGCGAAGTGTTTACAACATGATTACTGACAAGAGCGTGGTTCCGGGTGCTGGTGCCTTCCAAATCGCTTGTGCTGCGCACTTGTCGAGCGATGAGTTCAGAAAGGAAATCAAAGGAAAGGCGAAAACCGGGGTCCAGGCCTTTGCGGATGCCCTTTTGATAATACCAAAGACATTGGCTCAAAACGCAGGCTTTGATATTCAAGACAGCTGTAAGTTTGCCCGCTTAGTATTTTTTTAGTTATATTATCAAACACTAACTGTGCATTTTTAGTATCTGCACTACAAGATGAGCATGCTGAGGGTCATACGGTCGGTTTGGACCTGACTACTGGAGAGCCTATGGACCCGGTCAGCGCTGGCGTTTATGATTCCTATAGAGTGTTGAGGAACGCGATAGCATCTAGCTCCAGCATTGCATCTAACCTGTTACTATGCGACGAAATGTTGAAAGCAAGGCATATGGTAAGTACCATTATCTGCAGAATTTAGAGCTCGTACGGAAATGCTAACCTCGAGGAACAGGGTGCCAAGAGTGGCCCAGGAGGAGAACCGGAGGCCGAATAGACCGAATAAGCAGTTCATTCAAATAGCATATTAGATAGGTGAATTAAAAGTCAGTCATATAGGATACCTTGTGGGTGTACATGCATCTCGATTTACAAACACAATGCATTTTGGTCACCTGACCGCTTTGAAGAAAAAAATTTGCCTCGCCGATCATCGAGATTTCGGGTTAGATAGGAAGGCTTCTAGAAAATTCGGTAGAATAATCTTAAATTGTGCATCTCGCTATGAAAATTTTTTCTTATTTTCATAGTCTCAACCATGGCCGTGTGCGATCGAGCGATCGAGGCCGTCCTCTCTTTTGTGTGGCGGAATTCTGACGTAGACTACACGAGTACCCCTGGTGCATTTTCTGATAGGGTGGATTTCAACAACAACCCGAAATCGATCGATCGGACGAAACTAAAAAGCAACAGTTCACCCCCCAGATAATAGTATTTTTGCTTCTCTCAACAGGTTTTCTGCATCTTGTAGATCCCCGAGGGAGGTTCTATGGTACCGGGTCGGGTAATAGGAGAATAGTTTTAACGATTGGAATCGATCGATTTCGATCTTTGAATTGGTCGATTTGTTCGATTGCCCGGGGAAAATGCAACAAGGTGCGTCGCGTTGGAGAGAATATGCGCCAAAATTTTTTTCTGTTTACTTGACGGAAATGCAGCGTGATCTTACGCCCTTTTTAAATTTTTTTATTCTTGCTTGCGTGCACACTGCTTGCAATGATTGTTCCGTCGGGAAATGCCGTAGCAGATGCGTTTAGAATCCTGATCGATCGGGTTCAGCTTGCAGCTGGTTGCTGCAAACGCTGTGCAACGATGCCTGTTCAGCCCTTAAAACGCCCCAGACGCCAGCTGCAGGGTGAAGGACATGTATCACAGAGCATGGCAGACGCTTGATTGGCAAACATAAAAGCTAAGTACTTAATAATAGATGGATTTTCTTTGCATTACACGTCTAGTTATTTGACCGATTGGGCCAGGGTCTCATTTGCCACGAGGTCAAACGTGATTCTAGACCCGGGCTGAACTGTTGATCCCCGGGATGAAGCCAGTGTCACACACATACAACCGGGGCCACGGCCGGACTGAAATCCTTGAGCTAGCTCGAAAAGCTGAAGCCCGAAGGCCTAATCGGCAACATGCATAAGGCTGAAATAAGGTTGCCGCTTTCTCAGTGTGATTTTCGGGGTTTAAATCTGCAGGATGAGCACGAAGGCCAATCGCAAGGTGGCATTGTTGTGAATTGCTATATGGGATTTGTGTGAATGCCTTTCTACGTGCATGCACCGTGAATTATATTGTTCGATATAGTCTTAATTACTACAATGGCATACTGGGAGTTTTTCTCGTCTATTCACGCTGCTTCTGTGTTGTGTGCTCCTTCAGACTATCGTCTACTTAGCCTAAACAAATAGTATGTTCTACTTGATGGGCTGGATTGGCTTTGATTGGCGGGCAGCAAGATTTCGGTTCCGTCATGGTCGATCGACCGATCATAAGCATAGAGTTCCAGGCAGGCTCTTCCAAGGGCCAGTGTAAAACGTCAGGCCATATTGGTGAGAGAAGCGGGAACGGGGGGCAAACAAAGGATGTACCGAAACCACGTTATCTCCCTCGTGGACGAGGTTATACTTATACTTGTACCTCTCGGAGAGTTCCTTTCGAAAGAGGAAGAGATTTTCATATAGCCCTCCCGCTCGATAGTATAATCCGAAGGAAGCATCCGAGGAAGGTTTTCTGTTTGCTGCTGAGAGCACTGCCTTATTACCGCTCGCTCCTCTTCCTCCCCAGATTTCTTTTTTTTCATTTTTCTCTTTGCCAACGTCACCCCAACGCAACATTTAAAACTTTTGAGTGTTTCTCACAACTTCCGCGATAGACAGCCAAATTCTCGATCTCCAAACCCCCAACTTTAGAATCCTTCAGAAACGGCATGTTTGCCCCGGGACACCAGGCATTATCCGGACAAGGGCCAAAGCAGGTAACAATTAATTCCTCGAAAACAGCCCTCGCACGAAAGTGGTGTGTGCTCCTTCAGGTATTTGGATGTGTTGTCGCATTGTGGATTCTCTGTATGCTAAAGGACCGTATCTAGGGGTCACCTGTCAACCATGGCCCGTGAGCCGATTGGACACGGGGTTACCGTTTTGCTGAGCTTTAATGATCCTTATGCATGCGAGGAGTGAAAATCAAGGAAGCAGCTAGCCCGTCGATGAGTTTCTTTCATGCAGGGAAATCTCCAGAAATTCTTGTCGGGTGGCGTGGTTTTTTTCTCCTTTCCTGACGAGGGAATTGTGTCTCCACGCGAATGCTGATTCGGTGATGAAGGGGCGAACCCCCGGTCGCCATTTCTCGGTTGCAGTGTCACTCAGCCGTTCAGTAAGGGTCCAAAATCTCGATGAACGGTCATTTTGTCGATGGCGGATGAAATATATTTCGAGCCTTTGAACATCTTGCTGTCCGGTAGGGAATCGCAACTTTTATGGGGCACTGTTAACACCGAAAACACTTTACGGCCAGGTGTGGGTGTGACAGCTCTACGCAATGGCTGCGACCGGAGAGCGGAGAATCGAGAATGTTAGAGGCAATCGGGACCCTGAGTAAACTCAGCAGGGCAAAGTTCCAGGCCCAAAAACCCTGATTGGGAGTCTCTCGCAGAAAGCTACAAAACTTGCCATGGACCAAGCACAATGACGCTCTCACGCTTTCCTGATGGTTCAGATTTCGGTTGATTGGCTCGATCGCCCTGGGATGTTTGCTGACCCTTATGATCGAGAAACACCAAATTTATTGATGGAGATGCCAGGTTTTGCTGTCGATGTGTGCCCGGTTATGCCTCAGCGAACAAATATCCCTGCTTTCTCGAGCCACCAGCCATGCAAGGCGAAAGCAAGGCAAAAGGCCCTGTTGCTTTTTTTCCCCCCGATATTCTCAACCTCGACAATGGGATAAAATTGGCACCAGAGCGATATCATCATACCACTTGGGCTTTTGACAAATCTGGACCTGGAATTACCGAACAATCGGAAAGTTAACCAGGCAGTTACTATTTTCATTAACTTGCAGCTCGACCTATTTCCTCTCAGGGTAATCGTTACGACCACAAGCTACGACAAATATCTTGATTTTGGTATACAACATCATCATTTTAATAGCTTCATTTTCTTCAACAAACTCCTCCTCTAGGTGGCAAAAACCAATTTTCACAATACCAAGCATGAGCGACTATATAAGAATATAGTCCTTCCAACTTGGAATCATCAAGATTACCATTTTATGTCGCCAACTGGCGTTGAAGGCAACCTTATGTCGGTCGGTAACAAGAGTCCACCCCGCGCCGATTCGCCTGTATCAAATCCCTCCACTTCTAAACGGCATCAAAAACGTATTGCTCCCGAAGAATCGGTATCACTACGCCATGCAAACTTATCATCAAGTGCAGCGGAGCCGTATAAGGCTATCGCTGTGCCTCCAAAATTACAGCATGGAAACCCAAACAGCAATCGGGGTTCGTTAGCAGCATCGCAATATCGGCAAGCGGCTGGACAGCCCCAACAAGCACACGACAATATTATCGGGGTGGAAGGGCAACATTCGATGCATGATACGGACAAGGAATCGGCATTCAACTCAAATGGTAGCAACGATAGAAGTGTTCCTGAGGATTGGTTTAAAAATTGGAATACGAATGTGGGCGACTTCAACCAGCCCAACCCTGCGGATGGTAAGCTAGAGAGCATATATAATATGGGGTTCAATTCCTCTTCCTTTTTTTTCTCCGGCTTGTTGACTTTTCGTTAGGCGATTCACCCTACTATTTGCCGTCTGAGAGACAACGAAGAAAACAAAAGCACAAAGTGGACCAACTCAAACCAGCCGTTGGAGCTTTACCGAGCACAGGAACAGCGCTTGGAGTACCTCTATTAGACCCGACTCAATCCACTCAGCTCTTCAATCCAACGTATCCGTCTATGCTTCCAACCCAGGATTCCGAAGATGAAAGTGATGTGTACCGCAGCGTTATTGACGACCTCACCGTCAAGAGTGAGTGTGGCCTGACCCTCTCTTCATGAATTTTTTCCCTTCTGCTGGTGTGAATCCTCGTTACCTTGGCGCAAGCACCATTTCTTAAATTGGGAATTCAAAAGTGGGACAAACTGGAACAGGATGTACATGTGATGTTACGTCGACTTGAGCATGGGCTAACCCTTTGGCACTCTTACCCTGCAGACAAGAAGCTGAAGAAGAAGCTACGTAAGATGGAGAGGCTCCACTGCAATGAACTAAATGAAGAGAAACTGTTTGAGGTTCGGTGTTACGGGTTACCTCCGTGAGTTGGACCCTGTTTCTCGATGCTAGATATTTTGTGTTGTTGCTGGTGATCAACATCACATCTTCTCTGAACCACCAAAACTGACGTGTTGAGTACTTCTTCGGGGAGCTTAGGGCCCGCAAACAAGAATTACAAGAGTTGCTTCAAAAGTTCGCGGCTGACCTAGAAGGCGGTGGCGGCGTCTATGAAACTAAACGGTCCGATGCAATTTCCAATGCCAATGCGACGTCATCGACGAACCCGTCATCTTCGTCGCTATTACAAAACACTGACTCGGCGTATGCGACAGAGACCCGGATGACCAGCTTGGACGGTGGTTCTGTAGGCGTGTCCAAGGGGCAGTCGCAGACGGGTCAAATTCAGGAAAAATTGAGACCGACACCAAACATAAATCCGGAAGCGAGGCCAGTTCAGTTTGCAAACGAGAGGGCTAAGATGAAGTTGGTAGTGAAGAGACTGGAGCAGCTGTTCACGGGAAGTGATGCGTTACAATCTGATTTGGAAAAGGCGAAACTACAGCAGCAGGTTGCTGTAGAAGCTGCGCAAGAGAAGCTCGATTCGGTGATCGATGAATTGGCTGAATCGGGCGACGAAAGCGACAGGCGAGAGGCTTCCATCATGGCGTCATCGGGGCAAGAGGATAGCACAGGAAAAAGCCAGCAAGCTAGTGAAGGGAAACATCGTCGAAGTTTCGATACATCCCACCAGCGGCCTACCCGCCCGATGGACCTGGACCCCAACAGGGCTCAAGTGGCTGCAGATAACGTGGAATATTTAGAGCATATGTCCTTTTCGTCGTCGAGCAAGCATCTAAACTTCAGACCTGCCGCTGTTGGAGAGAGTACCGGGTGGGTGTATCTCAATCTTATCAACAATATGGCTCAGATACACACCCTCAATGTCTCTCTTAATTTCATCAAAAAATCGATACGCACAATGAGCGACAAACTGGAACTCAGTAGTGATGGAAACAAAGTTAGATGGAGAGGTGGTTTGACTGGTACACGACTTGCTAGTGATGGGGATACAAGCAGCAACGGGATCGAGAACTCTAGTGGTGGAGAATCATCGCCTGGGGAGATTTCCGCCGCCAAGTCAGGGGATAATACAACGCCGCCGGAGGGAAAACATGGAGTTAAACTTACATCAGTGGATCCTCGGTCTCGGATGTCGCAGATATCATCACCGGCCGTGACAAGCGGCGATGTCTCTGGAATTGACAATTTTCGGTATAAGCCTCTCATGTTCCACAGCTTGGCCACCCAAAAGAGTAGCTCGGAAGATACATCGGACGCGGATAGCTCAGATAGCGAGTCTGAAGCTGGCAGCAACGGTTCGGGTGGCCCCCCACCAATTCTTGAATCCGGCGCCAACGTTGAACTAAGTGACATTGGAAAATTCGCGCCTCTCGATGGTGCTGTTATATATTTCGGTGGGGCACCTTTTTGTACGGATCTCAGTGCTCAAATTGTCTTTCGGGAAGGTGGTCATCCATTCTTAAAGAGTAAGGACTCTACTTTTTACAATAGAATTGTCGACGAACCGATAGGACCGCCAACCTCAACAGAAGAGCTCGAGAAAGAGCCCTTGTCTCCGCGACCTCTCTCAAAATTTGATTGGAATCTACAGGACACTGAAATGGACATCACTGATGATGCGGATGAATTACTACCTGAACTCACCTCAATCGAGACAACACCGTCTGAAACCATTCCAACGGCTATGCCTCCCCCGATTCCTTTCAACGTTTCTGGACTTGGCGGTGTACGCCCTGATGATAATTTCGTTGTTTACGTTAAAACTGAACAGAAAACTGTGGCGCCACATTCATTCCGAGTTCAAAACCTAAAACGGTCATCTCATATGATTCCAATGGATGTCCTAGACGCCGTCTCCGGTGGACTTTCTAACACGTCTACCCCTTGGTTTGAAACAGATATAACAGATGCTATCAACATTCGTTTGCCACCATCTAAACTCCCCGACCCTACCATTGCTCTTTCTCTAAGCGATAGCTCCCCCGATCCATTTGCATCTAATTCCGACGAACCGAGGTCCTATGAGTCTCATCTATCATTCGCATATAACATTGAAGATGATTCCAGGTCATCCGGAGAGGGGATCCCATCATTCCATAGTCCTGAAATCGACGATCAGTCCCCTATGGATCTTGATGCGGAAGAAGGCATGCCTCTCGAAGGGAACCCACTTGCACCTTTGAGTGTCGTTGCTACTGCTGGCGATCTAAGTCAGGATGGTAGTGAGCCGGGGTCGCCTAAAGAGATGCCAATTCTCCAATCCCTCGATGATATGGATATTGGATCAATGGAGATGTTATAGCGACGTGGGTCTCATTTCATCACCGTCTTTTGGCCGCCCTCTCAACAAATTCATTTTTGGCGTTACTGGTTTTTTACTATTTTTATTTTGCATATACCACCTATTAGGAGTTTTTAAGCTTTGAAAGAATCTCAGTTTTAGGGGCTTTCGGAAACTAAATTGGACAGAATATGGTCTTATTTTCTATCATATCTGCTCCCTTTGCGAATTTTGACGATTTTAGCGATTATACCACTTTGTCGGATTTGCTTTACTTTTATTTTTCCTTTTGCTATCCGGCACCTTGAAGCTTTTTACGCTGTATATCAGCAAATATTTGTATATAAGAAAAGCGTTTTCTGTATTTAGAAATTTATGGGAATTTAAACTACCCTGTACGAATAATTAGATGCATCTAGATATCACTCTAAAGGCTTCAGCTTTTCTGATCCCCAAACGCACATCACCAAGTCGGCAATGTTGTTTTCCTTCCTGGGTTCTGTGTATATAGACATTCTCTCATCGCCATAGACATCAATAGGAACAACCATACCCCTATGCGACTGCGCCATAGCCAATACATTCCTCTGAATCGACGGTATCTCCCGCACGACTCCCGACTTTCCGGGCACCTTTAGATAAGACGAGTAATCCAAATGATAACGCAACGGACCGCCTTTCTTTAACTTTACGCTGGATGTTTCCGTCAATTGAAAACTGCGAATACCAAAATAAAAAGTCATCAACCTCGTCCCCAGGCATTCGGTGCTCCCACCCGTCCAGACCATATCAAAACTCAACGCGTCCGTGCCGTTCGAGTTTAAAAAGAATGGACTATCGCTGCTGAACGAGATTTCAGACATTGACGGTTTCGGGATCGAAGCGTCCGGGTCTGGATAACCCTCGGGAAGCTGGTCATTCACAGCGGTGTAGATAGCGCGTATGTCAAGTTCTCCTTCCGGGAGGGAGGTGGTGAGTTCGTATTGATGGATTTCGGTACGCTCGATGGGGTGGCGGGACCACTCCTCGTCGTCTTCTTCCATGGTTTGTTTTCGCATTCTGGTTACCCTCGTGCGGCCCCAGAGGTTTAGGTAGGTTTTGAGGGTAGGGCTGTCGTTGTGGTGGAGCTTTGGGGCTCGTTGACGGATCACCCTCCATTGGATGTAATCATGGTAGCTTTGCATCATTTCATCGTCTTTATCTCTCGTCACGTAGGATTCAGTAAAGTCGCCTTCTTGAGGGGATATCACCCCTTCTTCGTTCTCTTCGCCGGCGTTTACGGCAAAGGTGAGAATGTAGACTTTAAAACCGATAGGATCTTCAGGGATCTTTCTCCATTTGAAGGGATTTCGGGAATCGGGTTTGACGAGGAGGACGTGGGAGTTTTCAACCATGATTACCTTGTCGCTGACGGTTACGGGACTTTGGGCCATGTTTCGGGAGCCGAGGGGTTGCTGTTCGTGTTTGAAGACTAGCTTGCCGGTGTAGATGTCCCAGACGAAGACGCCGGCTCCGAGGGAGTTGCTGCGGCCGCTTAGGGCGGCGTAGTGGGTTTGGGAGTGGTCGCTGATGATGCTGTCCTGTGGGATTTGATACGTTTAGCTAGGTTCTCTGCTTTATGATAGGAGGATAGGTAACATACCGTGTAGTTGACGTATCTGAACTTGAATGTTGTAAACACTGACAACTGCTCATACGATCCTTCCGGCTTCTTCTCGCCCTCTTCTCTCGGTTTTGCAAACGGCGAGGTCAATCGGAATGTCTGGATGATACTCCAAAAGCTAGACCCCGTAGCATTCGGCAACTTGACTTCCTTGGTATGCTCAACGATGAGGATATCTTCGAAAACTCGCAGCTTACGAACAGACCAAGCTGACGGTTCGATCGTCTGATTATTCGTCCCCAGCTCGACCCTCATATTGCTATACTCGCTGGTATCATGATTCCAAAAGATGACGGATAGTCCTCCAACCTCTGGACTAAGGTATACCAAGACATCGTCTGCAATTGCGTAGACAAAGTTTGGGGTGGAAGCCGCCCTTCGGATCTGTATACGCATCTCTTGGGTGGGCGTTCCATTGCGGAGGTTGTTTGTTCTAATGCTGAAGTTTCGAAATAGGGATTTATAATCTAGTTGGATTTTCGAATCCGCGCTGCTACCATTCGCTCCTTCAACGCGAGTTAAGATCTGATGTTCTCGTGAAGCCGATCCATGGATACGGAGAGCAGCTCGGAGGAGGTCGGGAGACGAGAATAATTCATTCCAGTGCTACGGTAGCCCAATCAGCAAATCTATAGACCTTGAGTTATAATACAGTGTTACGTACTTTATTCACCCCTCTAGCTCTACAAATGTCGGTAGCGTCAAGGTAAGGTAACAGTGATAGAGCAATGTAGATTTCTAGCTTTGAAGCCTCCATTGTGTTGACGTTGTATTTTGGCGACTCGCGGAGACAGCTTGCAGTGATCCTTTTCGATGCCTGTTTTAGGAACGCTTAAACTCTACAATGAAACGGCAGAGGGGGCAGCTTAAGTATTTATAATCTTCGCTGTGGGTTAGACTACCTTTGATGTATCTGACCACCAATGGATAGAATTCACTTTTCATACGCAGAATTGCCGTTCCAACTTTTGGTGTTCAACCGCGTGGCTGACCAAGCTTGCGGGCTGCAGTTGTGTGCCCCTGGACTAAACTGGGCGGCTTTTCGGCTGGGTGCCTGGTTTAGCTTGCGTAAGGTTGCAAAGGGGAAATTGCGTTGCTCACAGTTCGCAGTCGCCAGTTCTAAATGACTGCCAAAACCGCAAATCCTAACGGCAAATGTATTGCGGGAGGCGATGCCGATAACTACGTATTTCACGTGGCTGCCTCTAGGTATAAAGATTTAAGGTGGTTTCACGAAATTTGGGGAAATGCAAGGTCCTACGCGAGTCTAGGAACAGAGCCGTCTCAAATTGCTAGTTGAAGGAGAGGTGTTCTGCACGATCCTATCACATCGCGAAACTGCAACAGGGGAATTTGTGTTGGGAGACCCGAATCAGCCACGTGAGGGTAGAGAAGGTAGACGTAGGTATATCTTTGAAAATAGTGTCTCCGTCGACAGCTCATAACTCATAAAGCTACACCGAATCGTGGTCCTCCTTGAAAACGGAAACCTCGAATTTACCATCAGCTAGATCCTCGGGGTATCCGTTCCAGATAAAAGTTTTGCCCGCGATGCTCTCTTTATCATCAACATCGCCTTCTCCCTGTAAGCGAATGAAAACATCGCTGAGAATGTAATTCTCTCCTTCGTATGTTACCAGTCGATCTAAATGCTCTTCCGTCCGTACTTTGTATGCGACCCCAGATATCGGACTTCCCAACTCTTCTTCTTGTTCCGATTTTATAAGCGCAGGATATGGACCCCATAATCTCAACGAATAGCCAGATATTTGAGCGGGTCGTAGTAGTAAAGGGTCTTCTGCCGTCTGGAGCACATGCTTTATGACCCGAGGGATTGTCAATGTTCCATAGAAGAACAGTGTTACGGGTTGGAAGTCGGGGACTGTTGATATTGATTGCTGCGACACCAGCGCAGCAACTGAGCCCCAATCAGCGTCATCGATATACTCTTCAGCGATAAGCTGCGTTGTTGACATGTCCGGCCGCAATATACCGATAAGCGAACGCGGAAAGCATCTACTTCGGTTTCCGAGGGATGTATCTATGGATATACTAGCATGTTAGGTGTAAATCTATGAACTTGTAAATTATAAGCGGCATTCGCCGCTGAAAATACAACACGCTCAACGCAGCAACGGCCAATGATCGTGATCATGGGCAACGCTTTTAAGGTGCTCATACTCGTAATATCCAACCAATCGGCTTGCCACCCAATCTCACCGTGCCAACCCCGATCGACGTGGGTGAAATACACAATTCGAGATAAAATACGTCATAAGGCTCAATTCCTCCCTGTAGAGGGAAGCAAAGGAACAACCCGGCTAAACCTCCAAGGATGCCGAGGGAAGCTTGTCCGTGGAATATAGGGCTAAATGCTATGCAGGGTGGTTGAAAAGAGAATATAAAAACAGTTATGAAGCAAATATTGGAAATTCGTTCTAACAAGGTCTCGTGGATATAAAATAACCAAAACCAAGTCCTCATATATTTTTCGAAGTACATACATTCATTACCGCTAAGCTAGCTTTAAAATATACTTTCACACGCCGTCAAAATGACATCAACGTCATATTCTTCGCTACTATCCACTCTCCCAACCCACCCTTCGATTTTCAAACCATCGAAGCCGAGATCCGACGCCACCACAACTCTAATCGCGGAACTACAGCTACACCCCGCCATAGAAGCCGCCCTACACATCCTAAACGACGACCTATCATCCGCCCATTTCCTTGTTCGAAAGATGCAGGCCGAGCCGGCATTTGCAGGGATGATGTTACACGCCGTGTTGCATAGAATCGAAGGCGACTATGATCACAGCAGGGAGTGGTATGTGAAAATCTGCCATTTTACTATCAAACCGCAAAGGCGTTTCTAGCAGGGGCTAATAAAAAGTATGAAGGTATACCAAAACCCACCCATCCGATCTCCTCACCTACGTCTGGGAGCACGCGGGCGGCATCAACGGCGCGTTATCACTCGTACACGACATTGAAGTATTTTCCAAAGGTACCAAACACGGTCAGGTGAACGGCGAATATCATTACGTTTGTCAACGGCATCAAGATTTGGAAAATATGTATGAGAAGGAGTTTCAGTCTATCCTTAGATGGTGCGAGGAGAAGTTCGGGACGGAAAAGTGGGAGGATGCGACGGGTGAATATGTTGAAGTTGCCTAGGAAGTATCTCGAAGTCAGAGGATGGGGATGTTTACTATTCGTGCGTTTAAAGTTATAGGATGAGATGATGCATTTGATATTCTCGAATGCTCTGCACTAACAGTAAATAGAAATATGTAGCCAAACCCGCCTCTTTTCCATACATACAGATGCCTAAACGCCCTGGAATGATACCAAAGAATAACACCACCGGAAGCACATTTCTAAGTATATATAATCTAAAAGAAACTCTTAAAGCTACCCAGCAGTGCCTTTCTCTTCTGTGCTTCTATGAATTTACTCGTAGCCTCTGCAAACTCTTGGGTTGTATTCTCCAAGCTCTGCATGTTATCCGACCAATTCGTCAGGCTTTGAGTGCGTTGCTGCATTGCCGTTGACATGTTACCGAAAACACCTTGCTGATTAGAACTTCCGGCTTGCTGCCCAGCTCTCATTTGTTCCTGTGCGTCAAGTCTGTCCTGCATTGCTTTGGCACGAGCTTCTTCGATTTGCTTGCGAGACATTGGGCGGTCGGGTCCTCCGATTAGGAGATCAAAGTCATCGGACGAGATGAATTGCGTTCCGCTAATCCACTGCAAACCGGTGATTGTCGGACGAGGAGGAACAGGTGCATTCGGGTTGTAGAGGGTGTCTACTGCTTGGTCCGACCTACGATAACCTAAATTAGCTTGTAAAATTTAGTCTCCCTCTGCGGCAAGGTCTTACAGTTGCTTTCCCGTTCCCCACATGTTCAATAAAGCTATCTCCGTCGGGCTAGTCCAAAAGACAATGAACCCTTCTCTAGTGATTTGGCAGCTCGAGAGTCTATTGGCTTGATATTAGCACCACACCATATATAGAGCTTTGAAGGTCGTACTTTGACTTATCCATATTCTTTGTTATGTCGATAGACCCAATGTCCTTCAATGCTGGAATTGAATAGACCTTGATCTTCCCAGAAGTCATCATGCAAGCAAGCACAACGCCTTTGTCCTGAAGCTCTACGACCGTGGCCGAAACGCAAGTATAATCCTCCCAGGATTTGCTGCTCACTTTTTGGTTCGTCGGCCGTATAATCCTTGCTCCGTTCTTTGCAACACATACCAAGATTCCATTTACAAACTGTCCCTGCCTTAATCCTCCTACAGCTTGTGGAGTAGCGTAGGCCATGTTTCCGTTTTCCGAGTTGACGGGGAGGAGTTTAATCGGTGGTTCTTCTAGAGGGTAAGCTCCGGCGAACGCCACCGAGTATCGTGATCCGTCAGGTAGGATCTTGAAGGTTGCGATATGTCCGAGTGTTGTCCCAATATGTAAACAAATACTCGAGTAGTCTGACAAAGTGTTAGTGAAATCCCTGCCTCTACTGGGGTCGAGAAAATGGATACCTTCGCCTTCGAGTGTTAATACGGAAAAGGCCATAGCCACCGGGATATCTGATCCTTGGGCGACGGTACTACTCTTTCGGAAACTGCTCCGTTTCGCTTCTTTTGTTAGGGAGCTTAGATTTACGTTGTATATCACCGCTGGCCCCTTTGAGAGATGTAAGTATTTGACTTTTATCGTTGGGTCTCTGATGATACTTACTCTAAGATCAACCACAGCAATGGAGCCGCTATCGTAGCCGATCGCGATAAATCCAACATCACTGACAGCTGTCGTCTTGATAGCGCCTGCATTAAGATCTATAAGGCATAAAGGAAGCAAGCCTTCTTTGACCCTCGGGTCCGCCTTACTCGAAATATCTCGAACAGGGCCTAGAGATGCGTCTGACATTTGTTCGGTTATTCGATCGTATCCTTGCACTTGACGGTAGTTTTTATTCTTCCCCCATCTATAGACTAGTACCTCGCCGGTTTCTAGCCCGACAGCTAGCTCAGCGGTAATCGATGATGCAGAAAACGATGTGATTTTGACACCAGCATGCTTTCCAAGAGTACCCCCAACGTCTACCTCAATTGCATCCGGACTCTCAACTTCGTCGTTATGGCCAAGATCCCATAGACGAATTGTTGCATCTTCGTGAACGGTATACGCAATGCTTCGATCTTGTATTTTACGAAGTAGCCGTCGAGCCTCCGCCCCTCCTCTAAAATATTGGTCGGGTTTATCCCTTGATTCTAGCATTCCTAGCCACCTCTCTCGATTTATGGATAGAACATCAACGTATGTCGGTTTGGGTTGAACCATGCCTAAGCCGACGTGCATCATGCCAGCTGGAGACACTGGAGATCCGTCTGGGAATCGAAGTGTCGCAATCTCACCACTCGCGAGTAATACAATGATGGCCATTGGGTCATGGCTACCCGCGTGGTATGGTGAAGTCCTGGGTATTAGGCAGAAGTCAATTACATCCGAACTCAAAGGCACTGGTAAGACTCTCTGGCGTTTGGGAGATCCAAAATGCTCTGATATTTGCTGCCAGGACGAAGTAATATTTGAAGGTGCCATCCCAAAGTCAAAGAGGGTAAGTCCTTTGGCGGCCATTCCAACGGAGTTACCACCGGCGACCAAAAGGCTTGTCTCATCGATGTTTTGCGTACAACACCACGCAATTTTGAAGAATGGCTCTCTGACTGAAAAAGTTCCCCCGTTATCACCCCAACCTGGGGTTTGGTGGGCTGGGAGGTGGACATCCGAGTCTTGGAGTGTTCGCACCTGCAATAATCGCCCATCTCCAGTATTCCAGAATGCGAAACATCCATCTTCGTAGGCAGTTAGGATGTAACTTCCGCTCGGGTTGAAAATGGCGGTTGTAAGTTTAGGCCTTCTTAACGTGTTGACAAGAGTTGGATCCGAGTCCGCGCCGGGGGCGCCCGGTTTAAGTTCGAAATTTATCCTTACTGTCGCTTTATTCTGTTTAAGGGAGAAGATGACAGCCCCTTCTAGGTATCCTATCAAGAGGGTACCAAGGTCTCGAGGATGCATGGCTAAAGAAACAGCAGGCAACACTTTCGCTCTAGGATTGAATTCTCTCCAGATATTGGGGATCTTGAACGGAGCAGGGATCTCCCGGTCGAGGTCGAAAGCTACGACTTCTCCGCTTTGCATTCCAATAAATACGAAATCTGAGGATGGGTCCGTCAATACGGCTGTGACAACGCTTGGAGGGGACCATGAAGTCAAGCGAGAATGGGTAATCATATCGAAAAGATGGAGTTCGTTCTTGGTATCGACGACGACAAGTCGGCTGTCGTACATGCGTAGATACTTCACGGAGGCCTGCTTCGGAAGATCGTATTTCGCTGTAACTCGAGCGCGACCGAAAACGTGGACTTGACCAGGGATATCACCATTGTGGATAGTACCGACCGCTAAGAGGGATTGCACGGGGTCATATGCGAGGGTACTGATGGCGCCGTGGAAGCCGTATCTTACAATCTAAACGATGGTTAGTGAAAGCTGGACTGCGATTTGTTCAAGTTGGAGCTTACATCGTCAAGGGCGAGATCATCTGCAGAGATGTTGTTCGAGAGGTTTGTGTCTGAGCCACCGTGCTTGTGTCGGAGGAAGGACATGTTTGGAATCTACTTGGCTACCAACGCGTGCGATCTGGGCGGAGAATGTTTATGCGGTAGAATTGGGGAATGGAGAGTTGAGAAATGGTTAGAAATACTTTAAATAGGTGCACCTGTGGATAGATATAGTTTGCATTTGGAGCTTCTTGGGTATCAAGCGGGTGTTTCGGGTGTGGGGACAAGGCAACGTCATTTGTGGCCGGTAGCCCTGCCCGCCATGCTTGGAGGGAGAGCTCGTAGTGGGGCCAAGGCCACTCGGCAGAGTTCGGCAGGCCCCCACAACACCCAAAATTGTTCACCCCGCCCCCAAATGTGGCCCAACGATATGGCACAGTTTGATCATATCCAAATTAGAGAGTCGATAGGAAGGGGATTCGAACTACAATTTGCTATAATAAAAAGGGGAAAAAAAAAAAAAAAAAGGAAAAGGAAGAAAGCTCTAGGGTGCTTTGTATGCAGAAGGCAATGTACCTACCGCTATCCAAAGAAATCGGCGCACTTCCTCGCCGAGTTCTCTAGTGCGGAATGATTTTACAGGATTAGTAGCCGAAAAATGCTTTTGCGTTTACAACAGACTAATATGCTTCAGTATCTCAACATAACAAACTCGGTGCGCGTACTAGTTTATTTTTTTTTAATTTACGATTCACATCTTATCATTTCATCATGTAATTTTGTTAAAACAAAGCTCTAGATAATCGTGCACTTTGTCTACTTAGTTCAGCAATTATGGCTGCCATATGTCGAGACCCTTTATAATTTAGAGCTCTTCGATTGAAGGTCTGTCGAAGTAAAACACCATGTAATTGATATGATCGATGCCTGGTCAGCAAACCAAGATCCCTACTAGTAACAAATGCAAATTCACGCGCTCTGCTAGCCCCATAGCCGTTTCGCGGAGGCCCTGTCATTAATAATTGTAAGATTATTTGACAGTTTTTATTTGCCTAAGAACATGTAGATGTAATAATTTAAGGCTTTCTCTAGAACCAGAAGGTTCACACAGGCTCCTGCAAGCATGTCGCAATCGGATTTATATTCAGACTATTCCTTTTAGATTTCACGGCATTCCTCATAAACCCCTTAAATGTTGCGAGGTACTTGGAAATAAATAGGCTAGTGTAAGAGAACTGGACAGATAGAAGAGAAGCAAATTAGACCGATCAATTATCTGGAAACTGGTCGAAATATCAATAGATAAAAAGTGTGCTGGCGTCGATAAGTTGCTTTAACCATAATGTTTCCGTTTCCCTGTAACCTTCCCCATCGATCTCTATGACCATAGCTTAGAAAATGACGACCTCCTTAACAAAAATTGCTAGCCAGAACTATTTAGTGAAGTTATTATCAACCTAGTGCATCACTGAAGGAATCGAAACGAGTCAAACCCAGGCTACTTAAATGTTACCGAGATTCTTCCCACAGGATTCTATTATAAACTGCAGAGGGTCTACGCTTCGCTAGGACTATTAATAATTATAAATCTCCATGAGGGTGTATTCGCGGTTTCCTCATGCGGAAATCTGAAATTGATTTGGATGACCATAGGGGCTGTACATGTACTCAATTGAGCTCAACGTCACCCAACACATTCCAGTCTTCACCAATTGTTGCATTTTGTCCTCTGTTAGCAAAAACCTTTGAGCGAAAAACTTTCCAAAGCAGCTCGGGAATCCTCGGTTGGGAAATGTCAAGGCGAGGCCAAAGGGAAAGAGTCATGTCAGTCGCTTAGAAGGAGCAAAAAAAAAACATATCGTCGAAGACAGGATTCGAACCTGCGCGGGCGAACCCATTTGATATCGTTCTTTAAGAAGCATTCGAGTCTGTATGAAATTGTTAGTATACAATTCTCTATTCAATTTATTTTATGAATTGAGAGGCTTTCCAAACGCTTTAACCACTCAGCCACTTCGACGAGCGAAAATCGTAGTTTAAACATTTTGAGCTTGAAATATGCTATTTAAGGCGCTATGATATTACTAGTGATGTCCGGAAATGACTTGACGATGTTAGAATGGAGGTGTTGCGATGTTTGGGTAGTCAGACTGAGCTGGGGGACGGCAGCTACTAGTAGGATACTACACCGCTTATTGGGTATTGCTTATGAATTTATAGTGGGGCTATGCCATGTTGATACGAAAATATAGCTACCTGGATATAGTTGAAGTTGGAGCACGAAATTATATCTGGATCTTTCAACCAGAGGCCTAGGGGTAGTTCTGCTGGTTGGGCCATATGAGCAAATTTTGTCCCATAGCTAGTATGCTGACATCATGACTATATAATCTATAACTGCGCAACTTACTTGAATAGATTATAATAATATGCCTAGATAGTACATCACCATTCTGAAATTAACAATATCAGCGGATCTGAGTTGAGCCTATTCGTGAACAACTATACTAACATTTACTAGCAATCTCTCAAGATGTTTTAGTGGACATAAATTTAGATAGCCCCTTCGCTATTGGACATTATCTTTTGTGTCTTCTTAGGGGCGTTGCGCAGTTTTAATATGAAGGTGGTGTACTATATTCTAACGAGAGGGAGGTCTAGTTCAGATCAAAGTTAACATGTACTGGGGCCTTTCTGTAGAAGGTGTAGAAGGTGTAGAAGGGGTGAGGTTTTAGGTCGAAGTAGGCCATTCAAAGCACGGTGATACCGGCAGTGATGTTGTGGGGGGCTTGAGAGCGAACTTCGTGATCCTATAGCTTTAGTGTTGTACAGTGAGGATCTGGTTATCACTACACTGCTGCCTCAAAATCAAATTGTAAGCTTCTCATATGGGCGGCCAAGGCTAAACCTAGGTGAAAACAGCACAGATATATGCTTGCTTAGGTACATACTCAAGTATGATTTGATTTAGGATCCAGTTCGACCCACAATCGAGGTGTTTCACAGCATAATAATTAAATAATTTAGCAGTCAGACATTCCTGGGAGCAATTTCCCTAGCTTATGATTCTGAAATGTACTTAATTAGGTCAGATTTCTATGCAATTCATCCACTCCTTCGTCTCTTCAGACCTCCCAAAGTTTGCAACAGACTACCTTCAACAGACTACCTTCAACAGACTACCTGCAACGGATCCCAGAACAAGAATATCCTTAGCAATCCTATTAAAGGCACACTGAAGCATATCAACTTCTGAAAAATATATCTATAGGCCGTTAAATCAATATACAAACCAATGTCTACCTCTTCGGGTGGAATGAATGTTGCCGCAATTGAAAGTCGCCTGGCTCCGAGGCCTCTCAAGATCTCAGCCATGGTAGCTGGGATGCTCGAGCGTTCCCTCAATGCGACCCACAAGAGAGTTTACAAAGATGGTGCCCGCACCACCTGTGACCTAGAGACTGAGATTGCACAATCACTCCATAATTATTGTGAAGATGTTGGGCTTGACCTCGACATCCGGTATCGAACGCTCAAGCCGGCTGGGGATGTAAAAGGTTGGTCGAACATGAAATGCCTGTCCTGAAAATATTTGGTACTCCGGAAGCTAAAATTTCGCAGATCGTGTAGAGGTGATAATAACCTTTGCGGAAATTGTAGATCCTAGTAGGTTTATCCGGCCTGGGGGAACAGACCACTGCTAATCGGTTTTAAAGAGTCGAACATGAGCATAGAGGTCCCTCTCGTTAGCTACTTTGACGATGAGCCTCGCACAATGAAAAATGCTGCTCAGGTGCGCCATATATTGTTCAACAAGCTCAAACTTCTCCGAGGAAGGCTCGCTGTATCGGTCGAAATGCCAGTAATCCTAGTGACGCCCAACCAAGAGGCCAAAAAAGGCTGCGTCTACGTCCTTAAGCCTCAAACGCTTGATATATTCGACCCCGGCAAGAGGTTGACAAATCATGGCTCATTCTTCGATGACCGTGGGAGTTTAATCCGACATCTTCTAGTAGACTATCAAGCGAGGTGGGTCAACAAGAATAGGACTATGTTTAAACTCTCACGACAATCATCTGCTTGGCTTGAACATAGGCCAATGCTCTCAATTAAACCTTGGGCCAAATCGTTTATGACGGCTATTCAAACCTATAGGAAATCCCAGGATTTCGATCTAAAGCTTTTGAAAGGCTTCAAAAATTACCCACCCATCGGATCCCTTTTATCGGAGTTCGAGATTCAATGCCTGCCCAAAACTTACAAGGAGATGATTGAGAAGGTTGAGCTGTGGTCGCATAAACTCTTCTATATGTATTTATTCCACAACGACGCAAGCTCCCATCAGGATCTTTCAAATGTCCTCACATGGGCTGCTTGTCGCTCGAAAGACCAATGGGCGAAGGCACTCGAAGAACTTGAAAAGGGCAAAGATCGGGCCAAGCGTCGGGAATTTACTATGGAGATGGGGCTTATGGGCCACACTAACCTCCCTCAGCTCCTGGTCCAGAGAATGTGCTTTAGATGTGGAGACGTGCTTCCTATGGCCTTCACGTTCCAAACGGAGACGACGAAAGTTCCTGGGGCCCCGCAATGGGGGAAAGAGATGAGGGCATCAACTAAACAGTACCTCGAGGAGTTCTTAGATAAACATGGGGCAAAACGTGACACCGGTGAGAGGCCCGATGAAGAACTGAACGCAGAGCAACGTAGAATATACTTTTGCTTGGAGTGCATGTGAGTGAACCTCCCCTTGATCAGGTAACTCTCTATTGATGCTTGCTAACATACTGAGTTCTCAGAACAATAGACTATACCCGCTGCTACGCAGCTGGCCAAAATATGACCAACCGTGACAACTGGGATTCTAGGTGCCTAACTGCGGACCCAAGCTCTATCTATGGGGAGCATATTGGCTTTGGCGGGTTCTGCATGTGGGAAAAGGTTTTAACACGATACTGCTCTGCTGGCGGGGTGACTGGATGGAGAACAGACGAACTTCGAGGATTATCAACCAAAGATAGACGGGGCCGATGGAGTAGCGAAGCCTATACTGAGCTGCGTACCTTTATCGATCTCGCGATCACACTCCCGCTAGCGAGATATGCGGCAACGAGTGGAGAGATGATCGTTGGCGTCCTAGGTTGCCAATTCTGCGGAGCAACTTTGGATCTAACCAGTGGATATTTTGAACACAAGCACCCAGAGGGAAGTAAAGAACCCCAATATACTGACTGCCGGTACTTGAGAATTTGCGGAGGCTGCAACAGCGGCTGGGCTGCTTCCATGGATGGCATCGCGATGGATCTGTGGGAAGGGGATATCTTCAAGAGGCAAGGCCAGCTAGCTCCTATGCCGATAAGATATAGAGTTTTAACTAGCTACGCTTTGGGCCAAACTCTTGGTGGTCCTTCAGGTATCAGTCTGCCCATAACATTAATAATGAAATTTACCCCATCATTCCAGGTTGTTGATCAAGTCTTTAATCCTAATGCTGACTTCATGAAATGTTTGAGCAGATTTTCGAGATCCCAGGCTCACCAAGTTTGACAAAACCTTCCGTGAAGTTGCCGTCGAGGTTTTAAAAAAGAACGACAAGACTAAAAGAAACTGGGAATGGCTGAGAACTGCTACTGATCGGGATATAGTCAACCACTTCTCTGATCTGGCTTCTATTGTAAGTTGCGTCTCCCTACATTCCTGTTACACTAACAGATTAATGACTAAATGACTTCAAGCCCCAATCCACCCACTCAGAGATTGTCACAGGGTTCAGGAAAGCAGTAAAAATGCCGGCAAATTGTAGCGGAGCTTGTCATATCAGCGGAGTCCAAACGAGCGGTCTGGTGGTGGATCATTGCCACATCCGTATGTTGCCCCGCGGTTTGGTCTCTAATTCGGTAAATGTTCGTCTTCCGAGGCAATACCACAAAATGCAGTGCAGCTCCACTCTACAGCGTCGTCTTCTGGGCGAATGGTGGAACTTCCATAACACATTGGGGACAACTTCCTTCTTGAAGAATACCATTGCTAAGAATGTTGAGCTCATCAAGTCAATCCGTCACAGGTGGGAGGAAGCGGGTGTTACCACATGGACGGAAAAACAATGGGGTTTACCAGATGGTACGTTTGAGAAGGAGCCTCTCTATGAAGTTACGGGATTCCCTGAAGACAAGATAGTGTTCTTCCAAGAACCCCTTAAGTCTCTAAAAGCCCTCTATCCTAATGGTGGCATGGCCAAGTCAAAAGAGGATTATTTTGAGGCCACAACCTACTCAATGCTCGAATTTGCGACTCAGCAGATGAAAGCATGCGTTCCAAAGTCAAAGACATATGATGTAGATTTGTAGCAGCGATAACTAGGGGCTTCTCTCCAGTCTCTAAATAACTTGATTCTGGTCCCTGTTCATTTTCTTTTATTCCCTTTGCAATATGGCTTATACTCCCGACTTGCCTTTCCTCTTTTTTTAACATGTATGCACGTAGATTTTCTGCTGTGTTCGTAGTTGTATGCCACAGAACATGTTAACATGGTCGACCAAACGGAAACACGCAACTCAGTGGCATACAGGAACGCGGTAAATCGAATTATGCTAAAAGATAATCAATTTGAGATATTTAACTTGAGTTTTGATCCGATCCTCGTCGCAAATTATCTACAGCTAGTCGATTGGGCTTATGCCGGGATAGCCTGAAAGATTCAATAAATTTAAATTCTTCTCCCACTAGTCAGTATTAGCTAGCATATTGAATGGAACTATTTAGCTTTCGCTAGGACTGGATTTTCTATCCCAGGAGTCTTATCTTTGATCCTGGGTATCGACACACGGGATGGCTACCTCTGCAACTCGACTCTTTTTAGAGGTGGTCCTTCAATCTCCGCCTCCTCCTCGCCATCTCTATCACCGGCACCCTCTTCACCTCCACGACATCCGCCATTGCCTCGCCCTGACCCTCGCCCCTCTAGGGGGGGCTCGGTAGCATTGATGAGCACGAACGGCACTCCCTCGTACTGCGAGAAACCGGCAGAAGATATACGCAGGGGATCGTTTAGTTAGATGCCAACCTACTATGAATTAAGAGTGATTCGTTAGAATAAGCTAGCCTAGGAGGAGTAGGGGGAACTTACCTGCAAGGGCGAGGGGAGGTCGATATCGCCATCTACCTCGGGCGTTTTCTTCCATCGCGGGCCTTCTCTTCGCGCCAGGCGATGCCGCCGGAGAACAGGTGCCGTCATCTCCTTGGGTTGGTCGGGGACAAGAGGGTACTGCTTATAAAACTCCTCTTGGAACTCATCGTTCGGTAAGTCGCCGAGTTCCAAGAGGGTTTCAGACTGCAGGGCAGTAAGGCCAGAGAAGCTAGACTTTACTGAGAGGTTGCGGATGTGGAACCTGGTGGCATCCTCAAGTTCCACGAGGTCCGCAATATCTGCCTCCCCTGACATATTCGTAAGTATTTTTCATTAAGTTGAGGATAGGTTGCATGACGTACCCGCAGCCTTAAACCTCCTGCAGCCGAGGATTCGGGTGCACACATGGGACAACTCGAGCCGGAGCCCCGCCTGCTTCCTCTGATACTCCCCAACCCAGAGAGAGTGCTTCAGGTAGAACTTTTCCTGAAACACCTCGTTGGGTTCTCGGACTGGTGCGAGGAGGGCTAGGGATTGGACCCCCTAAAGCCGATTATCCCCCGGCTCTTTTCGGAGCGGCCGTTTGCATGGTGGGCAATGACTTCCTCCATCTCCTCCAGGCTAGGGATACCTCCCTCCTACATACTAATGTTAGAGCTACAGTGTCCCATCTGGGTTGGTGTTTTAAATTACTAGGATGTGACTTACCTCCACCTCCCCGATCACCAACCTCCATCTTGAGGTCTTCCGCGAGGATGAGCTCTTTGAGAGCAGCTCATAACAAACACACACACAGACATTCAAAAGCAACCACCTCTACTTCTTCAATTTCTTTAGAGGCGGCCCCTCCGGCGCCTCATCTTCATCCTTGTCGTCATCCTCGCCATCTAGCTCTATTGCAGCCTGGACCTCGGCGCTGACGAGCACTGCCGACTTGTCATTAGGCACGGCACACATGACGGCAAACGAGATTTGGGAGGATACCAAGACGTCAGGACCCACATCCCACTATAGATTGATATGAAAACAATATTAGAATATACCAATACCTAAATTTGGATTTGGGGTAACATACGGAGGAAGGCGGGCAGAGGTAAAGGCTATTGTCCCTCTCGATGCCATTTGGTTGATCGTTTGCGGAGTTCCTGTAGCCGAGGATTCGCTCACATACGTGAGTGAGCTCAGTTCGCATGCCTACAGCCGACTTCCGGAACTCCCTGATCTGGAGAGGATGTCTACGGTAGAACTCGTCCATAAACGTCTCATTCTCCTCCCGTGCCAGCTCGAGGAGGGTTAGTGACTGGAACTCGTTGAGGCCAACGAAGCCACGGGTCTTCTTAGACATGCGGCAAGCCTTATCGTGCTCAATGACCTCCTCCATTTCCTTGATGCTGGGAACCCCTCCTTCCTATATACTCATGTTAAAAGGATACCCTAAAAATCTTTAAGGCGCTAGGAATTGCGTCTTACCTCCACCTCAGCGAGGAGTTTCCTCCATCTTGCCGGCTTTTTCCATTTTGGTGGTTTTATTTGGCTGCCCTTCACTTTCTTGGGCAGAGCAGACTTATTCGGGAGCTTAGTCGAGGGGATTACCGATAGGCTTGGGGCTAGACTCAGGGTTGGGCTGGGATAGTGGCTGAATGGGCTCGGGGGCGGGCTCGGGGGCCGATGACGGGAGGAGGGCTTGGCAGAAGTTGTGGCTGGTTTGTGGGGACAGAGGTACTCGTCGTAGCTGACCAGTGGACTCCAGCGTGAGCTAAGCGCACGGCGGTTTGAGCTGACCCTTCGTATACCTGCGGTCTCAGGAAGCCGGCAGGGTACACTTCCACCCGAAACCCTGAAGAACGAGCGTACGCACACACTTCGGCCTCGTCACCCCATGTGCCGTTTTGTCGCATTGATTCGCAATACATTGTGAAATCTTGACCCAGTTCAAGATTCACAAGGTTTACAAATTCGTGGGGGTGGTTCTCAATGTACTCGCACGCCTGCTCTCGAATCTAGGCAGCGTGGGTTTCATCCCCGAATACTTCAAGGGAAATTGCATTAAACAGACAATTTCCATCGCCGGTGGTTTTTCGAGTTTTTAACCCGGCGGCTTCTCAAGCTGCGGGGTAGAAGGGGCCAATAGCCCCTTCCAACTAACGCCTCCCCTTCTCATAGCAGAAACGCTATTACTTATTAGGGCGATGTGATTACAAATTCAGTTGGAGATAGGAGACTTACACATCACACTACAGTCAGGAAAACTCTTACCAGCTCCAGGAGGACACCCTGAAGCTAGGAGAAACATTTTGGGCACCGCCCAGCGTAAACACCGTGACTCTATTGACAAGACTTAGTTGCTGCGCTATATTTAAAGAGATAGGAATATTATTATGAGGGGACCAAGGAAGGAGCTTACCGACATCTCATGTCGAGTCTACAGTTTTTCGTTGCTAGTTGCTCGTTGCAACGAAGGAATAACAAGTGTTGGTAAAGAGGAAAGAAAGGAAAGAGGAAAGTAGGAAAGAAAGAACTGGGAGGTGGGCAGGCCTTTTATAGATGTGGGGAATTTTTTCCGCACCATCCATATCAACCCTACTATTGTGGGGAGGAGGAGAAGAAAAAAAAAATGTTTGTGGGCCACAACCAACTTTAGAAGCAGGTAATTAATTGGAGTTGCCATAGTTATTCCTAATTACCCCTTCCATTGGTGATATATACTTTTGTTTATTGCTTCTCTATATAGACGAATCACTGCGAAACGAAGTTGGTGGGGCTTTTCTTCTGATCTCCAAGGTACAATTTGAATTCAACGGGACGGTTGGGTTACATGCTAATATGGCAAACTACTACTATCGAACTTATGTGTATGCCAGTATGGCCGGTTGCATGCAGCGCGGGCAAAAAAACATTTCAACCGATTGTTCAACATTACGGATCTAGGGATTTGGGAAAGTTGGGTTAGGAGAGTGAGGATCTCGTGTTGATTGTGGTATTTTGTCTAGCAGGGTTGACCCATCCTGAGATACTTGTGTAACATGACCATGAGTTTAAACCGCCTATATTAAGAACTCCATACGCAAGGCTGATACTCGTATCCTCCTAGGCGTCAGATACTGCTTAATACTCATAAGAGGAAGAATACATCAGTGACTTCAAATTCGCTAAATACGGCGATCTTAGATCCAATATAAAGGTAAAAGGCTGCGTTGCACGAGGTTATGAACAGCCCTGGCCTGGAGCTGTCGGTTCAAGGCTCAACTTCAAAATATTACTTCCAGGCGTTTTGGGTGAAATTACAAGTGACGCTTAACGCGGTACCGCAAAAAAATACCTTACTAGATTGCAGGATCTTGCAACTCCTCCCAACAGCGATTCTGCGGCTTTGAATTCCCTCATGCGGGTGGGCACACTACTTCGCCACCTAAAAGTCCAGTAACCAAATCAAGAACCTGCTTAATGAGACCATCTTGCAGAGGAATACCAAGATCCTCACACCGCGACTTGACAGTCGATGTGCAGTCTCTTCTACTGGCCATAAAGTTTTTGGTCTGATCGAATCGATTCTCGATGCTAGCCTTTATCGCCGCTCCCTGCGCGTCCAACGTTTCCCCTCTTTGTGTCAGGTAGAAAAATGACGTCTAGCAAACATTAATAAACTAAAAGAGATATCAGAGAAAAGGCAACTTACATCCAATGCGTGTAGAACACCATAAACCCTAGTATCCTCCGCTGTAGCCCGAGGATGGTCAAATATATAATTATACGTCAAGCTCGTATCATCCATCCCAATTAAACATGTCTGGTAATCAACCGCGTCCAATACTGCACTGTACGCATTTTGCAATCCGGCTAATAGATCATTGAAATCTTGGTATGTGACGGTATTCGTAGCGCAGTACTCGGAGACCTGTTCGGGGTCGGAAGGAAAGTCGTTGGGGTTTTGGGTAAAGTAAGGCTGAAGAGGGCCTGGGTTGATGTCGACAAGAGCTCTAAGTAAGCGATACCGAACTTCCTATAATCACAAAATTAGCACCCATATAACTGGAGAGACAGGAACTTTCAGAGAAAGCTATTCAAGTAAGACGAACCTGATCACGCCGCGCACAGTCCGAGCTATCTTCTGGCGGTTGAGGATAAAAGTTAAACTGTGTGTTCGGTTCCGGATCGCAACTGGGGAAGTCGCTAAGGTCATCAGGGAGCTCGCCGAGAGAATCCACCGCTCTTGGGTCAGCGTTTGTTTGGTAGACTCTGAATTGATCTTGCGTCCCTATGAAGAAAGAGGACTGCTCGCCATTGGCAGGGCAACGAGGTCCCGACTGTCTATGGAAGAGATTCTTGGGTGCCAGCGAAGCATTTTCGAGAATCTTGAGACTGGGAATGGCGATATCGATAGCCTGTGTTCCAGTGATGAGAAAGGAACTGATGAGCAACGTTGATTGGGTATCTATGTACATATTTTCGGATTGTCAAGATGTGAATGTGTTCTATTAGGTGTTAGGAACGGTGGACCGGTGGGTGTGATGGGTGTGATAGCTGTGTTGGGATTGTTGATGAAGCTAAACGAATTAATCACGATGGGATATTAAGCATGCTTTATACAGGGCACAATCTACTCCCTAGTGGAGAGAGGTTGATTTTCTTACGCGATCAGGAAGCGAACATTCTGACGGCAAAAACCGCGTCTATGGACTGGCAAGGCATTCGTATACCACACTGCGAACAGTGGAAACATTCCAGATCGTATTGGTTACATTCCGTCAGGAACAGCATGCATATTTAGGCAACAAATCCAACCCGCAGAATCAAATTTAAATATCCAGGGGTATATTTACTTGATTTCCTAATTGTGGAAAGATATCATCCGTAGCCGTTAGTAATACCGGGAAGCTCGCATATGCCGTCATCCTGTTGCGAATCCCGGTCTAAGATATCAGAAGATATATAGATATACCAATATATACCCATGGCCATGAGATAGTGTTGGGGATTGTTGCATGTTACATAAACTAGCCCTGTCTCTCTTGCCTAGCACCAGAAAAGGGTCTTTTAACCAAAAAAAAGTTGATTGGATCTCGAAATACTCTATCAGAGCTCTTGGTCCAGGGTGGTGGATTAGGTATTACTATTACACAAGATCTCCAAAATCAGATGAATCAGATGTCTCGGTTGTCGATTCAAGTTTAGTGTTGTGGTCATGGCTAACTTGATCGTATGGCCTATATTCTGAGAGGACACGGAAACATAGCGCTAAGGAGTTAGAGTTCAAGCTTCGCAAGAACTTGCGTGACGTTGCACTAGCCTTGAAACCACCTACGGATATATATCTTTGATCTCAGCATGTTAGAAATAGATGCTGCGATATCGTGATATGCAGACTATGATTGACCATCGACCTTCGAGTAATCCCGTAGCTCCTAGCTCCCCCTCCTGATATAAACGGCAAAGGGGTAGATGAATTCTAGGCTTATTCTCCGTTTCAGACTCCCAAATCCCCTAAAAAGGACTGTTAGTCTTGGGCTAGTAGAAGAGAATATTGCCGTTAGTAATATGGATTTCGGTGACAGAGAAATTTCTATTATTCCTATCTCTTCCATACTTTCCGCATAAAGCTACAAGACGTGTGAAGTGTAATTCGGAGTAGAGAGTTCTTTCTTATTAGAAGATGAAAAATCAGCTTTGTATTAGAATTGCGCAACATTCTAAGGGGGATACACAAAAACCGATCCCAATAGCAAAGAAGGGACTACTTAGTATCTAAGTCATTCTATATCCATCAAATATCCCAACTGGTACTTTATATGACTGGCATTTTTCTGTTTAGTCCAGCTCTGTGGTGCCAACCCCCATCGAGACTATGTGTCAGTCCTTCCTTGATGATGTGTTGCCATGTTGTATTTCAAGCAATTATAGTCACAGGCAGATGCTGTTATATTCGTGAACGAATAAGCTAGCTTGGGTAGGCCAAGGTTTTGACATAGGAATAGTTATCGATAAAATGATTAGGTAAATGGCCAGTAGAGAGAGAGAGAGCTCTTTTATTGCTGCAGGGGCGTTCATTTGGGCATTTTATGACATGGGAGGTATACCTAGCTAGATAGGAGGAGCCAAGCTAAATCTGTCCAAGTTGGCCCAGCTGCTTGCAGCCGATGTCTGCAGTGTGGCGGCGGGGTTGTTGGAGCTAGATCGGCCGGTCTCTCCAAAAATTTTTTACTTTATCCGCCCCGCCAACATTTTCTGTTTCAATGGTCACCCGCTCGTTCGACTAGCTCAGGTAGAAATTTTCATAGCTCCGGGATTTTGACTTTACTCTTCCTACTCTGTCCTATTCTCTTCATATCACGCAATTCAATCCTATCTATCATTGGTATAATACATCAATCAAAATGTCTACATACGCATTGTCAGAATCTCACAAAGAGGTATGTTTTCCCATTCACCATTTCATATTAACGTCGTCACTAACATTGCTATAGCTTCTCGAGAAGCCTCTCAAGGAACTCGACCCGGAGGTTGCAGAGTTGATGGTGCGTCAGAAACCTACCTAGAATTGACCTGAAGAATACCCCGCTCATAGCTAGTAGGACCTTGAAATCAAACGCCAAAGGGAATCGATTCTGCTCATCGCCTCTGAAAATGTCACCTCCCGTTCCGTCTACGATGCATTGGGCTCCCCAATGTCAAACAAGTACTCCGAGGGATACCCAGGAGCCAGATACTATGGTGGTAACCAGCACATCGACAGCATTGAGAGACTATGCCAAAAGCGGGCTCTTCAAGCTTTCAACTGCGACCCTGCCCTGTGGGGTGTCAACGTTCAGACTCTCTCCGGAAGCCCTGCCAACTTGCAGGTCTACCAAGCCATCATGAAACCACACGACCGATTGATGGGATTGGACCTCCCCCATGGTGGCCACTTGAGTCACGGATACCAGACTCCTGCCAGAAAGTATGCATATCGTATTCGATTTGAGGTGGATGCAATGCTAATAATGCTCATTTAGAATCTCGGCCGTCTCGACCTACTTTGAGACCATGCCGTACCGAGTCGACATCAACACTGGCATCATTGACTACGACATGCTCGAGAAGACCGCCGCTTTGTACAGACCAAAGGCTCTTGTTGCCGGTACCAGCGCTTACTGCCGTCTCATTGACTATGCTAGAATGCGCAAGATCGCCGACTCTGTCGGTGCCTACCTTGTTGTCGATATGGCCCACATTTCCGGTTTGATTGCTGCTGGTGTCATCCCATCTCCATTCGAGCACGCCGACATTGTCACTACCACCACACACAAGAGCTTGAGAGGTCCTCGTGGTGCTATGATTTTCTTCCGAAAGGGTGTCAGATCTGTCGACGCCAAGGGCAAGGAAACTCGCTACGAGCTCGAAGACGCCATCAACTTTAGGTAGGCGGCCCATCGTCCACTAAACTCCACTTCAAAATACTAATAGCCGGCTTAGCGTCTTCCCCGGCCACCAAGGAGGTCCTCACAACCACACCATCACCGCCCTCTCCGTCGCTCTCGGCCAAACCTTCACTCCAGAATTCAAGCAATACCAAGCGCAAGTCATCAAGAACGCCAAGGCTTGTGAAGAAGAATTCAAGGCCCTCGGGTACACCCTCGTCTCCGGCGGAACCGACAGCCACATGGTCCTCCTCGATCTCCGACCAAAGGCCCTCGACGGTGCCCGTGTCGAAACCGTCCTCGAGTATGCCAACATTGCTTGCAACAAGAACTCCATCCCAGGAGACAAGTCAGCCCTCACCCCATGCGGTATCCGTATCGGCGCCCCAGCCATGACCAGCAGAGGTTTTGGAGAAGAAGACTTCAAGAGGGTTGTTAGATATATTGATCAACTTATCACCATTACCAAGAAGGTTCAATCTGAGCTTCCAAAGGAAGCCAACAAGCTCAAGGACTTCAAGGCCAAGATTGCTTCTGGCATTCCAGAGATTGAGGCTATTCAGAAAGAGATCATCGAATGGGCTTCCACTTTCCCACTTCCAGTTTAAATTGGTCAACTCCTCTTCCCTTGTACTACATACTACTCTCCTATATTATAGCAAGGTGGTGGGGATAACCATCACCTCCATTCTTCTTTCCTTCTTGTCTATATGAGCTTTCTTGGGATTTAATACTTTATCTGCGGGCTTCAACACATAATGTACTGGTTGCTTTTCCTTGGGTATCTTTACAAAAACTGAGACAAAAAGTTGGGTGTTATATGGGGATATTCCAGGAAGAAAAGTGTATTCAACAGACTACCATAGTAGATTGATCAATCGATATAGATGCATAATGTATGCATACTGATTATAGCGTAGAAGTTCTTTGTCCAGATCGTAGATGCAGTTTTAAATCGCTGCCAAGTAGGTCAGTATTATCGAGATATGCTTCTGGCCTAGATCAACCTCCCTTACCATTGACAATGTTGAGATCAGCTTCTAGCCAAGCATGTTAATGCCGTGTAGAGATACTAAACACCCGTCTCCATCTCCTCGCTCTTCCCATACCCAGCGGCAACAGCATCCCTGACTGCCTTCAACTCTCGAATCTTCCCTAGCACCTCCCTCTGCCTCTTAATCTTCTCCTCCAGCTCTGTAATCTCATCCTTCTGCTCTTCTATCGAACGCGAAATATCGGGGAGATCATTGAGAATACCTCTCGCCTTTTGAATCTTAATCCTTATGCGAGAGGCTTCGGCGTCAATGTCCTTCGGTTCGAGCGGCACCAAATTGGTACCGGGTTGGGAGGATGGTTGCGGGGGTAGGAGACGAAGGAGGAGGTCGTGGGTTTGGGGGATAAAGTCAAAGGTCTCGGGAGGTGGGAAGGTAGGCAGCGATGGACCGGAGAGGTGAGGTTGAGGTGTAACGGATTCGGAGGGAACGAGGGCCGTGGAGGATGGAGGCTGGGATGGAGCTGCTGCCGTGGTCATGATTGTCGTGTTTGGGAGATGACACAGTGGTTAAGGCGTGTGTTGGGTTCCCCGGATTGTTCTTCGAATTTCGTGACAAAGTGGTCAAGGCGTTTTAGAGGCCTTGCTTACCCTGGGTATGATGCTCAACGCAGCTGATTTCCAAATCTTAAAGTCTCGATGCTACCGCTGTACGCGACTTATTAGGCAGCTCGAACCAACCGTCACGATTAAATCTTACCACTACTTTGGTGTCAGGCCAGTCTATACGAAAGAAGTGGTGAGACCCGTTCTAGAACTCAAATTCAAGCTCAGACTGAAGCTATGTCGCCTCGAAAAAAAAAAGTCTGCGGCATACCAGCTAAGAGGGAGCGTGCTTAATATTCCTTCAAGCTCACCGATCCCGGCGAATCGCATCTCGCCTTTGCATAACTTGGACGAAATGATTTGCTATTGAAGGTTGGTCATTGCTTTCCCACTTGCATTTCTCGCACTTGCAGATGGCAAGCTAGCCTCTGTGTGTCGGCAAGTGGGGGTGACCAGGGGAATCCTAAGTACCACTATTTGTACCCACGCCGACTAAGAATGGTAATAGGAATAATAACATCTCTTCTATCGCCATGGGCATGCAGGTCTAAAAGTGACGTACCTAGCTAGAGTGCAAGAAGAGAGATCGGTTGAGTTTTCTACGTTGAGCTCAATCCCCTGTTCAAAAGGAAGGGGAAAAAAAAATTGGTTTCTTTTTTGGCGTCGATTTTCGCCGAGTTTGAACGATGCCGGGCGTACTGGCTAGCTGCATGCCCCTCCATTCCTGACATGACATCGGGATTAACTGCCACTTTATTCGACAGGAATATATATATTCTCGTCCGCGATCCTTCCCGCACACATCCATTCTCTTTTCTACTTTCTTGCCATCCCAGGCTTCAATTGCGCCAAATACACGGTTTTGATAGAATAGAATCGTCATAGAGAGAGTATCGTTAGAAGACAATTGTCACCCCACTATCGCTACAATATCCGCAACACAATACACCCACTTAACAAGATGGCCGACGTCAAGAACAAGGCAGTTCTCAGTATGTTTCTCTTCGATTTGAACAAGACCGCCATGGAATGTTAGATGCTAATCGCTTTTAAAAGTCGTTATCGATGGATGGGGTATTCCAACCTCTGAAGGCCAACCCGGCGACGCCATTGGCCAGGCCCAAACCCCAAACATGGACGCCTTTTACAAGGACAAGAAGGGATTCACGGAATTGGAAGCAAGTTCGTTAGCCGTCGGTCTACCGGAGGGGTTGATGGGAAACAGTGAAGTCGGTCATTTGAACATTGGTGCTGGCAGAGTCGTCTGGCAGGTGGGTACACCCAAGGTTCCCTGGAAATCCTTCCCTTGCTCCGGGCTAACCACCCTCCAATGGATATCTGTAGGATGTTGTCAAAATCGATGAAAGTATCAAACAAGGAGAATTCCCAAAGACCGGGGAGATCGTCAACTCGTTCAACAAGGCCAAGGAAGGAAACGGCAGACTACACCTCCTCGGCCTCGTCTCCGACGGTGGTGTCCACTCCAAGCAAACCCATCTCTTCGAATTGATCAAGACCGCCAAGGCTATGGGTGTTCCAGAGGTCTATGTTCACATGTTTGGAGATGGACGTGATACCGACCCAAAGTCCGGTGCTGGCTACCTGCAGACTTTGCTAGATGTTATAGAGGAGGCTGGCATTGGAAAGATTGGAACTGTTGTTGGACGATACTACGCTATGGACCGTGATAAGAGATGGGAGAGATTAAATATTGCATTAGACGGACTAGTCAATGGAAAAGGAGAGACCAGCGAAGATCCAGTCGCAACCATCAAGGATCGATATGAGAAGGGAGAGACCGACGAATTCTTAAAGCCAATCATCGTCAATGGTGACGAGGCTCGCATCAAAGGTACGCCCAACTCCCTGAAAACCCTAGAAACGATGATATTGACAATCATTAGATGACGATACTCTCTTCTTCTTCAACTACCGATCCGATCGTGTTCGTGAAATCACCCAGCTCCTCGGTGTTGATAGCTCCCCGCTTCCAGATTTCAACTTCCCCAAGAACCTCACGATCACTACGATGACCCGCTACAAGACCGACTATCCATTCCCAGTTGCCTTCCCACC
Source organism: Dactylella cylindrospora (assembly GCA_012184295.1). Classification (NCBI taxonomy): domain Eukaryota; kingdom Fungi; phylum Ascomycota; class Orbiliomycetes; order Orbiliales; family Orbiliaceae; genus Dactylella; species Dactylella cylindrospora. The sequence goes on from LDUD01000131.1 coordinate 46,067, forward strand.
CCAGCGCATGGGTGACGTTCTCGCTGAATGGCTCAGCAAGAAGGGGCTTCCACAATGCCACGTTGCCGAGACCGAGAAATACGCTCACGTTACTTTCTTCTTGTAAGTATATCCACAAGCTTAGCACGTAGCTCAGCTCTAACAACATTCGTAGCAACGGCGGTGTCGAGATCCAATTCGATGGCGAAGACCGTGAACTCATCGCTTCCCCTAAAGTCGCAACCTACGACCTGCAACCAAAAATGTCTGCTCACGCAGTCGCTGAACGTCTCGCCGAAAAGATCGCGGAAGGGAAATACCCCTTCCTCATGAACAACTTTGCTCCACCAGACATGGTTGGCCATACCGGTGTCCTAAATGCCGCTATCGAAGCCTGCACGCACACCGATACCGCCATCGGCACTGTTTACCAGGCCTGCAAAGACAATGGATATACCTTGTTCATTACCGCCGACCACGGGAACGCGGAGGAGATGCTTACTGAAGAGAATACTCCAAAGACAGCCCATACGACAAACAGAGTTCCATTCATTATGACGAATTATCCGGAAGGGTACTCCTTGCAAGATAAGATTGGCGTTTTGGGAGATGTTGCACCGACGATTCTAGACTTTATGGGATTGGATATTCCAGATGAGATGACTGGTGTCAGTTTGTTGAAGACCGCTTAAAAAAGGACTTGTTCATGGGGGTTGGGGTTTGGAGTAAACCGGTTGAACGAGTGTTTTGTGGGAAATGGCCTGTAGAATAGAGGGATAGATGGGGTCCTTTTTTTTACATTCTTCTGTTATTGTCTTCTTCCTTGGGTTTTCTCTCTTTGTTAGAAGATAAATACGAGATGCAATGGTACACGATCTTTGAATCGAGAATAAATTCTTGCACGGCCGATGGTTAAAGGGTAGTAGATATAAGTATTATATTATACCAATCTAAGAATTATGCACAAGAATAAACGCCGTAATATCCAGGTAAATACAAAATGCCGGAAGATACCCAGGCAAATCCTAAGAAGAAAAAGATGCCCTCGCCGCTTCGATAATAGCATTATAGGTACCCATCTCGAAGAACGGGTAATATACAATAGCTGCTTCAAACAATCAAGCCAAGCATCTCCCAAACTTTTATCCATTCAGATCATTAAAAAAAAAATATCACATCCCCTCTTTGAAAGAAAAAAAAGTCTACTTACGGTCCCCTAATACGTTGTCAAACACCACCAATAGAACGGCAGCACAATAATCGCCACATCCCTAGCCTCCCAAACTATCGCCCAAACCAACCCCCTCAGCTTCCTCGTCTTCCTCTCCACCCATCCTCCACAGCAACTCCCACTCTTCCTCCACGCCTTGACAGCCTGTCTACCCACCGCATTCGACTGCATCACCTTTTGCAGCGTAAAACTCTTCTCATCCAACCACTTCTTCGCCTCCTCCCTCCCCTTCGCCGCCGCATCTCCAGCCCCAGACTGCGAAATCCACTGATTGACACCGGAGAAAACGTTCGGATCGGCTTCCTTTCTATACTTTCGCTTCTCGTCATCGTTATCGGGAACACCCGGCGACCCTCTCGGTGAATCAACTTCGTGTTTTCCGCTGTAATACCCATACCCACCGGGTCTCGGACTCGACGATCTGGATCCGCCGGGGGATAACGTCCCCGTGTTTCTCGGTTTCTGCGTGACCCCTGCCGGAGCTGCGAGGGTACTCGTCGTGGTTCCGTTTACGGCGGGTATCAGCGTGTGCTGATGGTACGCAAAGGTCGCGGTTGTCGGCGTCGGGGTTGCTAACGGGAGTAAAGGTTCTTGTTTCTTGGCGTTAAAATTCGCCTTGTCTGGAGAGATAAATAATGAAGGGTTGTGTCCTAGTTTACCTGACTTTGTGGATGAAGAGGAAGAGTCATAGTACGGTGAGCTGAGCCTTTGAACTTTAATTGCGAGGATTATGAGAGTCCAGGCGAAAAGACCGCCGTAGAGAATGAAAAGGCCGAGTTGGTCGGGGAGGAGGCAGAGGTGAGTTTGCGCATTGATGCCGTATTCGGTCGCGGGGTCCCTGTTCTTGTTGGACTTGGTGTTTTTTTCAAAGTTCTCCACAAGGACGTCGTGGGGGAGATCTTGTTCTTCGGGGTTATACAAGCTGAGTAGGAGGACTCCAGGTTTGCGGATGCCCATACACCAGCTAACCGACTTGACGGTGATTTCTTTGATGATTCCCCATCGACCCGTTCGAAGGCCCTTTCCTGGATCGCCGACACCTGCATGTTGATGGACGCAGTAATCGTGGTCGTCGCCGGAGAAGACCCAGGTTGGCGAGATCTTTGAGAGGAGGTCGCGACTAATATCATGGGAAAGAACATTCGAATACTGGTATCCGGCTCTGAATGGGATTCCACCACCATGTAGTTTCGACTCTCTTAGCGGTCCACACGGTACATTAGGTCCTCTATAGAGTGGAACATGAGTCAGCAGTATAGACGGTAGCCTTCTATTGAACATGTTTTGTTGTGGTGGCGGTCGTCCATCGTCGCTATTGTCCTTTTGGCTTGCAAGCTGGATCTGCTGCGGCATCAATTTTCTGGGTTGGGTAGTCCTAGGCATAGGTTGGTGCTGTCCCTGTGCGTACTCGTTCAGCCACTGCTTCGCCTTTCCACCGACCCTCCATCCCTCAGCACTCTGTCTATCATCAGATAACGAAACAGTATCAACCAATACAAACGAATGGTTTCCAATCTCCCAAACAGAGTTTGTCTCTCCGAAATACGCCCTGAATCGTTCATAGACATCTGCCTTGATGCCTTTTCCGAATCCCAGGTCGTGATTTCCGGGTAAGGATTTGATCGTCAAAACACCCGGGTAGTTTGGAAATATCCGTTGGAACCGCTCGAATTCCTGGTGCCAGTAAGCGTCGTTCATGTGAGCTTGTTCACCCTGGCCTTCACCACTTGGTCCGTCCGCAGTAAGCGTGGTGTTCCATTCTCGCCCGCCATCGAACAAGTCGCCCAAGAAAATAACCGCGGACGGCGACAGTCCTGTCAGAATGTCTTGGTAGGAACGGGCAAGGTATCGGTCAATGTAGTACATTGTCGCCGCCATGAAGGGCTTCGGGCGGACGTATGTGTGTGGGTCCACAAGCTGCGGATCAGCGATAAGTACCGTGCGTGTCGGATTGGATCCCTCGGGCTATAATCAATCAACTGTTAGCAAAGCCTCCTCAAACCACATACTCAACCTTCAATTCATACCCATCTCTCCCACTTAGCCCAATCGCAGCTAGAAACAGCAGACGTGAAGCTCGCAAGTTCTCCCCAGTAGACTACCCCCACCCATATCAGCCTTAACAAATTTGTAAGACTTATCTGTCCTTTCCATCCTGCTCTCCGTGTTTCCCACCACCAATTTCTTAGGGAGTATATCGAGTGTTGAACGAGGGATGAAAGGGTGTATATTATGTATAAGGTTATCGATCGGAGGACGTGTGCTACGTATACGGAGAGGGATTTGGCGTATACGCGAAGGTTGGAGATGCCGAAGAGCGGCATGGTTGTGCCGCCGGAGCGTGTCCTGTCGGGATTATAGTGTTCCCCTTTGCTTTCTGTTGTATATGAAGTTGGATTAGTGGTAGTGAGATGTGCGTCCTGTCAGGAGAGCGAACCCTTTCAAGTACGTGTGGTGTGTGTTGCTGTAATTTGGACAGGCCCAGTTGAAAGGTTACGTTGCTTCTGCAGCTACAACTCCCTGAAATGGAACTAGTTTCCTTAAAAATCCAAGCAGCGATATATTTCGACAAGGCTAAAGTCTGTTGCCAACAAACAGGGGAACGTCGTATGATAGTTGGTTCTTCCTCCTATTCTTCCTTTTGTATATACTATCCTTCGATGGATTTAGTAAACATGTGGCTACCGTGGGGGCCGGGGCTGTTCAGCGATCAGGCACTTGCTTATCGTCCAAGACAGCTGTTGATCAACCGCAAGGTAACCGTGGATAGATAAAATGGAACGCTGTTAGAAGAAAAAGAAGAAAAAGATATCCTTAAAGTCAAAAAGGTCGCCGGTTCCGTTTTATTCTGGAATGAAAGGAATGGGAAATGTGGTAATGTCAATCAAGATCAAGATGGAGGTTAGTTCTTTGGCCCTGTTCTCGTGTCCAAGCAGAATAGGAAGCAGAACAGAGGACGGATTCGTAAAACGAGAGAGATGGGGAAGGCTGTCAAAACAAAAAGAAAAGGAGAGAAATATTATATTAGATATTATCACCTGCTCCGTATATGCACGGATCTATCCCGAAAGCAAGCAGTGTATCGTCGACGAACCTCTAATTCGAATCCAGGTCAAGTTGGAAGCTGTCGATGGGGTGAAAAGCTCCTTTAGCCCAGTAATAAAGGGGACAGACGCTTACCCAGGTTGCATTGGTTCTGCTGGGATTTGTCGATAATGCGCATTCTTCGGAAATTACATTTTTGACAAGCCAATCAGGGGCAGCCTTCTGCCCCTCGATCAACACTAAATTTGGCCTCGCATGCCCTCATCCTGGCCAGGTCCAGAATTTTATAGGTCCTGTACCTGAATTGCCTGTACGTACCTTTCTTTCAACACCGGCAGTCTTCCCTCTACCTTTGAAGGCTTGTAAATTCGAGCTGATGACTTTGGCAGCCGTCGGGAAAGGGGAAATGGCTGAAACGGCTATGAAAGTACCCGACCCGCCAAAAATGTTACTATGAATACCTCCCGTCCTTATATTTGAGCTTCATTATAATATAGAATATCCTCGTAGGATCACCTTTTAAGTTTTTATTTTGTGCGGCATTCTAGCAATCACTTTTAAGTTTCGATCGTATAATTATGAGGATGGAGGGGGTACGACATTACCTGCGTCAAGGAGGTAGTGGAACCTCCACATACCAAACGCAAACTCGTTCGCTTTGTTTCGTTTCAACTCGGCTTCGGTTGCTTTGGGGGGTGCCGAGCCGACTATACTATCACTTTTCTATTATAAAATTGCATTTTTAAGATGGCTGTGCAATCCGTTGAAAGTTTCGGCGGGTCTGTGTGATTTTTACTCTACGGACAGGCCTGTGTCTTCCCGTGCACTGTGCACTGTTGCACATTCCCAAACCAACACGCTTGCGTGACTTGTGTAATTGTGGAGCACGGCACAAATGATGGACGCCTGTCCGCATGAAAAATCATGGGAGCTTCCCCGCTAGATAAATTACCAAGGCGTGTGCTTGGGGTTTGACAGAGTGTTTTCGAAGGTGTTTGGAAGGCCAAACCGTGACACAAGAATAGCACTTGACTGGTCTGTCTACAAGGTATCGTAAAATCAGATTGTGGGTACCCGTATATACGTATCGATAGAGCATGATTCCGTGGACTTGGCACATTATGAAAAATGTGAGATGAAACTACTAGATACAAGGCAGATAATATAAAACTAGGTTATCTATATCATGAAGGATATAGCCGCCCAGAGCTGGCTTCGGGAGGGTGCGGGGGTATCAGATAATAGTATCGCGTATCAACAAAGATAACTAAAGAAAAAAATAAGAAAGGAACCAGTAAGGCGAGCGACCAAATAACTCAACACCAAAGTCGTATAGCTCCCCATTCCCGGGTACCCAAATTGTCTCAAAGGCATCCTTGGAAGCATTTAGCTTATCGCATGCCTGCTCCTATTCCAATACTTCCTGTGACTTTGTTATAATTTCTCCTTAAATTTGCGGACGGTGGCTTCTTTCTCTCTTTCTTCCTTTTCTGTTCTAATAGTAATATTAGCAATTGGTAATGCCATTTATTCGGCTGGCACCGATATGGCCATGAGGAGATCACATATGTAGCCGTAAGCTTAATAGTTTATTGAAGGTGAATGTCTTCCTTGCGCCATTTAAACTTATCTACAAAGCCAATAGATCGCAGCCAATTCGTCTGGCCTTATACGACCCAACGCTGCGACATTCGTGATACTGTTTCCGTAGCGTGAGATTTTGATAGGAACAGGATCGCTGCAATACCACCACTGCAGGACACTATAGAACAAATTATTGCCTTTTAATCGGCAGGCGTGTTCCAGGTAATATTGTAGTCACACCGATCTCCTAGCGTACGTTGGATAGGCGCTACACCGGCATAATCGTACTTCTTAGCTATGGTGGGCATGCTCCAAAACTGGTGAAGAAAACAATTTACTGTCGACCGTTAGAGAAAGTATCGATAACGCCTCCATAGCTAGAGTCGGCAGTTGACTTGTCGGCACACACACACAATAAGAACTGTATTGCGGATTTTTACTGCAATTGCATCCGCATAGCTAAGGGCCGTGGAGATAGCTAAGATAACCGCTAGGGAGCGCTTCAAAATGTTGGCTCCCCTGATGCCACAAAGGCATTAAGTGTTCGGAATAATCGCATAGCGTAAGATAACGACCCTTAAATTTTTACTTTATATTTGATGCAACATTCGAATTCGGCCGAAAATCTTGGTCCTTGAAGCAACTGTTTATATGATCCTAGAAACCAACTAGATTGTCAGCCGACCCTCACCGCGCTAATGTAAGAACCCATAATGTTGGAGTAGCCGTAACCCTAGATTGGCTTTGGGACCCGGATTCTTTCTCGATAACATGCTTAGCCCAGTGCCAAAGACGTGATCAACTCCAGAATCGCAGTTGGCGTAGTTTACGTTCAAAGGCGTCCTTGTGGCCTTCCGAAACCGCATGCAAGCTTCCGAATTATAATATTATGACATGATGAGGTAACCCGCCCCGATGGGCACTGATAACGTATATAACCCGTAGGAAAGCAGGAAGTCAAAGACTAGGGAAACGACCCGAATAAAGGATGGTATTACGGAAAGGAGCAATTCCCTTCAGGTGGACAATACGACTAATCAAATTTAACCTGAGCGCCTTTTCCGAAGATAGACTTCGAGACGCCGGTGCGTTACCAATATGTTCGTGCGACATTGCGTTCTTCGCCAAAGAAAGGGGAGAGAAACGGAAAGTTAAGTCTACTTCCCAATTGCTGTTAGCCACTGTTCCATATATCTAACCAAGGGTATATATTTAGCGGTATAAGTTCTGGTCTGTGTCGAGACTATATCGGTACCTTAAGTTAAATTACCAGTTCGGCTCTACTAAACCCGGCTGCAGGCTGTTATATATCTATATTCGGACGAACCGAAATTCTAAGTAGCTTTCCGAAAAAAATTCTAATTTCCTTAAGATATTCTTGCATACTAATAAGTACACCACGTATAATCACTTATTTTTTGTGGCGAGGCCGGTTGACGAGACAATGAGAGTGAGCCGAGTACTCTATTATCTCGGAGTTCTCTCTGCGTTTGGTGTTGCATTTCGAGGTTTGTGTGACAATGTGCCTACCGAGCAACACGCCCCTTGAAGGAGCATCAAGTCCATCGCGTCTCCCCCAGACTCATCAACTTTATTTTAATGGTAGTCGCCTCATCTGCAGCTGCCCCGCTCTTAGTAATCACAACCTTTTACAATCAAAGTTACATTTAGAGTATCAACAGCCTCATACTTTAAGAATCATTATTTTCCTCGCCTTAATTCGCAAGCGAGCCATCTTTCCCAAGGTAGAATTCTGCACGAATTACTTTGTTACTAAAATGCCGCCCAGGAAATCAGCCAACTCGGCGGGTTCCAACACAGTTGCAGCCACTAGCAGGGGCAGCAAAAGGAAGTTTAAGGATATTGAATCCGACCCAGAGCCTCTAAACTCTTCCACAGAGAGACCCGGATCCAAGAAGTCGGTTCTTAAGGGAGTAAAAGGGGGGAAGGAAAAAGAACATGTTGAAAGAGAGGAACCGCCTAGACTTAAACGGTACCGCCTACGATGCCCGCAGGCGGTTGAGCAAAGGCTAGAACGAGTTCGAACTCAACGTATGTTCTGTCTCGGGCGAGCAAGGCGGGAGGAAGATCTCACGGAAGAATTCAAAATCGCCGGATCCACGGGAAATGTCTATACTGTCACTTTGGCAAATATTCCTACTTGCAACTGCCCCGACAGCAAGAAGAATGGAACCTGCAAACACATTTTATTCGTCATGTCAAAGGTTCTCCGGGTAAGATATAACTTGAGTTATCAGGCCGCTCTTCTTAATTCTGTAAGAAAAACTCTATTCCAAACTTGCAGAGTCCTATACTAAAGCCGCGATGCCAAGGAAATCCAAGAAATATTCGAAAATTCACCTGTCCCGCCACAGGGCGAGCCGTCTGGAACAATACAGACCAGGAAGCCTTTAGATGAGGATGATTGCGCTGTTTGTTACGAGGGTTTTGATGAGAATGACAAAACCATCCTCTTCTGCAGAGCCCAGTGCGGATCAAATATTCATAGGGCAAGACAATCTCTTAAATTCGTTCAACGTTCGTGTCATCCGCTAACAACCCATTCTGCCACAGGATTGCTTCAGGCAGTGGGTAGCATCAAAGATGGGTGGAACCGTCACATGTGTTATGTGGTCAGTCATATTGCTTGCCGCTCAATTTTTCGAGTAAATTTTAACGCCACCCACCTATAGTCGCACCCCTTGGGATGAAAACAGTGCAGAGGAGGGAGAATATGGTGAAATTCTTAGGAACGCAGAGATTGGGCGTGAAGGCTACCTAAATGTAGCCGAGCAAATGGGACTCTCAACGTATCGGGGTGAATATCGCTTCCCCGACATCTACTCCTTACCTACACTACTAACCTCACCATCTACTTAGACACATCTACATACCACAGACCGTTCGTAGGGAGGAGATTCAGTGGGCACCTTTGGGGACGAAATTCGCGTCCTCGGTGATGCATCGAAATTACTGTCTAAGCTGCTTTTAGTGTGTGTTTAGAAGTTATGGGCATTCGCCGGTGGAGCATATTTCGGCCCTCTTTAAATTGGTCTATCCCATCTCCAATCCCATATCGACGGTAATATTATGCCCCATCGCTATTATCTGCTTCCGCATACTATCCAAGATTTTCCACTTGACCGTTTTTCCCTGTTCTCTTTCATCTCCATCCATGTTGCTGTCTCTGAGGATTTGCCGTGTGGAGGGGGTTATCTGAAAAGACCCGTATACCGTGCTAAACTCCAGTTTTTTGATGATGCCCCACATTCTTATGAGTTCTGATGGAGGGAGAGGAATCTGCGGCACAAAAGTTTTGTCAGTTCGTCTTCACAGAATTTGTTTTTACCCGGAAAGGGTCTCACCATGTTGACCGTTGACCATTGAAAAGTGAAACTTGGAGCTCCCTCTCTTTGATTGACACGGGATAAAGCAGCCTAGACGCACAAAGTCATTCAATATACAATACACCCACCTGTCGCTATTGGAAGGTAGTCTCACAGGAGTCATTAATAATGTGTCTGACGAAAACAGATTCCCTTCCCATACAACTACCAGACTTCCTTTGAAATGACCACCAACCTGGATAACCTTGAATCCTGGGACAATTTCTGCTTCATTCAGGAAGTACCTTCTAGCATCTTTTCTATCTTCGCCGTCTAACCACATTCTGTCATCCGCGCAGACATAAACGGGACATCCAAATGCCTCAGCCCACATCAAATGAGTAGAATAAAAGTGCGGATGGCTAATGACAACTGCTTTGACGTCTCCCATCGTTTTAACGGCGTCTATGGTCTCTTGATCAAGGAATGGCATACACTCCCAGATAATTATCCCATAGGATGTCTTGATTATGAAGGCACTCTGCCCAATGGCAAATTTCGGTTTCGTTGTTATAGTCACAATCCTCGAATCGTACGGATCTTCCCAGAAGATGATCTTATACTTATGATTTACACCACCGGGAGATTTCATAGCGTACATTTCCCGGAGAGTAACGAATGACTGTCCGGTTGGAGGTACAGCCTCCCGCGGATCCTAGGGGATTCAAGGTGCCATTTGCGTTAGTAAATTTGACGACGACAGGCGTAATTCGCGGGTATGCAATACAATACAAATCTGGCATTTCTCCAATACCATAGGGTCTGTTTCGTCATATTGGGATCCGCAAGCTCTACATATCAATTTGTCGAAGTAAGAAGGATTGACCGATATCGGGGGTGTAGAAGACATCCTTGATGGTCCCGCATTAGTACATATTGGCTTGAAATCGTTCAGTGTTGATATCGTAAGCTTCGATGGAAATTCAGTGAATGTAGATACCACTGATGACAAGCATGGACTCTCGCATTATCTAAGGGATCTGGCACAGCAGAGGCTTTAGCTCATATCATATCACAGCGGAAGTAACCCTCGCTTAAACGTTCATACTCCGTGAATTTTAAAATATGCAATGCTGATGTATAACATTCCTAGAGCTCAATTCCGGAAATACTGCTTCGTACGAGGAAAATAAGACCTTCTAACTAATCTAATACAAACACCTTATAGAAGGCTTATTCCTTGACCAACAGCTGTAAGTGTTCACCGATCTCTTTCATCCATGTTTGTACCCTTCCACCTTCTTCCAGTTCCTCTCTCTCGACATGTTTCCTCACAATCCAATAAGACAAGCCTACGACCTTCGCATAGCTATGCTCTAGCGTCCCGTCCTCGAAAACTTCATCCGTTTTATCAAGACCCCGTCTCTTCAATTCTTCCTCAAGCAGCTCGAACAATTGTTGTTGTGTCACCTTCCCATCCTGTTTTGTTGCCGGTTTCGTCGTCCACATTGTGTTCCCCAAATTCCAGTCGGACAACGCATACATACCGGAGAATTCCCAGTCGAGGAGCCCCGTTATCTTTTGTTCTTTACGATCCCATAAAAGGTTTCCTAATATGAGATCTCGATGCGCGAGAAACGGCTGGACTTTTTCTACACACTCAGGGATAGGCGGGAGCGATTCCAGCATGCTTAGAAAGCTTCCACGAAGCGGTTCGCAATTCTTGTGCTTCTTCACAATTCGAACATCTCGTTCAAGTCTCGCTTTCCAGTACTCCGCCAGGTTTTGAAAAGGTGTCAATAAATTCAAGGACTCGTAGCTTTCGTCCGAGTACCCCGCCCAGTGTTTTGTAATATGGTCGGTTGCGTAAGACGTGCATTCCACGTAGGGACCCGGCTTGTACTCTGGTGTAAAACCGCCGAACCACTTGGTTGGAAGCTTTGGCGTGAAATTTCGTAGCTCTAGGACAACATCCACGACAGCCGAAACTACCGGGACAGGATCGATATCTTCCCAGATGTCGCATAGCGTTTCACCAGGCAGCTTTTCAAGGGCCGTATACTCATAGCCCAATTCATCCGTGTTGTCGCTGTAGAAGAGCAACTTTGGTATTTTCTTACGAAGCTCTGGATCCCCGTGTTGTTGAAGGTATTTAAACCATCCCACTTCATTTCTCGTTTTGACAACAGGGTGCAGCGGGAAGGCCAATGGAACGAAGAATTCATTACTCGTAAACCCGGGTGGCGGGGAAGGCAAGGTTACCAGGTAAAGCAGATTAAATGCGCCTTCGCTTTCTGGTGTGGAGATCTGACATGGTTTCTGGTGGATCCGACGTTCAAACGTGTCCACGATCTTTGGGATGAGAGTCTTGGGTGCCGTGGCCATCTCTGGGATTAGAAAATTAGATCAAGTCCTGAATAAAACTGCGGATAGAAGTACGAGTCGGATAAAACGCTCTTCTAAGACGATAAGATTAACAAAATGTGATTGAAAAGTTCAAAAGATCTAAACTTTGGACTTTATTTAAATTATTCCCCCCACTTGCTAAATAACCTAGCCTCGAATCAAGCTTAAACAACAAAGCATTCTCGCCTTACGTACTACGAAAGAAGCTGCCCTCTGACTGGCCTACCAGTATGCAATGTGCCGTTCTACACAACCGGTTCTGGAAATATTAAATATGTGTTGACGAACAAATTGATCACACGACTCCTCTTTTATTTCCTTTGTAGTTTCCGAGGTGCAGACAATCTTGTTTCTGCTTGCGGTGCTAGTCTTCAGATATCGAATTCGCAACAACGGACGGATTGTAAAATACAACAAACAAGGTTATTTGCGTTAAGGTACAGCTTGCCTCGTAAACCTGGGTACAGCAGATACTCCTTCCAGCCCCTTAATCGCATTAAAATACCCATGTGAAAGACTGCCTTACTGTAAATTTGGCAATGCCACTATTAGACCAAATGTTGTTAGTGCTGTAATCTTCAAATTACAAACTACGAGTAGCTATTGTCACATACCGAATATCCTGAGAGGAAGAGCCGACCAAGGCTTCGAATTCACCGGCCTCCGCAATCCAGCCTGGGATTGCTACGTCATAATATCCGACAGAGTACTTGTCAAGGGCTATTTCTGCGACTTTGGTTTCCCCCGGGGCTAACTCGACTTTAGTAAAGCCTTGTAGCTCCTTCTCCGGTCTTGGAAGCGCTGATTTGACATCCCGAACGTAAAGTTGTACAATCTCCTTCCCAGCAACACTTCCAATGTTCGTAATAGGTACTGAGATGATAATGCTGTCGGCTTCCTCGAGTACTAGCTTGCTTATACTAACGCTGCCGTACTCAAAACTGGTATATGAAAGGCCATGCCCAAACGGAAACAAGACGTCAAGCTTGAGACGCTCGTAGTGTCTATAGCCAATGTATATTCCCTCGCCATAAACTACCCTCTGATTCTCTCCGGGCCAATTGTGATACGCTGGATTGTCTTCAAGTCGCTTTGGGAACGTTACCGGGAGTTTACCACTTGGATTAGCCACGGCAAAGAGGACATCTGACAGGGCGTTTCCAGCCTCCTGTCCTTGGTACCATCCCTGTAGAATCGCAGGAACTTCTCCAACCCATGGCATAGTGACCGGAGTACCCGATTGGTTAACCACAATAGTTCTCGGATTTGCCTTTGCGACGGCAGATATCAGCCGATCTTGGCTCCCATCTTTTGGTAGGTCCATACTTTGGCGATCGTAGCCTTCGGACTCCCACTCAGCATCTAGGCCGACTATGATAACAGCTGCATCCGATTTCGATGCAAGGTCAGTAGCCTCCTGAATAAAATCCACTGTAGGACTCTCCCGATATCCGATACGGCATCCACCATAACCGTGGCTAGGTGCCGAAGACTTATTCTTCGGCCGAGTCTCATTGGTACTCTCCACAAGAATTTCGACGGGAACACCGGCCTCTAGATAGATCGATGCAACGACTTCTACTGAAGCTTCAAACATAGCCTCACCTGCCTCTGTCCAGTCCCAGTTGTCAATCAATAGGGTTTTATTCACAAAGAGTCTACCAGGCCCGACGCTTTGGAATCCGAACTGATGTTCTCCCGTTGTTTCGGGTACGATTACAGTCTTGACCTTGAAGGAATATTCCGGCAGAACCTCAACGGGAGCTGAGTCCCACAAGAATAAATCAGTCTTTGACCTTGTCTGGATAACAAGCGGTGTGCCCTCAAACTTGTCTCCTTTCCAGAACTCGAGTGCAACACCTGGGTCGCCTGATGGAGTCCTGCAAATATTCGATGCTAGTGGAAGCCATTTGTCAATTTGGGCACCTTGAGCAAAGACAATCTCTCTCCCTGAAAATGCGGATATGCTGTCAAACGGCGTCGTGTTGTAATATGGTTTTAAACTCGCACTACCGCCGCCACCAGCAATAGCCCGCTTCGCATTCGGCCCTATCAGAGCAATCCTTTTGACATCCGGACCTAGGGGCAGGGCGTTATTCTCATTCTTAAGAAGTGTAAGGCCTTCTACCCCAGCATCCCTGATAAGTTCCCTTGTCTCTGTCGTATCAAGGGTTTTTTCCTGCGGTTCTTCCGGTGGTAGGTCGAAACGACCAGTACGTTCCAAAAGTCTGAGCAGACGTTCAACACTGTCATCAATTTCTTGAATGCTGATTTCCCCTTTATCTAATGCTGCCTTGAGAGCACTTCCACGCATTTTTGCCGGTCCGGGCATCTCAAGATCAACACCGCATTTTACGCTCTCCACGATGGAGTTTGTCCCACCCCAGTCAGAGATGACGGCTCTAATAATCAGCTTGTATTAGCGAGTCACGAGTCAGCAAAAAGATAGATTGAATCTAGACCAACCCTTTGTACTTCCATTCTTCTCGGAGAACCTTTTGGAGGGTGAATGGGTTCATATCGGCGTGTAATCCATTTACTAGATTATAAGACGACATCAAAGCCCATGGATCCGCATCTCTAATTGCAATCTCGAACGGCTTCAGGTAAAGTTCGCGAAGTGCTCGTTCCTCAACAACAGAGTTTATTTGCATTCTAATTGTCTCTTGCTCGTTCGCGACGAAGTGTTTAATTGTGGCAGCAACCCCGCCACCTTGGAGGCCATTGATATACGACGCGGCAAGCTTGCCCGTAATAAAGGGGTCTTCTGAGAAGGACTCAAAGTTCCGTCCTCCCAATGGCGACCTATGTAGGCAAACAGTGGGAGCTAAAAGCACCTGTGCTTGTTTGGCCTTGGCTTCTTTGGCTAGTGTAGAGCCAACTTTGTGTAGGAGATCAACATTCCAAGTTGCTGCAAGAGAGATACCGCAGGGGAATAGAGCAGCCTATACATATAACACGTCAGTATGAAAACTCGGATTTTTTTAATTGTGTATCCCTAGGCTAGTCTTACAGGAGTACCGTCTGTAAAAAATTCTCCTCGGGCTCCGTTAGGACCATCAGTTGTTTTCAAGCTTCCAACATTGAGCTCTGGGAGTGGCTGTGTCCGCCAGAAATCTTTCCCCGAAAGCAACAGGATCTATGTAAGGATGAAGACTTAGTCAAAATAGATCCGAATGGACTTCAGGATGCAATATAGGCATATATTATGCGGCTATACCTTCTTTTCTTCACTGAGACGAGATACCATTGCCTTCAGCTTTGCCTCTTGCGACTCAGCCTCGGCAGCTTTTTGACCTGCCATCTTGCTCAGATAGAATTAAATCGATGGCTTAGCGTTTAAATATAATTTTTCCAATATTCGGACCAAAGAAGCTCGGTTTTTGCTACACTTCCTTCTAAGTAACATGTACAAAACGCGGACACGACGCCTCTTTAAGTATCAAATAGAGACGAGTTCCCCTCTATTGTGGGTCAATGGATATTCGCCAATCTTCAGCATCGAACCGACTACAACTGATATGATCCACATGGTTGTTAATTCTTCCGACATGCATGCCTGCGAGATACCACGGCATGGGTTCCAAGGCGAGCACCTCGCACTCCGAGTGCATCAAAAGTCTTATAGCGGGCCCTTCATGATTCAGAAACCTGCACAGTACGGGTCGTATCTTGTGTTTCATGATCGGGGTTGACTTGATCCGTGCTAGTGGAATGATAATGCGATCCAAAAAGTTGGAAGAACCCCAGGCTTCCTGCCCTAGCTTCTGCATCTGGCAAGGCAAGTAAAAGGCGAGCGCCTCACCTTGATCGCCAAAAGCCCAGGTTGGCCCGGAACAACACAGATTTAGCTATTTAGCCGGTTTAAACGGCACCGCTGATGTGGTACCGTTATTTCATCGAATGCTGAGGCGTCCAATCAACGAGTCAGTTGGCCCATCTAACTGTGATTCTTATCTGCCTGGGCTGTCGTATATCTGCAGACCCCCAAGGCCAGGGTATATATATAACGTGACCCAGCCAGGGCAATCTTCAAATTTAGCAAGAAAAGGCACCTGTCGACGGCGATTGCGTGAACTAGCCACCGATATTGGCCGTTCTCTGCCCGAGCATTATCCCGAGCCTCAAGGGCAGCTTGATCTTCCCAGTCACGAGGAATTGGTCCGTGCAGTCGTCGGAATTTCGGGCCTGCACTCCTGATCTAAACCCACAGCTTACGTTCATCGAGAAGCAGCTCCAGCTCGGTTCCCAGCCTGTCGGCTGCGTTGTGGAGGCTTTGCATTTTGTGTGCTATATAATGCCAGGGATGCTGATGGACCCAGTTATCAAGATATCGATAATCGGCATAAGTTTGGAGAGCCAATGCATGACTTAGAATATCTTTGACCCCGTGATTGCCTCGACATGATGACAGAAAACAATTCTATGCAATATGAAGAGAGAAGCTTCTTATCCTTCTGACACATTGCAGGTGCTAATGTAAAGGTATTATAGGTGTTTGAGCTAGACCCTCGTCACGTCCCACATGCACAGCCGATTGAATCTGGACCTGAGACGCGTCGGTAGCTTTGTTTCGTACAGATCCCATCAGCAGATGACCACTACTCTTCGGCTTCAGTGCCAGCCGCTGATAAATTCCCTATATCTGTCTTTTTCCTTCGCCTCCCGACATAATGTAACATCGAACATTCTCGCACAACTATAATTCGTTATGTGTTGCCGGAGGAATTTCGGAAATACAAAAAAAGAATATATTCAAGCTAAAGACTGAACGAATTTACCTAACGGATTCCTCAGCCATCTTGAACAGTTCATATCGGACAATCCCCTTGAATGCCATGCTCTAAACCCTCAGCCCAACATATGCTAGGATCCCAAGGGATGCTCGACGGTGAGAAGCCCAATTGGTCAAAGTAAAGCGATCGGAGCCAAGCGGAAGAGCTTGACAGGACAATGCATGAAGCACAACAACCAGAGAACCATGGCGAGGATCAGGTCATTCATGACGAAATAACGCCACGATGCCGGGCCCCCTCTCAGAGCACCAAAACCGAACCCAACCACGATATGCAGGATCCTAGCTCAAAAGGTTACACAGGCCTATCGTCTGGAAAGAGGCCTCCACAAATAGTCAAAGATGAGGATGTTATCGATAAGGGACAATCTTCTGGAAAATCTACCGACCCGACTCCAAAGGAAGCATCACAGACCGAAAAACCGGCTAGCTTAGATCCTCATATACACAGTCAGGCGTCAATCCCCAGAAATAAGCAAGCCCAGTCTTGGAATTACTTTAGCAAGGAAGTGCCATGGAACGGCGTTCGCGATTACCTTGGTGAGTATCCACACAGTGCACAGTGGAACATTCCTTGTTGTTTACGTCTCCACATTCAGTTGTGAGAACAATTGAGCTCTCAGACACTTGAAAGGAAAATCTTGGTTCTATTCTCCACCAATGCTAAACTATATTCCGGTTATGCAGCCCTAGAGCGAACATTTCTCGGATGGCTGAGAACGAGTGGCGCCTTCGCTATGACGGCCGTGCTTTTCGCTCAAATATCGGTTATAGTCCTAAAAGACGAGCAAATAGCTCAATCCCTAGGCTTAGCGCCTGATTCGATCTATCCCCCAAGCTCTGCGCTCCCTTCAATACATAAAGTTGCAAAACCAGTCGCCGCACTCACTGTATTCATGGCACTCATTACCATTGTTATTGGGATCTATCGATTCCACAGAGGTCAAATGGCTTTAATCGATGGAAAAGCTATCACTGGAGGCTGGCCAATCATAGGGCTAGCAGCAATGGTGCTTGCAGTAAGTTGCTTTCGTCCCAAAGATGGACTTGACAGTGTTGATCCTAATGAGCATCAGTACCTCCTTGTAATTTTTATTATAACGGTCTTATCAGCAGACCCGTGATACGCTCTCAAGAAATAATCTTTCCATATCCCATCCCCCAGCGGAAATTACGAGTCAAGCCAACGAGCCGACAACGGGAATATTCGAAGCTTACTATGAAGCATGTAGCTATGGCGATAGCGAAACAGTAGGCTTACAAGTACGTATGTTTATAGTAACTTAAAATTTGCCCCTAAACTTTTCAACATTGAACCAAGTGACTGGATCCAGAGCTCCAGAACCACGCTGCTATTTTTGAACACGAGGCTATGTTTCAGTTGATATGCCACGTTTAACGTGAACCATGGGAGAGAAGAAAGGTTAAAAGTTGGGTAAACTAAGACGCAATTGCGCAGTCTCTTTTGACATATACACTTGGGGAGTTTATTTTACAGACCTTTCACCGTCTCTTATCCAACTCTAGCCACAGCTACCAACGAACCACTTTGAAGCTCGAAAGTCATCTGTCCAGATCCGGCACGTGGGATCAGTGATGTTTGCTTGTGTTGCAGTTCTAGACTCTCAATTTAGCGCACCAACGCAGAACAACTTTACCACTAAACTCTGCATTCGCATTCAACATTTCGTCATAGCTCCAAAACTCTATCACGAAGCAAGGAAATTCCCATCATTACTTTCCCCAGATTAGAGTGAACTGTTGGAAGAGGAAAGATCGGGCTGAAGGGAATGCAAGTCTGCCAGATCCGACTTGGGCTCACGGGTGGCATGCAACAATGCAACAATACAAAATCGAACTAGGAAAAAAATAAAACCAAATATGATGCAGAGATCCAGAGAGAAATGATGGACAGAATCGTCTTTTGGTTCTGCAGCTAAACTAGGGTGGATCCCAATTATACGCTCCACGAAGATATTGCCATGTATTATTCTTCCAATTTGCAGCTCTAAACCTGGAAATATTAGCAATCCGCATGAAAATCTGCACAAATTCCCATATCCACTAGCCCGCCCCTTGCATTGCTCCAACTACTTTTGCTGCCTTGCATAGACAGCCGCCTTGCATTTGTGGTTCGCCCCAGACTCCAAAGTCCACCCTTGTTCCCCCGTATCTGCCCTCTCGAGGACTGATTGAGACCATCCATCTTGCCCTCCACTCCTTTCTTGCGAGTTTCCATTCCTATGGATCCGCTCGCCAAATCACCGCAAGCCATTCTATAAGCCTACTACGCCTCGTGTTTCGAGGTTAAGCCCCGTTAGAGTACATTGTCGGCAACTGGGCGTCACCTTGGCCCGCATGGCGGAACCGTCAGACACGAGCTATGCGGCTACGGCGCCCAGCATCCTAGGATTTGCTGCCATGCAGCACAGTCCTAGTCCCCTACTAATTGTATCAGGCAGCACAAAGCAGATTGTGTTTTGTAACTATGCTATGGAGAGGCTGTTTCACCTAGTCCGAACGAGTACTGAGAAGGAGTCAGATCCATTCGCACAGACCCCCCTTGTCACTTCAGATATGATTAAAGGGCATAGCTTATCTGACATGGGCATCGGGTTAATACAAGAAGGATCTGCAACGTTCATCGAGTTCGGGTGGGCAAGGTTGGTTACATTCTACGTTTGCATACACATTCGTCAACTTCCAATTAATACTCGATGCTTTACCCTTAGATTGTTGGATGCTCTTCGCTCTAGTGGGTCAAATTTACTCCGACGTACAGACCTTCTCCTCGGAGACCAGCCAACAGCCAAGCCCGATCATAGGGAATTTCTCCATGAAGGCAAAGACCAACCCGAACAAGAGACTATCAAAGATGCATCCGTTGGTGTCGTACTATCTCTCCCTCAAATCAAATTCGGCTCTGGTCCTGCAGACGGGGTTCCAAGATTTCTTAGAGGTGTGAGTGCGTTCAGTTCGGCCAACTCACCCTCGGCAAACGCTCGTTTTGAAGGCAAATGTATAATTACACCGTTTGATGCAAGCGATCTTTCCTATTTTCTATTCACGTTCGTTAATGTCGGCCCGGTCGATTCACCATTCTCCGGTCCAGCGGCCCTCCGATCGACAAGACTCCCGCTATCATCAGGGGTATGGATCAAACGAACGGATGATGACTATTCTGGCCTCGTCGGCATCAACAGGGATGCTCTATCCCTCCGTAGTGACGATGAGGACATGCAACTCACGGTCCTCCAGAAGATGGCAATTATGAAAAATGCCGTGGTAAGCTTAACCTCCACCTCGGTGGAGAACAGCCTTACAAATGCACTAGAATAAAGTATACAAACTAATTATCGTAAAGTTGGACACCATGGCCGTTCCAGGTATACCATCCATATATTCTATACCCTAGCTCACCTATGCAAACTCATTCCATTCAACAGTCTTTGCGACTTGGCTCGATGGATCTTGCACGTTCGCCAATAAATCCGGCCTCAATTGGGCGGCTATCGACATCCCAGTTTCAGGAGATAGTAAGTAATACTTTTTAAATTTACGATTAAATACCATCTGACAACGCCAAAGTAGGATTCATGGATGACGATTGGACCTCAAAGTTCAGAGTGTATGATTCCGAGTTCAAGAGAGAACTCGGCTTGGAAGATTATCCTCTCTTAGTATGTGTTGAGGCGTCCACTTAAAAGATTACCGCGATCAATGTACTAACAATAGCCAAGAAAATTTGCCGTTCAAAGAAGCCGCTGTTATCTCAGAAGGTAGCCTTTGGTGTACGATTAGGTATCCCTGGTATCGGATCGGCTAATACAATAGTCACTAGATTGGATTGCAAAACAAATATGGAGAGAAAAAGGTGTTCGACGTTGCTGGCGAAGGAATCCTTAATAGTGATGGGGAATGGGTTGCAGGCCTCATCTGGCTAAGAGATGTTACACAGATGCAGGAAGAATTCGAATCCAAATTTGCTAAACAGGCGAAAGAGAACGCAAGGCGTATGCTTGAAACGACCTTAATCTCATTCTGTACAGTTGCTAACAAGCTCATAGTTGTTGCAAAAGAGATTACCGCTAAGGAGGCTAGCCGCCTAAAGTCACAGGTGAGAGACACCACAGCTACCAGAGGGGGGCGCGACTGTAGCTAAACATCAGTTGTCAGTTTTTGGCGAACATGAGCCATGAAATTCGCACGTACGCTCCCCAGACTCTGTAGTTGAAAGAATCCCACCTCACCCCTCGTCTCTAGTCCAATTGCCGGGGTTTTAGGCATGAGTGAGATCCTACTTGATACAGACCTAACTGAGGAGCAACAAGAATATGCCGAAAACATCCAACGTTCTGCAAATGCGCTACTCACCGTGATCAACGATATCCTTGACTTCTCGAAAGTTGAATCTGGCAGACTTGATATCGAAGAAGTCCAATTTTCCTTGTCCCTAGTACTTTCAGATGTTGTCAGAATGATGAGCATCCATGCTGAAAAGAAGCGACTGCACTTCATAACTAATATCGAAGACGGTATTAAATATGACCTACAGGTGCTAGGAGACCCGGGGAGGATACGACAAATACTTACAAACCTCCTCAGCAATAGCATCAAATTCACTTTGAACGGCTACGTGAAACTCACTGCAACAGTTGACGAAGAATTGATAGTAGACACAAATACCAATAATCTTGTTCCCAAACTGGCAGAAGGGGCTGAAAAATACATCGTAGTCAAGTTTGAGGTTGAAGATACGGGAATTGGGATCAAAGATGACGTGATGAAACTCCTCTTCACTCCTTTTGGTCAGGCGGATTCTTCGACCGCTAGGAAGTACGGTGGTTCGGGTCTAGGTTTAGCCATTTCGAAAAATGTGAGATATAGTTTCCCCTTCAAAGAATATTTAACACACTATGCAATAGTCTCTAACACTCGTGCCAACCTCAAGCTTGTGGATCTAATGGGTGGTATCATTGAACTTAGAAGCGGTATGCCTAGCGTTGTTGAATAACAGCTTCCATTCAAACTAGCAAGCTAACGCTATAACCCCGGGTAGTGTACCGAAAGGGAACTACTGCTACTGTCGTGAGTCTAATCCATCCGTTAGCATTCTACTTATCATATTCCAATACTAATTTGGGAAGAAAATACCTTTCCGCCATCCATTCTCTCGTTCACCGAGATCGTCAACTGGAGAAACACTACTAGATCTAGATAGCGTGCCTGAAAGGCTTCAGAATGACGCTAGCATCTCGATGGGGGGTGTTAGCGAGTGTAGCATGAGCCCAAGGCTTAACGAGCGATCTGAACTAGCAACTCCACCAGTGTCTCCACTGCTGCGTGAGACTTCAAGATCCGACTCAAGGTCCGAATCCGCCCCTCGTGGAATATCACTTAACAATACAGGCCTACGGAGCCGGTCGCGTTCGGCCGCTTCATCAATATCGCTACCTCCCCACTTCCAGTCGCAAATGGATCCTAAGTACCTTCTTCCAATGGAAAGGCGGCAGCGGTTGCATGTGCTAGTAGTCGAAGATAATCATATCAACCAACAGATAGCGAAGAAACTTGTAAGGAAGGCAAGTACCGCCCTCGCCTCTGGCTCCTGGGTTTGCGGTTACTAATGTCTTCGTAATAGCTCGGGTTTAACGTATCGGCATTATGGAACGGACAAGAAGCTCTAGACTATCTCGCAGAGGCCAACATTCAATCCCCGATAGACGGGATTGCTAAGATACATCGACCGGATTCTCCTCTCAGGCTCTCCGATTCAGCGCGAGGACAAATCCGCGAGAAGCCTGAGCTAGAAGAAAACCCGCAACCAGAGTTCGACCTCGAACGGAAGAGCAGGAATCGATCTGGTATAATCATGGCCGACAAAGTAGTACCGGATCTAGTACTCATGGATTGCCATATGCCCGTTCTCGATGGCTATTCCGTATGTACTGATATCGTGAGGCCTAGGCCGGGGCTAAAAGCTAACAATCTGGGGATTATAGGCAACTAGAGCTATTCGACTCCTCCCTGGGCCTCTTAGAAATATCCCTGTGATCGCAATGACCGCCAGCGCCATCAAGGGAGATAGGGAAAAATGTAGGGACGCTGGAATGAGTGATTATTTGAGCAAACCAGTTGTTACAACCAATCTAGAGAGGATGTTGGTAAAATGGCTGTGCTACACAGGCGACGACAATTATCAAAGCATCAGGATGTCTGCAGAAACACCACCGAGGGAGGGTACATTAAAACCTAATAATATTAAACTTACAGAGATTAGGAAGTCCGACGTGAGTAGATTTCGTGTCGAACCAGAGAACCAAGGGAATCCTGCAGCTAAGAAAGGCATGAGGACTGGAGAGGCAGCATCGCCATCAGACTGAACTGAGGGACGGCGTCCTCTTGCAAGGGCAGGTTAGGCTTTCCCCATGAGTGTTAGTATGGCAGTTTTCGTACCCCTTATCGCTATCACGTTTGCTTGTATCATTTTCTTGTCTGCTGGTTCCTCCCTCCCTGACCTTTCCTTGAGATTGTACAGTAGATAGAGTCCTTCCTTGGTTTCTTTTTTACTATAACTGTATTTCACGGCGTTAAGGAATTAGACGGAAGAACATCGATAGTCGTACCGGTTTCCTTTCGACAAAATGGCATGGAATTTCTCACAATCAATTCTGTAACCGCCTAAAATATCTTTTTCCCTCCTAAAGTCCATTCTTTATCCATATTTTCTTCTTCCTCTTATTCTCCCAGTCAGTTATATCCTGTATTGTGCATTGGTGTATCTTAGCACTCGTGAGCAGTTCCCTTTGTTACCAATTCTTCAGAACCAGTTTGGAATGTGGGAAATAATAAAGTTAATGCATTAATGGTGGCTCACTAAACACATCCCGAATGCGTGGGTATATGCCGAACCTACCGTATTGAAAAGTACCCACAGTAACTTTAAGGACTTACTTAAGCATTCGGGTCACGGGCTAACAGAACGATGGATAGGTGATATCGGTAGTTTGAGAACGCGGTACCGACCGTAAGCACGGTGCATTGCATTTTGGAAATGCCAACGTTGGGGGTTACAATGCGTTCGCGTTCCCGTCGCAATCGCCAACACCAAGAAATTTAGAAAGTAAGGATCGAAAAAGAGAGAAGTGAAAATTTTCCACCGCCTTGGTTTCAGCTTTCAAAGCTGGTGGTTTATTCAGCTATCCGTACCTCGATATTCACGAATATTGGCTAAGTGAAAACACATACCAAGCCCTGGAAGCGAGCAACCAAGAATCTTGGTAGACGGTTGAGCCGTCGAAGGCAGAAGTTCAAAATACTGAGAAATTAATGAAAATGAAAAGGGCTGAATGCAAGTTTCCCCGAGTTCGACCGCGTTATGGATTCTGTATGGAATACTGTGCGTGTCACACTATTCGGTAACCGCGGGCTAAGGCTGATATTTTCTGCTCCGAGCTCCGAGTGCGATCAGTCGACGTAGGGCTACAGGATTGGCTACAAGCCAAAAAAGGTACACCTTGCGAAATTATTACCAAGGCATGGGATTTTGCAATGGCCCGGGTGACCGATGATGCCTTTCCCTCTTGACGTCGTCGTCGACCCCGACCATGGGGTCCACTAGGTCAAAAGTGGAAGTGTTTGCTTGAGTCAATTAAGCCTCCGCTGGGCCATGTTCGCAGACGGAGGGTTGCTGACGATGCCGTGCTTCAGCCTTATGAAGGTTACATAATAATCTTCTGGTTCTTCGAATCTCCTAGATACCATTTCCCTTAGCGGGTCTCGAAATCTTTAATATCTTCCAGGGATGCCGCCAAGCTTTTCCTCCGTCGGTAAAGTTGTTCCAAAAAGGCGACAATTGGTCCAAATCCGATGCATCATGCATACATGTTGTGTGGTGGTGGTCAAGGCTACCAACACATCATTCGGACGAAATGTTAACCCGCCGGTCCACCGGCCAGGGTTTTTGACGCCACAAGAAGGGCCAACTCTAATGCATCCACGCCGAACGAAGTTGAATGTTTGGGATACCTCTTTGACGAGTTTTGGGTTAAGGTTGTGCAAAAGTGCTTAATTTTGTTTTTCCCTCGAACTTTCGCTTAGTCAAGGGCTTGGGTTCTGTTTGGTTGAAATTGCGCGGACATGACTGTCAAGATCTGGCAATACGAGGATACGAAAAAAAAGCTTGATTGCAAACTGTGTGAAGAAGCAATATTCCATTTGCAGGCACTGTGTGCGGCACTCATTCCAATAGTGCCTTCCAGTTGGCCCGTGTACATGTGTCCGCAGAAACTATGCGTATCGGAATAACGTTGCTCTAATTCGCATAACGATCCCACCGGTACCCGCCGGTACACTGTCTCCGAGAGAGAGAAGTGGGTAATGTTGTTCGTTATTCCTCCCGTTATCTCTTCCTCTCGGGATGTCACTTAACCCTTTATGAAAAAAACAAGATGCTTGGACGGATCTTGCTGACGAAAGCAGTAAGTGTTCACTTACGAAGTCGACTGCGACCACGGGGGAGGTTTACCATTCAGAGATGTCACAGGTGTTTTTTTTGTTTTTTATTCCTTCAGCTATGTGGATACCCGTTTGAGGCTTGCAGCCTTCATGTATATATATCTCTGGCGCCTCGCCCGAAGAATTTTTATTTAATCATCATTCCACTGCAAGCCAATCAAGATAGCCCCGATTGCGAATTCCGACAGAGGTATACATATATTCTATAAAGCTAAAGCGTCTCGACAATAGTAATCTATTAAAATTTTATATCTCCTCTTTGGTTGTGTTTAAGAAAGAAGTTGTGCAGCCTTTATCAGATATCCTGCCGATCTCGCTAGCAGACATCCCTTTATACGGAAATATAGCGTGAACAACACTCAACGCAAATTCGCCAACATGACGGTCGAGGCGTCGGTCGAGCAGGAGTTGGCCGTGTCCAAAGTATACTCGAGACACGACCAAAGCCATGGCCCTGTTGCTGAACCACCAGTGGAGCCTTCGGGCGAATCCACCCTTCAGGGTGGTAGCGGCTCTACTGCCGCTCCGCCATTCAAAATGGACTGGAGAGTGCTCTTAGCGTTCGGTTCCTTGATGGTTATCACGCTTGCCGCCGCTTTGGTAGGTTTTCAGCATCATCTCCTAATGATTTCGAAGACGAGACTAATAAACCTTAATTTATAGGATGCAACTATTATCTCCGTGGCATTGTAAGTAGATGGATCCAGAATTATACGAACCAATTTTCTTAAAGTCCCTGCCTCACTAACACGAATACAGGCCAATCATGGCACAAGAACTCAAAGGAACCGCCACCGAGGCGTTCTGGACCGGCACCAGCTTTTTACTTGCATCGACTGTAAGAATACCTCCATGAATTCGAATACCCTGCTCAAGGTTCTAACATCGTTTCGCGAAACATAGGTTATCCAACCCGTCTTCGGTTCCTTCTCCAATATCTTCGGTCGTAAACCACTAATTCTGACCTCGCTGGTTTTCTTCACCGCCGGTGCCATTATCTGTGCCCTCGCCAAGAACTTTACCGTTATACTCATCGGAAGAACAATCCAAGGAATCGGTGGCGGTGGTATCATCGCCGTTTCCGAAATCATTCTTACCGACCTTGTCCCGCTTAGGTATGTTGTGCAACCTCAGCCTCTCTTCGCGTATTACCTGCAGCTAACCTTAAATCTTTCGCTTAATACAGAGAGCGAGGAAAGTACTTTGGATTCCTTTCTACCATGTGGGCTTTGGGTAGCGTTCTCGGTCCTGTCTTGGGAGGCGCCTTCTCTGAAAAGTAAGCATTACTACCTGCATATACACCTCGTGTGATGATAAGTAATCCTAACAAATTTGTGCAACACAGGGTTTCCTGGACTTGGGTCTTCTGGATCAACCTCCCATTCTGCGGTATCGGTTTCGTCATGATCCCACTCTTCCTCAGGCTTAACTTCCTCCCAACCAGCATGATGGAAAAATTGAGGCGAATCGATTGGGTCGGAGGTACTATCTTCATCGCATCCTGCACTGGGTTTTTGATCCCAATCACCTGGGGTGGTACTATGTATCCTTGGGACTCATGGAGGACTCTCGTTCCCCTCATTGTCTGCGGTCTCGGTCTCGTCGTCTTCGTCTTTTACGAAATCTACATCGCCGCCGACCCATTGATCAGAATGAGCGTCTTCACCCAGCGAACCGCAGCTGTCAGCTACGCTGAAACTGTCATGCACGGTGTCATCCTCTGGGGCCTCCTCTACTACCTTCCACTCTACTACCTCGCTGTCAAGAACCAGAACGCAATTATGGCCGGTGTTTCCGTCTTCCCGCAAACCTTCACTGTTGCTCCAGCATCCGTCGTTGTCGGTATCATTGTCTCCATCACCGGAAAGTTCAGATGGGCCATCTACGCAGGTTGGGCTCTTACCATCCTCGGCATCGGTCTCCTCTACCTCCTTGACGTCCACACCCCAACCGTCAGCTGGATCTTCATCAACTTGGTTTCCGGTCTCGGAACCGGTATTCTTTTCCCAGCCATGGGTCTCGCCATTCAGGCCGCCGCTCCAGCCGGCGACACTGGCTACGCAGTCGCCATGTTCTCTTTCCTCCGCGCCTTTGGCCAAACCTTTGGTGTCGCCGTCGGCGGCATGGCCTTCCAGAACTTCCTCAAGTCCGAACTCGAGGCTTTCCCTCAGCTTGAAGCCGTCGCCGGAGAATACGCCAAAGACGCTGCCGCTCTCGTCGAAGTCATCAAGCACATGCCGTTCGGCCAGGAAGATCAGCTACGAGAAACCCTCGTTTGGTGTTACGCCCAGGCCCTTAAGAAAGTGTGGCTGGTTTTCCTCGGTTTTGCCATCGTTGGTGGTTTCTTTGCTCTCTTTACTCAGGATCTGAGCCTCGATAGGGAGCATGATACCGAGCAGGGATTCAAGAGGAAGGAGAAGCCTATTGATAGCGAGAAGAATGAGTCTTAGATCTTGGATGAGGAGTAATGATATCCCGAAAGAATTTGCAATGTCTTTTATAACTTACATTTGCAGGCGTTTTGATATTCTCTCTTTCCTTCTACTTTTTGGGACTTTGTTGCATGTTGGGACTTATATTTCTTTCTTTTTTTTTCTTTTTTTTTTTTTTAAACGAAAACTCTCCTAGACGCTGGTACATACGCACCTAATATTAGCTAATATCCGACCAAAGAAGCCGGACGGCTGAATGACGAACTCGTGAATACTTTTTTTTTTGTAATTAGAAGGATGGGCAGGAATTTATGTATATAATATTTATTAAATCTTACAAACCACACTCTAAAATCTCCATCTACAGTACTCCGGCTGCAGTAAAGTGAAGGCAATGACACGTGCATGTAATGCTATTTAAATTAGTTTCGTGTTGCGGATGACAAAGGATGACCCTGCTTTGGGAGCGATCGACTGTTACACAAACACCATGGCAGCTGATATAATATTTCCCGCATACCCTACAGAGCAGAGCCGCACTTCACTCATTCACATTCTGCTTTTCTGCAAGTATATATATATATATATATCCGTCCTCATGGCTTACGAGTTTATAACTAGCGACCGCCAGTGAAAGAATTGAATGAAGAAAATCTTCGCAAAGAATTAAGAGAATCTAGCAATACTATCTAGCCAATTAATGATTGTAAATAACAAAAGATAATCGATAAATGAACGCCCACGATGCAAGATTTTCCAGACCGAGGCGTGCCCAGGAGAGGCGATATGCATAAGACACATTATTGACAGCAGATCGTGCAATATACTATGAGCACCATGTCCCACCAAATTCCAAGCTGCCGTGGCCCCTACACGTAGGAAGTTATCGCGAGCAAGAACGCAATAGAACAACACAAAAAAAAAAAAAAACGGCGTTAGGTACATGTTGCGCAGGCGCTCCGGGCCCTTAGCTAGTGAATACTCCTTACCACGGAGAGACACGGCAGACTCCATACCCAAAATGGGCAGAACCACCAGCAGGCGGTCCGCCACTTGTTGGGCCGAACGCTATATAGTTGTAATTGCACGAGCCGTTCACTTGAACGAAGTGATAACATCCTGCGGTTGGGTTTACTGGTGGCGGTGCATTCCAGTCATTTATATCAAAGTATGTAGGATCGTAATTCTACCGAAAAACAAAAAGAAAGAAAAAAGGGAAAAAAAGAAAAAAGAAATTAGTCTCAATACTTAGAAAGGTACAAGATAAGGGTAGTAGGGATAGCGTCAACTCACTCCATAGGAGAATCCGAAGCAATTGTAATTCTGATAACACTTATTGCAGCATTCCTCCGGCGATGCGGCAGTGACGGAAAAGGAGCCACCCACGCCCGCAATTACCAATAATCCAGCAGGTCGATAGTTAACCGGAGATGATGTGAGGTCCACACATTGGGCAGGAACTATGTTTGTTGCCACGACGGTTTGCGTCCGAGTTGCCTCTGTTACAGTGGTGGTTTCCGTCCTATCAGTTACTGTAATCAATGTTGTATCGACAGTTGGAGACACAGTTTCAGTGGCAGAAACGGTTGTAGACAGCGTAATGGTGGTGGAAGGTGCTTCGACGGTAACCGTGGTTGGGAAGACGCCGAGGCAAGAGCAGGCGCTGGAATAGCGAACGGCACCGGAGCACGGCGATGCGTAGGCTGGAATGTTGACGGGGATGACGGTTTCTTGACGTTTATGTAATGGCACCTGGGTCGTGATAGAGGTTGTGATGGTAGTGACCACCTCTAGAGTGACGGGCTTTGTATCTGTCGCGGTGGCGAGGATTGTATTCGTGAGTGTCTGGGGGTCAGTGGATGTTTCTGTGTATAAGGTAGACAAGGTTTCGTAGAATGTACTGGCGAGAAAATGTTAAACCCGAACTTCTCAGCTAACGGGGAATTATAAGAGTCGCTTTTCCTGCTTACATCGTAGCTGGGGTAACAGTGGCTTGAAAGTATGAAGAGCAATCTGCCGCGCCAGGCCGCTGAGAGTTTCTAATAGCTACGGGGATATGTCAGCTAGACTCCTTCAAGAAGCGAGCGTCTCGTAGTACCTCGTAGACAATTGTCGGCATCGCAAGCTGAACGCCCTTGGAGGACAGCAGCACTTGCACATGCAGCAAGACTAAAGGCTAATAAGCACCGCATTGTTGGGGATATTTTTCGAGAACACTGAGTCAATTTTTAAAGGCGTTGTTGGGCTGATAGCGTGGAAGCATTTTGGCTCTCTAAAGGTCATACACGGTCAATTAAATAGAAGTCAAGTCTTCAGTCCTGTGAAGCATCCGTACGAAATAAGGGATGGGTCCAGCCTCACGACCTAGACTCGACTGGGGGTATAATTTTGGGCCAAAGCTCGCTTATATGCACGATAAAATGGGTTACCGCCCAGGTAATAAAGTCAATCTTATACCCCTAGCTAGCTCAGTACACACCTAGACAGGCATCTGATTTTTCGTCCTGCATAAAAAGGGAATAAGAATTCGGTTACTTCATGACATAGTGCCGAGTTCTAAACCCATGTCGTTTGACTGAATTCTCTAGAAGAAACGGCCTTGCAAGGCCTTGTGCAAATATGCTAAGCTTTTTTAGAACACTTGTCGATACGCTTCGTTATGAACTATAGGCTAGAGGACACTAGGCTCCATCAACCGAAGTAGCTTTTGCAATTTTACTCATCCAAACCGCGGCTGCGGTACCAAACGGATGTATATATGTTCAGGCTGGGGTTGATTCGTCGCCTCGAAAAGGGTCTACTAATACTGGTGCCGCGATTTCAACAAGAACATCGTTATGCTTGGTTTGTATGGTCTCTAATAGGTACGGGTGACATATGAATCAATCATTCACAACATCGCCACCACCATGTGTGAAGGGTTTCCAGACGAGACTTTAAGTCAGTAATATAATAGTAGTAGAAGTAATAATATAAAATAAACGAACGCTATGAAATCACGCATGCTCATATGCTCATGCCACCTGTACATGCACTAATCTTGATTCGAATAAAATGCCCTAGAGAGCTGGATTCTGAAATGTTCCCAGCGTCGTCGGCGAAACTTCAGCTCGGGAGATACATCCGGATAGCGTACTTTTATGGTTAATATGGCCCTGCTTCTCGCAGAATGCTGCCCAACTAGGTTTAGTCTGGACAATTGGGCTCTGTTATGCAGGGCTCAAGTTTCGGAGGGTTATGCATGCGTTGCAGCTCAACGGCTATCAAAAATACGCGACTGGCCAGTCTCGTTACGTAACCAGGCTGCTAGGTGGGACTTTGTGTGGCCTGCAACCACAACGATGCCCTCGGCCTCGTCCGCTGGCATATTTGCAAATTGCAAACTTAACGTGGTGCATCGCCGTCCAAGCAAATATCGCCACATCGGTTAGTTGCTACAGAAAATATATAATATTGTAGAATATTGATAATGTTACACTAAAAATCAGCATGTCTTGCGCCTATAACGTATATAACCAATGATTGAAGAATCACATCCAAAATACGTTTGGAAAATGTGACAGGGAAGGCGAAGGGGGCAGTGTCGCTTCGCAGCTACATGATCTCAATATGAATAATCACTCTCGTCCCCCGAAGCCGCAAACCGCGTGCACACCGTTGCCAAAAATGAGTTACAAGACATCAATTACGCGACATTCAATCCCCACCGAAGGGAACGAGGTATCGAATTCCATGTCGTTCTTTGATCGTAGACGGTGGCTATTGACGAATGAACCATGTTTGCTGAAGCATGATGCTTGAAGGGGGGTTTAATCCAAATTATTAATCCTCGAGTATACCGTGAATGCTCTAACTGCAGCGCGCCATGTTAACATTTGTTAAACTATCACCCTTCAAATGTATGCAGCTTTGTGTTAACGAGGGGAGGTCCTACACACAATTGTCAAATAGTCAGCTAGAGATATCCAATTCCTTTGTCAATACGTACTTACACCAAGTCTAACGGCTAAGAAATAGCACAACAGGAATCGCATATGCATCAATTGGAACGGGTCGCATTCCGTTCCTCAATTATAGCTTCCAAAAGTAACCGAAAAGTTCTTATATTTTGTATGTTGAGATGGGGTTTTCTCCCAGCTCCTAATACCCAGATTCGCACCAGTTAAGCAGTACGTATGGTTTAGATAATATTTGTCTCGTATTTTATTTGCTTAGACGAATTTTTGGTAGCAGTAGATAAATATTATTACATGCACTGTGGTGAACTCGTAGCGAATCTGTCCTAAGTCTACGGCGAACCAACAGGCTACAGCGAACATAATGAACCAACTGGTAACTTTGAATCCAGTGCAGTGCGCCAACCCCCATAAAACAGTGGGAGCCAAAGTTTTCGGGATACGCAAAATTAAAGGCTTTTGACCTATATGATGTAACTATGTAGTTACCCTTTTGGCCATTTCGGGACCCTTGCTCAATCCTTCCGCTGGAAAGCAAGCATGTAGAAGTGCAGGCCCACCTGGACTTAACCTCTGTGGGCCTGCTTGTCGCGCAACGCCCCGCCCCTTCGAGGTGATTGTCCACCCCAATGTCAACAAAAAGAGCCGCAAAGAGCCGCATTCGATCAGGAAAGGGCTGAAGGATTTCATGGTTGTCTATAAAGCCGTCCGACCAACCTTCCGCCCTCCCACCCGTCTCCTTAACATCATAGCAGCTTGTTCCCTCATGTTTGGGTCCCGCTAATTCCTTCCGTTCCCGTAACTGATCTGCACACCCTTCATTATATCTCTCTTTTAGCAATCGCGATCGCGATCTCGCTTCTTTCCGGCCGGCGAATCCTTAGTTTCGCAATCTTTAATTTCTAGAAAGCCTTTTAGGAAGTTCGCGGAGGCTTGTCTCGAGCTAATCCTCATACTTGTTCAAAGTCTGCAACATGAATTTAGGTCTGTTTTTTTGTCTCGCTGCGGAACGTAGTTTGCTTTGGGCTTTTTGATTTACCACCAGCCAGTATTGGCTAGAACTGACAGGGGAAGACAGGCCAAAGTTCGGACCAACGCGACCTTAACGTTAAGCATCATGAGGACTGAAATTGGTCTTTCGGGCCCGCTAAAGCCTTTCTGGCTTTGGAATCGGCACACTTCGCAACAGGTCGGACCATGATTAAGCAGGACCGTTGGATCCATGGAAATTTTGTGTTTGAAAGTAACACAGCGGACAGCCGAATTGCTGTAGCCCACGGAATTTCTTTTCTTTGGGTCGCACAAAGAAGGGCCAAGATTGTGCTCAAGCAAAACACAGCCATGAGGGCTTGCAGGTGGCCCGAAAACCGAGACAACTCTGCAGCCGTCGACATCATGGGCGGGATGGCTTGGTGAGCCGTCAAAAACTGGGCAGCTCTACGACCCACTCCAAAAGGTCAGCCTAGAAAGTCGACAGTCGGAATTCTTTGCAAGCGGTTGTCATTCAGACAGGCCTAAAAATAGCGGATTGACAGCACAAACCCCGCATTCTGTTAGTCAAAAGATATGATCAATCATGACGGTTCACTTCTCGCTGGAGCCTTTAGACCTGAGTCACTTCGCCCACTAGGATCGCAAAAGGTTCTGCCTACGACAAGTTGCACACTACCCGTCGGGAAGCGAAGTGAACCATTGCCACCTTGGTTGGCACGTGTAGACTTTCCCAAGTCTCTTCTGTTTCTTCGCATGGCGACCTTGGATTGCTTGGTGCCTTGCGCCTGGAACTTTCCAAGTCATGATCGTCACTTTCTGCGTTCTTGGTATTTGGAATACGATCGGTACATCGCAGGTCGCGCCCACTATCCCCTTCCTTAGGGAACAAGATGTAGTTAAATTTTTTTTCGGGCCCGATGACAGTGCACTTTTGGATGGCAACCCCCAGTTTCTGCTTAGTCAATTCGAAACTTTTAAGCCGCTACTATGTACCATTGTGCAGAAAACAAGGAAGGCATGAACTCGCCAGGGCATATCGGCTTTCATGGATCACTGCGCCAAGATCAACCCTCCCCAATTTACCACAAAAAGATGGTGTTGGATGATCTTTTTTCCCGTCACCGCGCACAATGGGTTTACTATTGACTGTGCGAAAAGCGTGTGCTAGGGGATTCATTATCCCTAACGTTATGTGAAGATTTAAAATGATGCTGCCGTCCGCTGGGATGCAAGAGAAACTTTTCCCAGAGGATACAGCGTTTCGCTTGAAGCTCTCGTCCCATCTTTTTTTCAAAATTGAGCTAGCTACGAAATCTCTTATATTTCGTAGAGTAAGATTTCTTCCAGACCAAGCGGTTTAACGACATTCTTTTTGCTTTCTTAAAGATTACCGGCAAAATGCGTGGCAGCATTTTATCTTTTGCTGCCTTAGCGGCGCTCCAGTTTTCGCTAACGCTTGCTGACCATGAATTGCACTTTTACCCGCGAGCGCTCGAAGAACGCGAAGTTGGCGAGTTCCCAATGTTGGGTCGCAATACGAAAAAGAATGGAGTTTCTTTAACTGGTGTCGATGTTTCTGGTCAACTCGCTGAAAGAGCCTTGGGAGCGATGTCGCTGAATCCTCGACAGACTTGTCCACAGGGATATGGTCTTTGTCCGTCAAGCGGAAGATGTTGCCCATCTCCTGGACGATGCTGCGATGATGGAACGTGTATTGTTAGTGGGCAGACCTGCTGTGCTACTGGAGGTAATTTTTGACGCTGAAGCGAAGAAGCATTCTCTTGGAAGTTTAGGCTAATTGGCATTATAGGTGCCTGCAATTCTGGCAGAAAATGCTGTGGTGATGGTTGTATTCCGGACGACGGAGTTTGCTGCAATGCTCAAGGAAACTACTGCGATGCTGGTGAACTCTGCTGCAGCACAGGATACTGTGTCGAAGTTGGCGGTGAATGCTGCAGAGATTGTAAGTTGATAATCAACAAACTATCATCCCGGTGATCTTACTAACAGATTTGGGACAGACGGAACCTGCAGACCTGGATACAGATGCGTTATCAACAGCTCTGGCGTGAGAGGATGCAGGGAAGGATCGAGCGGCGGTGGTGGTAGCTCTATCGCCCCAGACCCAACATCTGGCGGCGATTCCGTTACTAATGCCCCCACCCGAACTCCAACAACCACTCCAGAACCAGATCCGACTACCTTTGAAGTTACCTACACCTGGTACACCACGACGATCTACTGGTATTACTACTGGTACTACTATGTCTGGATCGAGATCACCGATGTAACAAGCACTGAAAGCTCTCGCACCTCCACCTCCACCGTTGTTTCCGCATATGAAACCGACTTTGATGCTGCATCCAGCGAATTCGCATCTCTAGAAACCGAGTACTCTTCGTCCACTCCTATTCAGACTACAACCACCTTTTCTGGGTCTACTCCTACGCCAACTCCGACGGAGGCCCCTACAACGAGTAACGATCTAGATGACTTGTTTCCTACCACTACTAGCACTGGGTCTGATAATGGTGGGTTACCGGATGGTCTCCCGAGCGGTGGATCGCAGTTCAGATCTAGGGACGCTTGGGTGTTTGCACCGATTGTCTTGTTGTTAACTTTGGTTTATATTCTGTAATTTTGGGGTACCGTGGGCGGCAATTTGATCTGAAGGAGAGGGATCTCTTAATTTTTATTTGCATTTAACGGGATATGGTTACCATGTAATTTAGCACTTTTAAAGAAGGAAAAATATGAGCATAATCTCTAGATTTACCTAGATTTTAAGGAAATATCGGTTTCTACCCCCCAGACCTAGACTGAAATATAATATACCGTGTATTCAACATATATATACGAATATCTAAGTAAGTACTGACTTAACGAAGTATGCCGATTGTATATTTCGTAAGTTCCAATTTGATAGAGTATTGGGACGGTTGTGAACAGATATCAATAATTCCACAAGATAGGGAATTATGACATCATCTTGGATAGCGACAGGCCTCATTGTCAAAAATCAGCTATAGGGCTATATTTTTTATCCATATACTTGCTATCCCATGCTCTCCAAATCTACTAGACCTTCGTTGTAAACGAAAGGCTACTGTTGGATGTTGGTCATATAATATAATACTGGTGCTTGGCTACAATCTGAACCGGCCCTCAACGCACCTTGAGAGAAACAAACATGCCTTCATTTGGAAGAGCATACGGAATGGGAAGTGGCCGATTCACCGCGCAGCCATGCCAGCGAGCACTGCATTTTCAGTTTACCCCGGACAAATCAAAAGCGAGGGAACTGTTGAGTGCTCTCCTGACCAAACCCGGGCTGGACCTCTTGGGCCTGAGCGACCAACCAGCCGGCCCTGTTGGCTGGCTCCCTGCAGGCAAGCAGCCGTCGGGTTTTCAGCACCGTCTACAGTGCACCACCCGGCCCCATTTAAAAGAGTATCCATTCTTTGTTCACAAACAAGCCGTCGTCAGCTTCCCCTTTTCCCTCCCTCAAGACCCTTCCGCATCCATCAAACCCGCCTTTGTCGCATTTGAACAACCTCATGGATTCCTCGAATGGATTCCTCTCCGAATCCCTCCCATTCCTCCCTCCCTCCGCTTGACACCGCCTCCCCAACAATTACATCACCGTCGCACAAACCCGCCGTCAACAACAACAACAACGGCAGCAACGCCACCGCCAACAATGACACCTACGACCCATTCTACGACGACCTCCAAAACATTCGCAACTCCACCGATGCCACCGGCGCCTCCCCAACCGACATGAACCGTCGCTTCAAAATTCCCGGCGGCGCGAAAACTTCCGCAAGCTCGCCCCCTACTCCCACGAAGCCTCCCAGAAGGGGTTCTCTCCCTTTCATCAGGAACCGCAACCGAACCGCATCAGGTTCCAGCATGACCTTCCTTCAACCCGCTCCCATCACCCTCGTCGACCACACCGAGAACCCTTCCGACCGGAGTTCCGCCGCTTTCGCCCGCAGCGTCATCGTCGGGGACTATACAATCATCAGCGGATCCCCCTTGCGGGCGGGAGCGTACGTGGTGTGGAATTGCACGGTTGAGACGCTGGAAGGGCAAAAGTTCACGGTGATAAAGAGGTACTCCGAGTTTGATGCTTTGAGGGAGAAGCTGGTGCAGGCGTTTCCGAATTCGAAGGCGGCGTTGCCGCAGCTCCCGAGGAAGAGCGGGGTTTCGAGGTTTAGGACAAAGTTTTTGGAGTCGAGGAGGCAGGGGTTGAATTATTTTCTGTCGTATGTTTAAACTTTTAGTCTACGCTCTCAGCCTTCCAGATGTTTGAACGTCTTACTAACTAGTTATTTCGAATAGGTGTATACTTATGAATCCCGAGTTTGCTGGGTCGCCAATGGTGAAGGAGTTCTTGTTCAGTCGGGATTGATACACATATACCTAAGAGGATACACTACATATCACGAAAAACTGTTCGCTTTGTTTCTATGGGAAGCTTGGGAAAACTGGTTTGTTTATTCCTCTGTTTCGAAGAGTTTTGTCTGTCCTTCGGCGAAGTGGGTTCTGTTCTTTGTTATTTTATGTTTGAGTATTCTTCGAGAAAGCGAGCGAGTAAACTAGAATTTAGTAATAATGCTTAATTGATTATCATAGCAATCAGAGTCGAAATCACAATGAAACGTTCATGAGAGGTAGCATTGACTGTGAATAAAGAAACAGTGGCATGTTATCGTAGAATTGCCCTCGAATCTGAATTCAGATGGCCGCCGGCATAGGCTCTCAGCTAAGTAGTCTGGATTCTGGGACAAAGATCCAATGTTCATTGGCTCGTTTGGTAATCGGAGAGCCAATCATACTTATATAATATACTCCACCAGGTTTGTGCATTTGCTGCTGCTTGTCATTGAGAGTGTCCAAAGCTTAAATTTCATGATGCTTTACAACTATAAACACTAGCAGGGCTCAACTCCGCCGCATGGGAGCAATTGCATATAGAGGCTACTCGATATATCGATAGCTAATTACTACTAATATTTGGAGAGATTTTACGTCCTGTCGAATGGACCATCCTCATTATACATATGCTGTGGGTCCGCTAACTATCATTCTGGACTCCTAATAAGTTTAACATTCTAAAATATAAACGTAGAGCCATTCCCAACTAGTTCAGTTCAAACTACAATGTTTGGGATTGGACCCAGGTTTGGAAGCATATGGTAGGGTATATCTCGAATTCGGCCTTCTCGTTTCATAGTTGTGCTTCGCCTCTTAATACCAATATATGCTTTACGACATTCAATCACTCTTATATAGGGGAGCAAATTGCTATATAAAAAAAAAAAAAGGTCACCGTCTCAAATTACGCCCCTTTTGCTAGCCTTGAATTTTTTTTTCTTGACAGTTGCGGATATCTAACAAAAAAGGAATACCCTATGATCTTGAGAAAAACGCATTCTACCAGAATAAAATATGTATGCGTTAATGCCGCTAATAAAGCACGAAAGAAACGTCCCCACAACCCACACCCTTCTCCCAATTTTGGCATTGTCGAAAGAAGCTCGAGGAAAAGAGAGTAATAAAACCTGATTATGTATAAGAAAAAAAACTATCCATCACTGAAAACCGGTAAAAATTGAACCATGACTTTTCATTCTTCCTCAAGTAAAATATCTACAATTGGAAGACGAAAGCACCACAGGCGACGGAGAGAATCATAACGCTGAAACCCATTGCGCTTCCGGCGACAGAAGAGAGTCTGTTTCCAGCGTTAGGGGTGTTGGTTTCCTCGGATTCAGTTCCAGTCTCAGAAGCGGCGGCGGCATCATCATCACCAGTTGGGGTGGCCTCAGCATCGGTGGCGGTTGGCTCATCGAAAGCTTCGTCGTCATCGCCAGCGACACCAGTGCTAGTGGACTTCTTGGTGGAAGTGGTGCTGACGACGGTGAAGGTGGAAGAGGACTTGGCACGGGTTGGGTTGCTGGCACCGCAGGTTCTGCCGGATCGGCAGAGTTGGGCGCAGGTTGGGTCGCTATCAGTCAATTCTAGTTAGATGATTGTTTGCAGCAGGCATGTTGAGAGAAAATTTGTTCACGAACCTTGGTCCGCAGTTCTGGACGCAGTTTTCGACCGAATAGGTGCAAAGGAAGTATGGAACTGTAATACATTTATTAGTACTCATTCATCCGAAACATTGATCTAATGTCTGGCTTACTAGTCTGCGAGTATTCGGTGGCATTGGGGACGGTGTTATCGGCGCAGATGCAGTTGTAGACAAGGGTTTCGGGGTCGCAGTCGTTGGTGAAACCACCACCGGACTGCTGGTCAAGGCAGAGAAGAGAGCAAGACGAGATCTAACGATTGACTTGTCAATTTTGATGTCCGATAATAATTCACGTGTAGTAAAAGTTAAAGAGTCCGTCATACTTGGTTTTGGCACCATGTCTGCTTGGTTCCGAGATCGAGATCGTCTGGGTTGATGGTCCAGTAGGTCTGGGCGTTGACACTCAGGAGGGTGGTCAAAGCGACCGCGATGAGGGAAGTAGAGAACATTGTGATCTATCGGACAATTAATATTTATATGCTTTGATGGAGTCGGAATGATTTGGATGGAATGTATCTTCTTGAAAATGACGTACAGTCTTTGAGTGTTTGATGTTGTTAGGAGTGTCTGTAAATTATCGTGTGTTTCTTTCGTGTGCAACGAGGAACCACAGCAGAATAATATAGATTAAGAGTATTAAAAAAAAAGATATTATTGTATTATTATTACCAACGAACGTGATGAAAAAAGGACCGAAACGACAGGAACGAGCGAAGGACTCAAAAGACGACAACAGCGAATGTTCAAGAAACGAAGGCTTAACGATCGATGGATGGAGAAGAAAAGGGAAGGAAGGAAGAGGGAGAAGAAATGAGAGAGGAAGCCAGTAATAATAATAAAAGAGTGCTAGCAGGTAATTTTTTTTTCTTTCTTTCTCTGTGCGAGTATGTTTTATTAGATGCTCCCTGCCAACTGCAGCCGAAATTGGCCAATCCCATTTTCTCTCAAACCCCCTAACCTCCTCTCCCCCAATACAAACGACCGCTTGTGCACACACACTTTGGCTTCTTGGCCTTACCGTACATCCGCACCTGCATGCTGTTACTACTGCTAAATGGATCTGGGTGGTAGAATGCGGATGGGTGGCTGCCCTCCAATCCACAACGGGACAGACATTCAATTCATACGGCTGATTTCGTGCATCTGAAAATGTACCGCGACATATTGAACCCAACTTCCACCCTCAGCAACCAACATTCTCTCCTTGCACCTCCATTGTCTTCACTTTAATTTCGTTACAGGAAGGTTCTTCTTGTTTACCCGAACCACACCAATTGTCCCCTCCCCCAGCTTAGTTGGGGGACCCTAGCCTAGAACTTGGCTTTTTTCATTTTTGCCCGTCTGAAGCCCATGGAACTGTTCGGAAAGGGGCATGGCGTTTAAATGTTCAGATCCGTTCTTCACGATCTGTGGCTGCCAAGATCATCAATGATCACCAGTGTCAAACCTTCTTAGACATCAGCAGGTTTTTTTGTCTAGGTGAGAAAACAGTGGAAGGCAAAACGGATATATCACAAAAGCGTAGAATGATTCTCAATTAACCCCTCTTTTCGACGGGATTCACGTTACATTTTACTATTTTTATCATCATGATGTTGCTAGTTCGACGTCGACACCCCCCTTATGTTGCAGCGGAACCCTTGAAGATTCGGAAAATAGGAGGAAGTATCGATACTTCCGCAGACATTTTTGACATATGCGGACAAAAAAAAAAAAACTTGGTTCCGTCAAACATGTGAGCAGGGGGCGGCCCCAAAACAACATTCGCTAACAGTGGACCATTCACATTTGCCCTTTCCGTCTTCAATGCTGGAACCCTCAGCTCTCACGATCAAACAACCTGATCCAACCAACACCGGAAATATTGTCGAATGGGAGGCGAGATTTCGAGACGTCGCAGCTTGTATTACCAGTACACCGATACATATTAGGAGTTGCTTTCCCTTGCTCATTCCAGGTACCTTCTCGGATGCAATTGGTATTGTCGGTATAATTTACCCACCGTGATACACGGCATTGTTTGTAACGCATGCAGAATATCCAACAACAACACATATTCACCGACGGATTACTCCGAGTCACGGCTGCTCATATCGCGTAGGCAAAGAAATATCAATTCAATCACACCAGAAGTTGGACCGCCATAATTCCTATATGTACAGGGTGCGGAAGCTCGCTTGTCGCCTGAGAACCCATCGGCTCCACCTTGGGTAGATACCGATTCACTCGAAAACTTCTAGCCGAACCCGGGAGAAATATTATATACAACAAAGAAGAGAATATTCCAATACAGTTCTACGCCCGTCTAGGACTCGCCTTCAGGTAGCTAATACAGTTACCGTGCCTTATCAAACCCCTAACTCCGCCTAGGGAGAAATGCCGGTGGTGCCTGACCTGGGATGTGACTCGTCTAGATATCGATGATTTCTTCCTCCGAATCAATCACTTCATATGATGTGGCTCTTGGCCTGACACCGGCAGTTTTGGTCGTGCATCGGGCTTTAGATTTGCACAGTTAGCATGTGACCAAGATGGTTTGACTGCTTGGAGAAGCATGACTTACTGGATGTCTGAGAGTTGGTACTAGTCGAGGTGCTTCCATTCACCACGACGCGGATTCTAGTCCGAACGACGACTCGCACGCACACTCGGGTAATGGTCTTCGGTTCTGGTTCCGCAGCTGGGGCAGCTAGACCCATCTCTGAGGATAGTATCATGGAGAGAAGCATGAAGAACGAGAGGAAGGTGGATAGCTTGAAAATTTGGCTGAGCATCTTGGAGGTATTGATGCTTGAAGTTTGAAAGGATCTTAGGGGCAAGAATGCTTCTTTTTATTGATAAAGGGACCGGGAATGTAGGTATCTTTGGAGGATCTGCTCGAAGACTGAATCGAAGCTTGATGGTCAACTGCAGATAAAGGCATCCGACGACGGGAAACAAGCCGGTTTATATCTTTCTCGAGATTGTATACCTCTGTTAATACACCTAATGTTTAGCCAATCCGCCTTTTACCTGCTATGAACTCACTTGATCCTTGGTCGGAACCGTCCCATCGAAATCGATAGCGGGTTAACAAACACTGGCAATATTATGCTCTATCGCGAAATATCGATAACCCCGTAGTTCTATCGCCAAATTCAACGTTTCATGAATCCACCGTGGTTACCACCAAAAGGCAAACGCCGCGGCGATCGGTTTCTAGCTTAACTAACCAGGAAATGTTGTCAAGCTGACCTGCCTTTCCTGGATCTCCCCATGCATCATCGACAACACAAAATTGATGCAGTTGTCGCATATTGTCCAAATCTGGCGAACTTCAACGCCAGGGGTCATTTCTTGGCTTTAACGAAGAACACCAACGATGCAAGCCTCCCGTAACCATCAGCCTCGATAGCAGCCAAAAATGCTTTTTAATGCCGCCGACCCGATGTAAAATTCTTGTCGGAAATAGAGAGCGGGGCTAGATACCTTGGCTCCCTTGTCTCGTGGTTTTCAACATTTCGAAAGAAACATTGGAACGTTCGGATTTGAGCGATCTGTGGGACTAGCCACGTTGGTCTTCTAAGCTTCTCCCCGCTGTTTCATGACAGACATGAAGTCTACCGAAATGAAGGGACTACTGGATAGTACCCTATCTTAACTACGGCGGCGTTGATCATACCCGCTATCAGCTCGGGCTTAGTTACTAATATATCTCATATCATTATGCTTGTTAGCGTTTATATATCGATCTTCAGACCGAGCGGCGAACCCATCGGGCTAGAGAATGGAACATGGGTTGATATCCACTCTATCCTTATATGTGGAACCCCTGCAAGTGGAGGACACCAAGCCACGTTAGATGATCGGTCCAGCTTCTAGGCTTGGGGAGACGATCTAGGCCAGTGTTTTAACGGACCTGTGATGAAGGATGGGTTAGTTTCATTAGGTTTTCCTTCATGGCTATACCTTATTAGATAATCTTCTCTGCGGAAGGATAGCCTTGTAAATCTACGGATCCGACTGTACACCTCCTTTCGTGCGACCTATTTGGATCACACATACTCTATCTACAGACTTCCTCAGTCAACACACGAGACGGAGGTTCGACGTCAGGGTGTCTATCCAGTCTATAGATCTAACACCCAATGGCAACAGAGACCTACCCAATGAAGCTCTTCAACTTACACTTAATAGAGATGTCGCTCTAATACCCGAAAGCGTCTTGTAGTCTTGCCGTGGCTATAGACGGAGCATCCTGGGTATTGCGGCTTGTGGGGGGAGATCTGCGTAGAACACGCCCGCTCCAACCAATGAAATATTATCAAATCTCCTCCGATCCGATGCCTCCATTTTTGTGGCCAGGTCAATGTGAAGGGCATAATGCAACGTTTCCAAACCGGCCCCTTGCTTGTAATCCTCGCAAGGGAAAGAGCCTTCAATTACAGGAGACGAATCCATCAATCGACATTCTATAAGCTAGTTTGCAGATAAAATTGAACCGTCTTATAAAATGAAGCAAATTTCAAGTAGCCGTAACTGAGAGATAGAACACCCATTCGAATGAGAGATGACGGGTGGTGGCGGCCTTGCGAGTCCGCTAAGAGGATTTCACCTTCACTAGATTATACGGTTACACAAAGCTAAATTTCAATCTGATACTTTTAGTAAAGTGAATTTCGAACGTAATCAAAAGACTCCAAACTCCAACAAGTGCTAATTGTACAAAAGTTATCATGCTCCAAAAACTGCTGCAACCACAATCTTGCATCTGCATCCAAAACAAAGTTACTACTCCCAAAAGAGACTTTAACAAGAGAAAAAGAGAGAACGCCGATGACAATGCCGAAAAATCCTTCTCATCATATCAACAATGCTTAGAGCCATGAATTAAAATTTCAAGCTATTCATCGTCTGCCAGCGTTTGCTCTAACCTTCTCCAAAGATTTCACCAACGATGCCTTGAGTTCCTTATTAACTTGCCACTTGCTGCTCCAATTCTTCATTCTCTGGACAGCAATAACAGCGTGTGCCACCACCTTCAAAGTTGGCCTCTTAGCTCGCGACCTCCTATCGACGAGGATACCCATCTTCTCCACCATTCGGAGTTGCAATTCATTACTAGAGTATAAATATTAGTACAATGTTGGATATATTTTATAATAGCGCGTAGAGACTTACCAAGCACTGAACATTTCAATCTGCTTCAAGAAGTAGTTCTTTGAGAAGGTCAAGTCTCTCCTAAACATTTCTTGTCTCTCTGCTCTGGCTCTCAACCATTGGATCTGTTTTCCAAGTCCTCTAATCTCGGCTTTGTGGTTCCTCTGCTGTTCTGAAACGGTGGCTTGCATCTCTTTCTGCGTAAGGACATCGTTTTGCATAACCTTATGTTCGAATAGGTTTCTCTCATCGTCCCAGGTTTGTTGCATGTGCAAAAGTTTCTCTTGTGCTCGTTCAAGACGGGATTGGTATTTCAACAAAGCTTCCTCAGCCTTGGTAGCTTTGGTCCCGAGTTTTGTTCGATCAGATTTCAAAGCCTTAACTCTTGCAACAAGTTCTTTTTCACGAGCAAGCATGAGCTGAATGTCATTGTCTTTGGTTTCCATCTCGCCCTGCATTTGCTCGATCTGTAACCTTGCGTTCATGAGGTGTTGGTGAAGTTCTTGACGTTCGATTTGGGCGTCTGTATCATCGGTAGCACGAGGTTTAGTTGCTCGAGAACCCCTAAGATCTGCTTCTAGCTTCGAAATCTTTTGTCGCTGGTCACGGATTTTCTCCCGGGCTTGATCTTCTCGCTTTCGAGCGTCTTCAAGATCCCGCTTGACTTCGGAGAGTTCCACAGGGTCAACGAGATCGATTTGAGCGTCTTGAAGTTCTGTAATACGAGCCTCAAGCCTGGCGGCCTCGCGCTTAGCGAGTTGGGCCTCTCGTTCTTTGACATCGCCGAGCGACTTCATTTGACTCTTCAAAGTAGCAATCTCGTCCTCTAGCTTTTGTTCGTCAGCGACAGCCTGGGCCATCAGCTCCTCTAACTGAAGTTCAAATTCCTCAGTCTTGGACATGAGATCGTCTCGCTCCTCGGTTATGCGTTTAAGCTCCATTTCCAATCTGCCCTTTGCCATACGAAGGTCTACTTTCTCCTGATCTAGCTTGTGACGCGATCCAACCTGAGATGTCAACTCCTTGATCTGCGACTTGAACTCCTCACGTTCAATTTCAAGCTCTTGGCAATCAGTTTTCAGGGAAGCAAGCTGAGTGTTTGCACTTAGGAGCTTTTCGTGCAGCCCTTGTTTCTCTTTCAAGACAGCTTCAAGGCGTTTCTCAACATTCTTCAAGTCGATTTTGAGCTGCTCTTGTGATAGCGTGCCGGTTT
The DNA here is from genome assembly GCA_012184295.1 of Dactylella cylindrospora. Lineage (NCBI taxonomy): Eukaryota > Fungi > Ascomycota > Orbiliomycetes > Orbiliales > Orbiliaceae > Dactylella > Dactylella cylindrospora. The sequence continues at coordinate 90,768 of LDUD01000131.1, forward strand.
TGATAGAGTCAAGAGAAGTCTTGTAGTTTAGTTGCTCATTTCTCAACTGAGACTGAGCAATGGCGAGACTCTCTTGGTACGTCTTGATCTCGGATTTCAACATCTCGCATCGAGACTCAGCGTCCGCGAGTTGCTCGTGGACATCCTTTAGTTCACCAGAGAGTTGTCGGTTGGATGATTTGAGTTCTTCGTCTAATGATCGTGTCTTTTCTTCTAGGACTCTCTCGTTCTTCTTGATATAACGAATTTCATCCTTCGCAGCTTGAAGCTCTGTAGCACTCTTCTCGAGCATATCCTTGCGTCGTTCAAGGTCCTGGTTGAGATTGGTGATCTGTAGATTCAAGGAAACGATTTCATCGTTATGAGTCGCCTTGAGAGTGTCAACCTCCTTCGTGAGTCTTATCTCGTATCCGTGGAGATTTCCCTCTGATTCTTTTAGACCCGTAATTGTCTTCTCGAGGCCCCTAACCCGTTGTTCTGCCGTAGTGATCTTGAGTTCGAGCTGTCGCTTCTCGACATTCCAGTCATCAGATCGTGATCTTGAATCTTTGTCTCTTGCATCCAAGGCGGCACGAAGCTTATCTATTTCACCTTCTAGAGCATTCTTCTCAGCGGCAAGCTGCGACTTCAAGAACTGCTCGTTGTTTAGGTATTTCTGCTTCTCGGTGCTGAAATTGGCCTTGAGATCACTTAACTCCCTTGAAAGTCTGGTGACATCATTTTGAAGTTGCTGGCTCTCAGTCGTCAGTGTGTTGTGTCGGAGCTGGAGTAGGTTCTTCTGGTTTTCTGTATCTTCGAGTTGGCGTTTGACTTGTTCTTTTTCTTCCTGGAGTTTGGTGATCTCAATCTGGAGTGCCTTAACATCGCCTCCAAAATTGTTCGTTAATTGAGAAATGCGGTTCCTCAGGCTTTCAACTTCGGCAGCTTTCTCGCGGTGCAGAGTTGTCATAGAAGCTAAGTCTTCCTGCAGCTTCAAAAGATCGCTCTGCAATCTCTGGCGGCTATCCTCGCGATCTTGAGCAGTATTCCGCATGAAGATGGAGCGTTCTTGATACTCTTCCCGGATTCTGGCAATCTCATCTTTGTGTTTCTCCATCAAGACAGCCATCTCATCCTCCATGCGATTCCTTTGCTCAATGGCATCGTCAATCTTATCCCTGATCTCGTCGAGCTCGTTCTGGAGCTGACGGTTATCATGCTCTAAATCCATCACTTTGTCGCCGAGTTCATTGTCGTGACCTTGTCTCTCAGACTCAAGAGTTGCAACCTTCTGCTCAAGCGAATCTTTCACTTCCTGGAGAGCTTTCATGGTTGCCTTCTTTTGCTGGTATTGCTGTCTAGCACTAGCAATCTGCGCTTCGTGCTCTTCCTGCATCGTCTTTAATTCTTCATCCTTCCCAGCAACCTCTTCCTGTAAGTCATGGATCCGAGCCTGATATTCTTGTACACCATTGCCTTCTTCATCGTATTTGGCTTGAAGTTCCTCTTCAAGCTCTCGGATACGATCCCGAAGTTGCTCGTTTTCCTTGTCATCAGCATCTTGACGGTTGTCCAGTTGCTCATCCTTAGCTCGAATATCGGCCTCGAGATCCTCCTTCTCGTTTTCCAGCTCGGCTACCTTCCTGTTTAAAGCTGCGATTGTTTCCGCGTCTTCGCGCTCCGTACCGTCCCGATCTTGAAACTCCAATCGTAGATTCTCATTTTCTTGCCTGAGAAGTTCAAGTTGGTTGTCTTTGTCTTCTAGTTCAGCCAGCAAGTCTCTTATCCTTGCAGCATCTGCATCGGCCCTCTTGCCATCTGCGAGCCTCTGTTGAGCATTGGACTGCGCAGCTTGAGCATCACCTTGGAGCTCCATCACCAATCTCTCAGAATCGAGAAGAGCCTTTTTCAGTCTCTTAAGTTCAGCTCGAAGGGTAGTATGTTCGACCTTCAGGTCAATATTCTACAAAAAGAATTAGCTTCTTACTTTAGTAATAAGATTGGAAAGGCGACATACTTCTCGAATCGCAGTATCGTTAAACTCTGGCCCCAATTTTGCCAATCTGTCATCGAGGAAGAAAATTTTCAGCTTCAGGCTAAAATTCTCCTTTTTGATATCGTCGATGATCTATAATCCGCTTGTTAGCAGAGAGAAATACACCCTACATCAACCCACGAATAAGCATACCTTCTCCTGCTCTCTCAGCGTCAATTGCCCATCGTCCAACACACCCCCTTTCCCCCCGATCCTCGGAATTGGGGTCGAAACATCACTCGAGTCCGCATGCTGCGGACCTACCGGTGTATTCTCATCGTTATACGACGAGGCATCGATTCCTGAACTATCACCCCTTGGCAGCTGCGGTGTGCCTCCACTATACATTTCCATGTGCTTAACACTGATCGGTGTTCTAGCCACAACAGCATTGATCCGTGCATCAAGATTGTTGTTCAGGTTCGTCTTGTGAACGGATTTTAACAGAGGCGTGAACTCGTTGTTCGATTTCCGGTTTGTTCGGTCGCCGAGAGGTCTCCGGGACGGTGTTACGATATTTAGAGAGGATTTCGGTGCACCGAGGGCGGGTCCGCGCCTCGCCTGGTTTCTGTTCCCGATGAGGGCACCACCCCTGATCAAGTTGTCGTCTTTTGGTTGGACAAAGGTCTTTTCAGGCGAAAATTTGGGACTGTCGAAAGCAGATGTTGCATCCATCTGCGTCGGCGTGTTTAATAGGGCAGCCATGGTGAAGGCTGTTGGTTCGGGAGGGTAGAAATGGCTTGTATAGCTTCGATATTAAATGTTGAGCTCTAGTTGTCGCGTTTTAAGAACTGAATATAGTAAATATAGTAAATATTAATGAAAAATACTCTTGTCGGATACGTATCAAGCGTCCCTCAGGACGAGCAAGCACGTTGAAGGTTGTCGTCAATTGATAAACAGCATCCGCGATGCCGGCAATATCTACAATGGTGTTGATGCTGGAAGAGATCTGACGAGAGAATGCGGAGGAATAACTTGTTATTGAAGGCCAAGTTTGTGTTGTTTTCAATATACCAAAATCGTAAAAGGTAAACAAAAACAAAAAAGGGCCGAAAAAATACCTGCATGAAGATCACGTGGCTGTACGACCTCAAAAAAGCAACACATAAACAACACATCGTCTGCATTCCTTTAAGTGGCTGGAGGCAACACCCAAAGTTGAGGGGGCAGTTTCCTTGGAGGGCTAAATACAATCAAAGCTAGCTCGTTCAACTAGATAGGGAAGGATACATGCCAATGGGAGGTCTGTAGGACTGAGTATTCCTTTTACACGGTTTGAGAGCGCTAGATAGGACTCTATCTGGCAGTCGACAAGTAGTTATTAGCATATCGTAAGCTTATAGTTGGTTTAGAACACAGTCCTCAAGGCTAACGTTTCGAGAGATAATATTTTTAATTGCAGAAAAGTCTGTGCGCTGCCTCAAAGTCTTCCCTCAGAAACGGGGAATCCAAGAATGACTAGCCTAGCGCGCAAAAAAGTATATACATCGAATAAGATTGAAACAAAAACACCATCCCAGGAGTTTTTCCAATCCCGGATTTTGTCTAGTGCCGAAAAAAAATAAGAGATAAGGCCGCCCTCCCTTGGAAACGAGCGAAAAGGTAAATAATAAAGAAAATGTGTTCTTTTGGAAAAGTCCCATTCGATGGGAGCGAATGTACAAGAATTGAAAGTTGGTGTCCATATATGTAGTAAACACCATAGCTCATCAAGAGCCAAAAAGGAAAATGGATGACAGTTTGTTAGACAGAGGAAGGAAAGGAAACATGGTGGGCAATGAATTTATATCAGAAATCAAATTTGTGTTCCTAAGGTTCCGATGTTCACCCCTAAAAATATGCAGCCTGACCGAATTTCCCAATGATGACGAGTCCTCTGTGAAAACAAACAGGGTATATTGAAAAATGCATGAGGTCATAAAGTCGTTACGGTCATAAACGAAAGGATAGAAGGAAATAACCGAGAGATAGCCCGATCACTCGGAAATGCGAAATGGTGACAAGTGTAAGGACACGGGAGGGGAAAAATATCTCTCCAAGAAAAATAAGTCTTTAAGGAAAATATGGAAATACACTAGAAACAGGAAACAAAAAAAGCATTGCATTTGGGTATTGATACATCTGCTAATAGGGAAAAGGCACTATGGTGGTTAGTAGGAGGGTTTTTGATAGAAGCGGCCGCCATTTAATTGCTTGGAGAGTTTCCATAGATGCCCCAGAATTTCTCAACACCAGCAGAGGAGGTCTCGGCCTTCCAGCCTTCATTAAAAGCGGAGAGCAAGATATAAGTCTGAAGGTTAGCAGCGGCCAATTGGATAAATTCTGCTTGTTGTGCCTGACCAGGAATCGATTGGAAGAAGGCGCCACCAGCATTTGGCCAGCCAGTCTCAACAATGATAACTTTCTTGTTGGAGCCGCAAACAGATTGGATTTCCGCGAGCTTATTCTTAAGGAAAGTACCAGAGTTGGAGACGGGGCAAGACTGGTCAAAGAACGGGTGCATGTTGATCGGGACAATCTCATCTTCTCCGCAAAGTTGAGGATATTTCGAGTACAAATGCCAGACATCAGCGGTACCAACGGAACCGGTGTATCCGCAAGCTCGGAGGGAGGTTCTAGCAAGGGCAGAGTATCTAAGAACTTCACCAACCCAATAACTTTCTGCACCGGGATTTCCGTTGACCCTCTCGTTCCCGATGGAGACCAATGCGATAACAGACCAGTCAGTAGAGGCTTTGTTAAATTCAGCGTTAACTTCTTTCATCTGAGAGATGAGTAAAGCAAGTTCGCTATCGAACCCAGCCTGGGTATCAAGGTGGTAGATGCCAAGCATGACTTTGATGCCAAGCTGGTAAGCACCGCCAACGATACTCTTAACTTGTGAGCAATCGGCACCATAGGTTCGGACCCAGCTATACTCTCCGCTGCCGAAGACCTGCTTCATTTCATTTCGGACGGTTTGTTGGTCCTTGCAGGTCCCGTCATTGTGGTAAGGAGAGTAAACAAGGCCCTTTCCAAGAGAGGCAGTGTCGTAGCTATCACCAACTGGTGCCGGGGACGATGATGGGGATGGGGTGGCTGAGTACACTGGGGCTTGTGTAGTTACTGGGGCCGGCTCCGCCACCGTGGTTGGAACTTCAGGAGCAGGGTTATATTCTGGGGCCTGGACAACAGAAGAAGTAGTCTTTGGAGTGGTAGTCTTTGGCTTTGGCTTGCTCTTTTTCGAGGTTGTCTTTGGAGTAGAGGTGGTGGCTGGGTAAATTGTCGTACGGCTGACCGAGATTGTGTTTCCGTTCTGGTCTACGACAACGTATTCTTGAACGGTTGGACCACGGACGGTTTCAACAATGACAGCTCGAGCGTGCTTATCAACGTGTCGAGCACCTGAATTGAAGGTTAGCGAGTGGGGTTTCATCAAAAAAGAAGCTAAATGATAGAGACTTACGATGAGGCCAAGCGGCAGCACCGTTAAGGATGCTTGCTACAGCAACCGCCAGGACGGTGAGGCGTGTGGAAACCATTGTGGTTGATAAATGTGGTTTTTCTGTATACTAGCGAGTGCTTGGAGGGTTGCTTTCAGCGATTGAACGTTGCTCGAGTATATTTTAATGTCTGGGGAACGAAGAGACGATAGTTGTTAGCGGACTGTAAAGATTGTTGAAGGAACTGAGAAGCGGCCGGATGAAGGTTCAAGTTGAAAGGGCAGATTATGTATACAAAAGGAATGTATTTTTGAAGGGAAAAGTTATTCTTGCAGCTTCGACACGTTATTTTTGGTTATTATTTGTGGAGCTTTTTTTTTTTTTTTTTTTTTTTTTGTGGACGACGAGATGATGATTTATGGCGATTAAAGTGGGCCTGTACATCTGCGGCAGACGTGCAATGGGCGTGCGTCAATGCCGATTCTCAGACGCTCCACGCAACTGCAGGCATATTGCATCGAACGACAGACGTAACGACGATGACACTGGAATGTCGAAAGGCATTTGGTATATATATACCACGTAGCCAAAGGAAAGTTACAGAATACATGATAAAAAAGAGCCAACCAAAAATAAAAATGACACAACATTCTCACACTCCAACATTCCAATATCTGTCAACTTACTTTTTTTTAAGTTTTCAAGTGTTGGGTAGGTTAATATTGTTGGCTGTTCGTTTGATTCGTCTATATAACCTCGATCAAATACAAGGTGCGGCTTGCGATAGTAAGGAATGTGATTGTTGCTCCGCAAAATCAAGTCGTAACAGATTGGAAGTGTCGTAAACGATATATATCGATCCTTAGTTTTCGACTCCCGATATAGCTGTTCTCTTCTGAGCTTCTTCTTGTCGTTTTCTCTCTTTCGGTTCTCTCAAGAGTACTAGACCCGAGACGATATTTGATTCGTAAAACAAAAAAAAGGATTGTATAAAAAAAAAGGTATCCACTGGGGACACAATTGTCGACTGCCAGCAACAGGGTTGTGAAAAGGAATGTGAGCAAGCACACCGTACAAAGGAAGGAAACGAGGCCAAACAAAGAGGCTGAAAAGCTGCCGTGAAGAATCAAGAAAACATCACGAGAGGGAAAAGAGGGAGGGCCGGATTATATATGCGTTTCAAGATTTCTCTCCTTCGTTGAAGGGTTGGGTGGCCAGTGGGTGAGTGGGTGGATGTATGGATGGATGGGGAGAGTGCTTCCGTTCCCACAATCGATATACGTGGTACCTGAGAAAGTCCATTCTATCCTATCCTATCCCGCACTTGGCCTGCCTGTGCTCTGAGCCGGCCGGGTGTGTGTAGAGCGAGTGCACTGGGTACGTAACTCAAATCCTGCAACTACAGAAAAGCACATGCAATGCAGTAAGACAGTCGTACTGCCGCTCGATCGCTGCGTAACCCACCCAACCTCCAACCCAGCCTTGTGCCCCTCACCACCACTCCAACCTACAGCAGCACATTCCGGGATCAAAGGAGAACAACCCACCATCAACCAAAAAAAACAAAACCCTTCATGAGAAAAAAGAAAACTTTAGAATCTTACGGAATTGGTCAATGATTCCTCCCGATACATACATTTGTCTTTGCATATCGCTTTAACATCGAATAATCTTAAAAAGTTACAGTTACCTTCAAAAAGTGTACAATGCAAGACTAGATTCTAGCCAACAGGTACCTCTAAGCTAAGTTTAAGCACAGATATGCGCGCGCGGACTGCCGTTAGCTTGTCAGGGAACAAAGACGAATAGCATGGGGAGAGTGGGCTGTTGTGGGCAACGCTACGGCGACCGTCCAGGGGGAGGAAGGAAAGGCAAGGGAGGGCGCCAGGGGTAACAGCTTCCCAGCCTGTCACCCACACCCCCAAGACATCATGAAACCAACACCTCCTATCGGTAAAATCTGGGATCACTCAACCAACCCGCAAAAAAAAAAACACCTAAAGAAAGATCGCACCACATGTAACTTAGCGAACGCACAAAGATGACAAGAGAGCTGCCGAATAAGTCAATTGGCCCTGGTTACATCGATAAAAGCTAGATCAACCCGAAACTGAGAGAATTCGTCATCCAGCGTATCGGTGTATCAGAAAAGCGGCTCCCCCTTCTCGATTTCTCCCACCCCGAAATCCTTTCTAGAGAAGAGCATCGAAAAAAGTGAAAACAGAAACTAGAGCCTTGGTCCGTCTGGCCACCTGTACATGGATTTACGATAGCTACGGAAAATGCCACTAGTTGCGCAAGGTACAAAGAGTGCGAATTTGCTGACCTCAGAAGGCGTGATTTTAGTGAGCTGGCGAAGCAAGACCCGCAGGTAGCTAAACCACCAAATCCTTGCTTCACCTGCAGGTACGAAAGGAAAAACTTCTTAGCTCGAGCTCTCGTGAAAACTTTTTTTCCTCCCGGTGGCACTGAAGGAAAAAAAATGGCCATCCCGCGAAGATGAGAGATATATCTCGCATAATACAGGTACATGTAGAGTCACTCGCAGGTAGGCGAACTTTCCCTCTTTCTCCTCGATCAATAGGCAAATAACCCTCATTGCCGGCAGCAGAGCTGGAGATGGCCGTCAGAGGTGCCATGTGGCGAAACGCTTGGCCGATATCACGGACCAACGAAAAAGGGTGATGTGTTGTCCTTTTTCCCTTCCTTCCTCCTGTCCTTCCCGCCCGAAGGGCTTTTGGTGGGATGAGCTGTGACCCCTTGCTTGCTTCCCACCTCCTTGCCTTTTCTCCCGTTGCCCTTTTTTCGGTTCCTGCATCATCAGCCTTGTTTTCTTTTTTAGCCCCAGCCAATAGCAGCACATGGCGCCGCTTCGGCCTCTCTTTCTGGATAATTCGAATGTTCTTTCGTAAATTTTTTTCCTCACCCTTTCTCCGATCATGTTGGACAAGGCGCCGGATATTTTGGGATATCCTTGAGGAGCAGAAAAGGGTTCGCTATTCAACAATGCCCTCTTATATCTTCTTCTATCCTCGGATCGCGGAGTTTTTCCATAAAGTCTGGCCCTTGAAGGATTTTCAGCAAGGGGATACTTTCAGCATAAATTAAGCAGTTTTTGTGGAGAATCCTAGGCTATCAAATATATTCACGCGGGACGAATCCAGACTGCCATTTACCCACGAGCTCCATGCTGGCTGGGCATCATGCAGCTCCGAGAAGGATGAGTAAAAAAAAAACTGCATTCGCATCCCATCGAATCGCATCAAGCTGCTCAACCCACACACACAGCATCCTCGGAGGGTGAATGAACAAATCCTGAAAGCACGAGCATCTAGGCATGGAAATTCCGAGATCTCTCCCACTTGATGTCTCTGCTCTATCACTCGGATTCATGCTTCCCGTCGCCTCGTGAAGATTAGCAAAAATGGTTTCCTTTTCACAAGCCGCATTGCAGGCATTGGGAAAGGGTATATCCCTGAAGGACGGCAGACAGTGAGATCTTCCAGAAAAACCTCAACCGATTCAATCAAGCACCAAGAGGCCAAAAAACAAAATCTCAACACGTTTTTCCTACTCTAGCTCTTCCCCCCCGAAAGGTTCGGGGATATCCTCTAACGTGGAAAGTGCCATCTTCAATGTCTTTGTTACACCGCCTCCTCTCCCTCTCTCCAAATACGTACTGCAGCTAGCTGTTTTTCTCACTTCGCTTACGGTGTCCAGCTACAAAATGCGGGTCTCACAGAATTTTCCTGTTGCGGAACTCACGAGATATCCAGGTTTCTGCCCAGTGAAAAGGAGAGTTTGAGAGAGGTTGCGCAAGCTCGATTCAAGGCTGCAATTGACCAAAAAAAAAAAAAAAGCTGCATATTCCGACGTAAGTGTCGGCTGTTTTCTCCTTTTCCTGCTTGTCGGGCTAGAACTTGTCTCGTAAACTAGAAACTAAACTTTGCCTAGGATCGGAGTTCAACAAAAAAGAATATGTATTCAAAAATGCCTTTTCTCTCTCCGTTGATCTGGGATTCACATGTCCAAACCATGCCCATGTCCCGTTGATATCTAGCCTCTCTGAACTGTCGGGGATATCAACCAATAGCCCAGGGCAAAGCTCACAATGTAAGCTGATCACCAGCAACATTTTTCTCGTACCCGTCTTGTGAAGGGGGAGGTTCCGGTTTCCCGGGTCCCCTCACTTCCAAGCTAGCCTATGCCGGAAAATAAAGTCGTCGTCACGTTTCTTAGCGTAAGGGGGTGTTACCCTAGCTTCTAACACTAGCCGGAGGGCTGGACTGCTCGCCATTTTATCTTCTGGATCTATAATTTTCGTCGTGCTAGGTGCGCTGGGAGCCTAACGGCAATGTGGTGGTACAATGTTCTCGCCATGATGGTTAATCAAGTAATTAATTAATTCAGCAGATAGTTGAAAATTATCGCCTTATTCCGTACCCGTGGGATACGCTTATTAAAGGTTTAATTATTACCATTGTAACGTCGAAAGCTCCCTAGATGGTTAATATCTTACTAATTTTGTTCCTGTGTTACATCCGCATTGGGATTCTTGCTCCCAGAAGAAAATATTACTCTCAACACAAAAGCAATATCTTTGGGATTCTAAAATCGTAAGCTTGTGGATAGGCAATAAAACCAAAAGTCAATTAGAATTGCGTTATACGTAACCATGCTAGTAGAACCTGCCTTCTTGCAGCCGGATCATAGTGGTGAGACGATATGGAAGATTGGAATAATGCACAAACGCAGCCTCAGTGTAGCATTCTCATGCTCACCTGCAGAACTGATTTTAGCAAGCGGGAACGTGGACAGACGAACCCGAGACGTGCAGGGATATTTTATCCAAACAGCAAAAAAAATATACGCCGCTTTCCCCAATATATCGGAGAAAATATGTAAAACTTCCTAGGAAGTATCAAATAATGCAATGGCTGATATTGCATGGTAGTATTGATCCCGCATGCGATTTCTATTGACTCTAGCTAGTAATGGTGCCTATTTGTGGTGCTTTGCCGCTGCCCTGCTGCCATGCTCGGTCCTTGCGAGGCCGACGAAGACTCTGCCACGCTAAAATGCGGCCATTGATATAGATATAGCGTTCGGTTTAATGGCTAGTATACCTGATTCCATATGCACGGATTCTTCGAGCGGTGCTATAGCCTACTTCCGTAATTCTAGGATCGGGTAATCTACATTATCGGCTTGCTGGCCCCTATAGCCTACACATGGACAGCGACAAATACATCGGCCTGGCCCACAAGGTAGAGGAAATGTTGCAGATCGATAAAATGAACAAGTGCCGGATGGACGGCAGAATGGTTTATCAACTTTTCATTCTGAAAGTCTCGCTTTCTAGACTCGGTGATGACCCGCCTCGATGTCCCCTACCTAGTCTACCGGAAATGCGTATTTGACGATGTGATAAGTTGGTCGCCCCGGATTTTACACCGCTTGGAATATTTCCACTGAATCCGTCTATGATAAAAAGTGGAGATGGAAGTGGATGCCGTATCTTTCATACAGGAAAAGTAGGCAATTGATGCAAGCCCTGTAAGCCTGGTAATATATAGCTACAATCGGGAGTACGAGGCCGGTGTCACGGGAATCTGGATCCATAGCTATGGACCTACCTTGTTCAGACAGAATATAGAAGCAAAAGATTCCCAATGCAACGACCACTGAGAATTTCGAGTACCTGGTCCGGCAATATTACTGCAGGGTACAACCCAATAGCCTAGCTAAAATATAGCGAGATACGTTTAATCCTGGATTCTGGATCTAAGGTTGCTGGTGCTAGTATCCGACTTTATCAACGAGTATACAGCAGCGGACAATCCAACCTTATCCATACCAATCCGCAGATGGCAGCTATATTGAAACGTAGATACGGCCTCATGGTTATCAGGTCGTCGACTCTGAATGGTCCTACGGTCGGTCAGTTTATCTGGTTCGGGCCTAAGGCCCTACGAGGCTGTTGTAAGATTGACTGACAAATGAAAAAAAAGGGTTCTAAGAGCTTATATTACGGTATTCAAGCCGTCTAGAAATGTATAAGCAGGTCTAGGAGGAGCTCGAGCTCGAGGAGAGTTTAAATTATAAAATTAAAAAAAAAAAATATGGAAGTGAGGGGAGATAACGGGCACTCTGAGTAGAATCCAGTTAGATGGTCCGAAATATCTGAAGCTATGTGTCGCACGTGATACTTTCTAGTGACTTTAACTATGGGCATTTATTTCCTCTTATTTGTTTGCGTAGAAGCGCCAACGTCTATATGGTATGTAGAGATGATATAAGCTTATATAAGGAACCACGAATATGAAGCGAGTTGCGATTAATGCAGTCAAGGTGTAAGAGATTTTGGCAGGCAAAAGGAAACGTTTATATATAGAGGAGGATTTCCTTGTGGTTTATGCATGTTATATTGTAGGTAGCCGTCTGATTGGTATATAGTAGGGAACAATCGATGTTTGTTGGAGTCTAGTAATTCTTCAGTAAGAAGGCCAGCCTTTCCTCAATGTGCCAAACGAGTCGATAAATTTCTTCTAGCATGTGTTTCGTGTTGCAAAAACAATAGCAAGCCACGCTTGAGCCACGACCCGCCACAGCACCAAATTTTTTTTGTCGCATATCTTTCACGCATCCACACGAAAAATCTTTTCCTTTTCTTCTCTTCTTCTTCTCTCCTCAGAAAACGTATTATTTAACAAACCCTCTCTATTCACTCTGGCTTTTCTTAAATTTTTAAATCAATGGAAATATCATCGGAGGGGAAATGAGAGGGGAGAGAAATTCGCGACCGGTTCATCATGGTGGTTCTTTGGATTATTCATGACAGCTGGAAGACGTGACCTCCGTTCCCTTATGTCCAGGAATTCTTAAACATGCTCAACGATTTCGAAGGACAACATGTCGGTAGGAACAGCCTTTTTTTTTTTTTACAGAAAAGGATTATTAGATGTATATGGCTCCCCCAGCGGAGTGGATGCAGAGTGAATCATGATGATGTCGGTGGTGGCGGGATAAGCATGCGGCTTTTGACGGTCATGCACAAGGTCGTACTGCGATTTGAAGCCCTTGATAATTTGTAGATGAGAGCGAGCAGCTCGATCTCGGGGGACTAGCCTCGCCCAACTTGACTCATTATCCTTAAGCGGGACACTAATAATCCCTCAGAGTATAATACGAAACAATTGTCCTGTGAAATACTATGCCGACTTTATAGTTGGCGATTGATCCTCCGCTCTACTTGTAGCTAGCCTTCTTACTGTTGAGAGCCGTACTATTGTACTTGCTAGCTCGTCCGTATATACAGTACAGTACCCGTATGAAAAGAGCCGTATGTTGCGTGTGGCATGTGGCCGTTGGCTCTATTCGAAAACGGACAGCTTTGATTGGCCCAAGAGTGTTGCTAGCTCGCTGTTTAAGTTCTTCGGTGACGCCTGTTAGAAATTCTTTTTGGGGGTTTGCTGGTGGTGTGTGCCGCAGCGACCGACAGATAAAGAGAGACAGGCATTTGATGTAACAGCTATAAAGATTGTCCCCAAAAAATTTAAATTCTTAGTCGTCCTGACCTTTGAAAACTCTCACCACCCCACCCAACCTACTCCCTTCCTTCGGGACGCTTAAACTACTGAACCTCGAGTATTTGTTACTGAGATTTTATTCTCTAAACTCGCATTGTCGACCGCTTTCTTGAACGTTTGAAGATCACAGAGCAGTGTAGTCCGGTTAACGCTACTCAAAGGCCCCACCATCTAGCTACCTAAGCTCTCACAAACATAGAACCATGGCGCGGGGTAAACTGTCAAAGCCGACACGTGGAGGTATATCGCTCAACCACCAGGAGCCCTTATATCACAGAGACCTATCCTAACCTGTGTCTCTGTTTTCCTAGGCGGAAAGAAGTTCTCGCGAGACGTCAGACCTGCAGATGATGCTCCCGGCATGTGGGATGTTAGTTGCCCCTCCACCTCTAACGAACCCTCCTCACCAATCATCACCACCTCTCAATTCCGAAAAGCTCTTGCTAACCCAACATCCTAGACCCCACGCGAGAAGGAATCCGAAGAAGAATCCGAAGAAGAGGAGTCCGAAGAGGAGGAGGAGGAAGAAGACTCGGATGACGCCTCCAAGCCCTCCACCTCCAAAAAGGCTGTCGTGGACACATCCGAAATGACTCGCGAGGAACGTCGAGCCGCCCAAAAAGCTGCCAAAGAAGCCAAACGAGCGCAATTAAACAAAGTCCCCGGTAGCATCTCCGACGATGAAGAAGAGGAAGAAGAGGAAGTCGGTCCCTCAAAGGCGAAAGGAAAGAGCATTACCGGATTCCAGACGAATAATCCAAACGCGGCTGGAGCCGCTCCCGCGGAGCCGCAGATTTCTCGAAGGGAGAGGGAAGCTGCTGAAGCTGCTGCCGCGAAGGAGAGGTACAGGAAGCTGCACGAGGCGGGTAAAACGGAGGAGGCTAGGGCGGATTTAGCAAGGCTGGCGATTATCAGGAAGGAGAGAGAGGAAAAGGCGAAGCAGAGGCAGGCGGAGTTGGAGGAGAAGAAGAGGTCAGCTGAGGTGAAAGCTAAGGCTAGCGGGAAGAAAAAGTAGAAGTAAGAAAGTGTGTGGATTGTCGATTATGTGTTTAGCGGGATTTTCTTTGTATTGGTGGTCCCATGCGAAGGTGAATTGGGGATCGGTAATATGATAGACTTCTTAGATGGAATTTTTACATTCTTGGGTATCCAATCTAATAGAAGCTACAATGACAAATCGTCAAGGATAGTGACCACACGGGTTGTTATATGAGCCCTACTATAGTCTATTGATTACGGCCGCAAAGCTAGAGGGTCTCTATCCTTCAATAGGAGCTGTTCTTTTTGGTCAAGAACTCTCCGCTTTTCCCATTATATAAGCTACTCTATAGATCAGAGCAGGTAAGAAGGCTATTCTAAATACATTGTTTTCTTGGAAGATTCCAAAGTTGGCGCAGTTGATTTTTTCCTTTTTCTCTTTTTTCCCCCTAATATATATCAAAACAGAAAGAAAAAAAAAAAAAAACTCCCATTGTTAAATACCCGCTAAACAAATCCCACCAAAGAATAAAGAAGAGTCCTAGAATATGTCCTGGAGCCCCCCAAAGGAAGATGAAGAGAAAGAAAAAAGTGTCGTCATTGAATTAATAGATCTCCCCCCGACGAAAACGGGGTTTGTGACTCGATCGGTTAAGCACTGAATGGGACAATGGTTCCATCTGCGAGAGTCTTGACAGCATCCTCAACAGCGGTCTGAGGAATAGGAGCTGGAGCCGGAACAGCGACTGGAGCGGCCAACACCGAGGTGAAGGAGGCGATGAGGAGGAGAGCGATGGCGGCGAATTTCTGCATCTTGATTGATTTTATTTGGAGGGGTATATATATTCCTGAAGAGGATCTCGGTCTTTTCGAAGTGGATATTTGTTTAAAATGAATGGACTTTTTTACTTTCGGTATTGAAAATTCGACTTGAGGAAAAATTCAGAAAAAAATGTCGACCGGCGACGAGTATCAAAAAGAATAGCTTTTTCTTCGGAAGGGAAAGTAAACGGTTGACTTAATGAAGGGACGACTTGCGTGAAGAAGGAAGAGAAGAAGAGAGGGCCTCCTTGAAGTGCAGGACCCGGATGATTTTATATAACCCACTTTGAGTGTCGCAGCATAATGAATCCTCAATAACGTTTTTTTCCCTCTCAGGGGATATGAGGAGTGAAAGTGAAAGAGTAAACAATGATCGCTTTCCGATTCTATTACAACTTTCACACCTGACTTGTTTCTACTTTACAAGACAAGAGCCACGGTCTCGGATTGAAGCATGTTTCAACCTGGCGAACGTAACCTAACCCATTCGCTTTTGCCCTTTCCTCCCTCTTCGCACATTTGTTCCTTCCCGGGATTCATTGAGGGTATTCTCTGCTGGTATTGGAACCCGAGCCGACATATTAAAACATCAAAGGTATAACATTAATAATGCGTTGCGAATTATAGCACCTGGCACCCCAACCTTTTACCAAAGAAAAGTACGGATTCGGCGTCAAACAGGCTAGGCAGGGCTTTTTCCAAGAGACAAAAATGCCAAATGTGATTTAGCACCTACTGTTACCCAGAAGTTGCTTGTCTTTGATCATTACGGTTCGCGTATGAAGTTCAGAGTAAATCGCGGTGTGGGGTGGGTGGTGTTGACATGTTTCGTGAAACAGTTGTGTTTCGATGCTGTTTGAAGGGTGGTCGCCCCAAACAATGCCTTACGTACCACCACTGCTATTACCCACTTGACCATTTGACAACCCAACCCTGGCCTTTGCTGGGCTGGAATGGGCTGGCCGGGGGGGGGGGGCTACCTACCCGCCCGCAGTTGATGGCTTTAAGCGACGGGATTCCAGACATGTTAACCACAACCGATCTACAATGCGGTTTACTATAGTTGGATTTTGAGGGAAAAGGAAACACGACCGGAAAGGGTATTAAGAAACTTCTTTACCTTCTGTTTATATATTTTAAAGTTCATTTAGGGAGTCAAGGAGTTCAAAAGGACATGTTCGCAGTTTCTTCAATTTACTTGGCTACCCCGGTTGGCACTCCTTGATGGCTTGTACAACCAATCACCCAGGTCCAAGTTTGTCGTGGCACAACATCTTCCTCTACCTCTCCAGAGTTTGAGACCAAAATAACACCTAAACTGCAAATTCGATCCCGATCGAAAGTTTATTAGATTCGTCTTTCGGATCCTTTCGAATCATCTGGACGTGAGGAAAAGCATAAGGTTACTCTTCTGATCTTCGATCTTAATAGGATCTCGATTAATCTATCGCGAGGTAATACAGAGCCCGTGGCTTTTAGCTCGTCACTCTCAAGGATTGATCTTTCCCTGCGCTCCACCTTTGACCTGCGAACACTTTCTAAAACAAATAGCACGCCTATGGAATAAGAACACGGGACTGTAGAAAGAGTATTTATTCCGTTTTGAGTTCAAACTTTTTCTAAAGTTGAAAATAGTAGAGGCGAGCATTGAATTGACAATGCTGGGATGCATCAACTCATCTCAATATCCCCGTCCTCGTCCTCATCCTCTTCCAACAAGAATAAACCAAACGATCCAGGTCCTGGTCGGAAACTTTGGCCCCCTGGTTCTTGATGCTCCACTTCCATGCCGTCCTCCTTTCCCAAATCATCGTTTTCCACGCTAGCCTTGGACTTCCCCTTCTTATCCCTTTTGGCTTTTCTAGGTGTTGCTGATAACCGCTGTCGTTGAAGCTTGGCGGTTAGGATTATAATCTCCTGCCTTCTTCCCTCCTGGCGCTTAACGAGTCTCTGTCTCCTCTCAACCGCTTCAAGGAACGGGTCATGCAGTTTCTTGCTATCCTCGTACTCTTGAAAGTATGTCTTCGTTGACGAACCCGACAGGTTGAATTCGAGTATCGTGAACCTCTTGTTGTATTCAGTCATCACCGCACGTTGAGTTCCCTCAACGTTGGTGAAGGATGAGAACGACAGCTGGTTAGAATGATGGCTTAATAGCACCCCAAGCGAAATGTGGAATTTCTCGTTGGATCCTATAATCTTTAGATCGCTGTTGTGGCGTACTAAACGGACAGTTCCAGAGGTGTCGGACGGCATAGGAGCTACAACAATAGACCCATTATGCTCCGTGTCGTCTTTCTGGAATACACCTGAATCTTTCGAGCAATAGCCGTCGTGTTGTAACGTCGCGGCATTTGTCATCAAGTCCCAATATCCGTACTCACCGTCATCCAGAAGAGTCCAAAGTCGGTAGATCCAATCGGATTCTCCTCTGCGGAATTCAAGTTTCATATCCAGAATACGCTTTCTCAAGTCCAAATAGTAACCTGGTCTTTGAACTGCAGCTTCGTCCCCTTTACTACCGACCATTGGTGTCCAGAGAGTCTTCTTACTAACTTGAAGCCCTCTAAAGGGATCGAGATGAAGAACGTGCACAACTCCTCTAAGCCTTTGAGCTACAAATAGATTAATCGCATCCTCGGCATCGCTGAGTAACGCCATCGGACTGACAGACCGTATACCTATCAAAATCTCGCTGGTATTGCACCCGGCTAGACTCACCGGCAAAAGAGATGGTTCTCCAAGTTGTCCATTTGGGTAGATTTCTGTATTCCAAAGAAATGCGGTTCCAGGGGCCAACCCGGCGGTAGTACCGACGATAAGATACCATCCTTCCTTCGTGCTCTCGCTTTTCTAAGGCGAGCGTGCACTCAGTGGCCTTTGCAGCAGTTCAATGCAGATTCCCCTTGGTCGAACGGTCTGAAGCCTCCCGGTTTCCAATCGAACAATTTGTACCTGAAAATCGTTTGTAGCGCTTTTGTTGGAGGATATGCACGGTGGAGGTAAGCGTAATGGGAGACTGATTAATCGTATGGCTCGATCGTCTCCGACAGCTGCAATATACATATTTTGCGACCAGGGTAATAATGTTCCGAGCTGCTCATCCATGAACGCCGCAGGAAACGAAAACCCAACCACTTTGGCACCGATGTCGATGGAGTAAGTCCAGGGAAATCGGGCGTTCCGTTGAACATAGCTTCCCTCCGGCTCGCTGTACGATTCATAGGTGATTTCGTGTTTATCCGTATCCGCCGGAGCATCGTTTCGAAAGCTCCTAGCAAGGCCGTTCTCGGAGATAATCGATCCCACCTTGACCCAAGATTTCGATCCAGAAGAGTCGTCTCCCTCCGAATCCGCATCTGGAGTCTCCGACCTTTCGCAACGTTGTAGCTTCCTGGGGTATAGAATGGTCAATCCGGTGTTGGTTCCATAGACGATGATGCTTCGATCGTTCTTCGCATTGATGACTGTCTCGGTACGATTTTTCTCTAGAGGTGGCTTCGAATCGTTGGTTGTTTTGGTACGGGGTAGGGGAAGAGGGTAGAATTGCGCGGGAGCCGTTATTTCCTCGTTTACATCATAACTATCGATATCAGTGAGCAAGGCGCGCCAGGCTTTGTTGGATAGGGGGTCCAGGAAGAGTCGTAGAGACCTTAGGAAACGAGCCGTCGGGCTTAACTTTGTCAGCCTTGGGAACGTTGTGGACCGAGAATCCACCATATTTACGACTGTCGCGGATTGAAACTTAGAAAACAAGGATGAATTTGAAGGAGGGTTAAGTCTGTTGTCGAAATATCAATATGGCGAATGAAATGGGAGTTCAGGGAACTGGGTAAATACAACACAGTCAACACAGCTATCATCAGGCAAACCCCAACGAGGGTTTTGCAAGGGAGCAAAGACTAACTGCGGGAGAATTTGCCCATAATATCTTGTATTCAATAGAGGAGACACAAAGTACTATTGAAATTATGTACATTTACGTTACACTTTTGCAATGCTATACCAATAAAAGGGAAAGAAACCAGTGTACAAACGATAGAACGGGAGAAGAAACAAGACAAGTTATAACGGGCTGACCATACGAACCACCATCACTAGTTTTTGGTGAAAAATCTAAATACAAAAGTGACCAGGCAAGAATGCCCGTATTAGGAAGCCAAATAACACGCTTCCATTTACCAGTACTACACAAAAATAAACAAGAGGTGGAGGAGATCCTTAAGGCTTCCACAGTCCTGGCAGCCCTTCGAACCCGAGAACCCTTGTTCCATCAGGAGCATCCTTGAAGCGCTTATTGCTGGCAAACTTATTTCTGAACGTTTGCTTCCGCTTCAACGTAGCTCTCTTTTCGGGCGAAATAAACTTGGAACGTTGTTCCCCGCTTAGTATCATTGCATCGGTAGTATTTGGCGTGAAAAACATCTTATAGGTGTTCACGCAAATCTTCAACTCCAAGCCTTCCTCGACAATAGGTTTCTTGAAGCTATAGTTACCGGATAGTTCACAATCGCCTGATGAGAAAGTGTCAATGATGTCCTGCGTTGGAAGGCTACGGACAAGGAATGGCGGTCTCTGTGGAGCAGGGACACCTTCCGTTGGCTGCGCCATAATATACGAGTCGATATAATACGACCACTTCTCATCCTTAGTAAGTTTGGCAGTGTGTGTAGGATCGACTCGGAATAACAATTGGATCGCAATCCGCTTTGTAACCGTATTCTATAGCATTTCATTAGCGTTATTCCAGCATGCTCCAAAAATGTTAGACGGAACTCACCCATTCGATGCGGTAGGTAGGTTCTTCCCTTCCAATGAATGCCTCAACATCTCTTCTGTATGACATTTGTAGTTGGTAATTTGTTTTCTCCTCCGCCCTATCACGCTCAAACAGCTTAAGGATCTCGCCACTGTGATCTCGACTGTCACTGACAAAAGTCTGGATAGTCTTGTTCAGGGTAGCAATATGTTTATCGACTGTGTATAGTTGCCAACCTTTGGAGATGTAAACGGATCTCATTCCCTCCTCGAAGGCAGGCGCTTCAATGACGCCGTGGATAAGCTTTTCACAGTAATCAAGGACTTGGTGGTAGTAGATAGTATCTTCTGAGACGTCAAAGAAATCCTCGAGCGTATTTTGAGCAAGCCCAAGTTTGTGTGAGGGCTTGAGAACTTTTCTCCTCTCCAGGAGTTCTCGAGCAGCAACTTCTGAGTTTTTGACGTCCAGCAATCTTTGATACACTGTCTGCAGGAGTCGGATGAAGCAGTATATCGTCGAGTTGGCGAACATGCTGTAGGTATGGCGCTCCTTAAGCTCTGAAGCACGAACATCTCTAGCATCCGAAGCGGCGGCAGAGGATAAAATATCTGCACCATTTGACTCACGCGATCCACCAAGAGGGTTCATCCAAGTAGTCGGTGCATTGGGTGGAATAGGCTCGCCGTCCATTGTAATATCTTCCATAGCATCGTCCTCATTGGAATCTTCCGGGGTTGATCCCCTGCTCGAATAAACACTGCCTTCCTTCTTAGCTGACTTTCCATTTCGAGAACGCTTGAGAAGGTCCTGGAGCAGATTAAGATCCTGCTTCCTTTTAGTGCTTCGGCCCGAGGATGAATCGGCATAATCCATCTCGACATCCTCATCGGGGGACTTGTGGCTAACATTCCCCAAAGCTCTGTCAACATCTTCTTTGCTAAGGCCAAAGAAAGTTGGTATAAACCTCTTTACGAAATTGCTGATCTTGACACGGTCACCATACGAGAAGACGCCTTCCTTCTCTAGATGGCTGGCAAGGAGACGCGTGAGATCTAAAACAACATCGAGATCGGGGAACCTATATTGGAGTTGGTACGGCTTGACTTTGGCATCCGATCCACCGGATTGCTCGATTCTATCTTTTTGGCTCTGGTATAGCGTTTGGATCTCGGTTATAAAATGCCGGTTGGTAATAACTCTCTTATCATTAACCTTAAAGTTATTTCCCTGGTGATCCAAACTCTTGTAGAAGATCTTTTGCGTTTGTTCACGCCAGATACGGTTCCATTCCCGCTATATTATTCGTTAGCAGACAGCTTCTAATACCTGGGGCTAAGGCAGCTTCTAAGAATATGCATACCTGGCAAAGTCTCCACTCCTCATCTTTCTGCTTAAGGCGCTTGAGAACGATGTGGACACATGCTGCAGGGTGTTCATGGAGCTCCTTGATGATCTCAAGTCCTTCCTCCCTCCAGATCTTCTTGATGACCTTCTGATAGATAGTGCGACTAGCGCCGCCAAGGCCGGGGGGGAGGGTATAAGCAGCCTGCTCTTCTGGTGTCATACTGGCAATTCTTTGAGCTATGGGTTCAAGGAGTTGAATAGTGCGAAGATTTGCCTCGATATTTAGATCATAATCGTGGCGTTCTTCCTCAATTCTATGGAGCATTTCTTCGTACTGGTTCTTCTTATGGCCAACGAACCCGCTGTCCTCGCTTGCCCAAGTAGGATGTGAAGCCCAATGGTCATTGAGTACTGCCCAGCACATTGCATCCCTTCCACTGCAGGGTTTAGTTGTCTCCTACATGAAACAGTGAGCAAAGGGTAAAATCTTTGAAAATACACTTTTAAGATATCAACTTACTTGCTTAGGCAGAAGACGGTAGCTTGGACCGAGTGCCCGACACACGGCCAATCTCACCTTCTGACTATGCTTGACAGCATTAAGGACATTGTCCTCCAACTTGTCACTAATCCCAAGAAATTTCTTCATCCAGTTGAAGAGCTCAGGGTTTGTCCCCAAGAAAGCCTCGAGGCTTGTCAACAGATGGGATTTGTCCATGACATCTTGTGAAAACATATTGAGAACCTTGAGGAACTCTGTCCACGTTTGTTTGTTGCCAATGTACTTGCGAACGCGGTCGAACCACATCAACTCGTCATTAGTGGCACCTAGGGGTACGCTTGGATTTAGTGGCTCGGGATTCGCCGGAATCAACGTTGGCGACACTGGCTCCGGCACAGCCTTTGGATGATTAATCTTTGGGCGCTAGAATTAGTATATCGTTAGTACTTCGATCTGCCCACGATATCAAAACAAAGAAAATCATATTCCGGGGACTGAATACCTTATTGTTCGCGCCTCGAGCGCCAGGGCTAGGGCCGGTTCCAGTCATCGTGATATCGTTGACGGGGAGGGCGGGTGGCATGGGTGGAATCCCCGGATCTCTCGGCGGGGGAACAGCAGTATTAGGCGGTCTCTTTCGCTTGTTGTCACCCTTAGGGGCTGCAAGCGGCGGAGCGAAATGGCCTTGAGGGGGTGGCCCTCGTGCTCCCATTCCATTCTATTTCCTATTAGTTACTATCGGCGAAGTTTGCGTGCTGAAAAAAATGGGGCCGACTTACCGTATCTCTACCCTGATCGTCCACTTTCTGACGAGCTTGAGCTGCACTCTCCGGCAAAAATTGCTTAAAGTCTTCCAACAAGTCGGGCGCTGCGTTAAAGAGCTGCGTCACTTGACTGTAAACTTCTTGTATCGGCTTAGACTCGCGTTGATACGTCTGCAAAATTTCCAAAAAGTTCTTATAGATTTCTGGCTGAGACGAAAACCTAGTCTGGAGGGTGGTATCGATGTTAACAGGATGCGTGGTTTCGAGATTATAGAGGGGCGGGGGGTCCTTACTTTGATCTTGTTCACGTAGCTTATAGCGTGGTTAAATTCCACAGGACCCCGTTTAACGTCAGCACCAGGTGTCAAAGGCCCGCCTTGAATTCCTTGTCCAATACCAGGACCGGGTGGCGGTTGTTGCCTTAACCCCGCTTGCTGTAAAGGCCCGGTGCCATTGGCCGCCGCCGCAGCGTTTTGCAATTGATTAACGGTCTCTGAGGCCCCATGTTGTCCCATACCTGGTTGCATTGGCTGAGGTTGCTGTAAGTGGACCGGTTGGTTTGGGATCTGATGCGGAGGGCGTCCTTGACCTTGAGCACCGATGTCACGTGGAGGCTGTCCTTGCGGACCTGCTCGGTCGCCCTCGTATCTAAACTGAGAATTTGGCTCCCCCCAGGCATCAGGGCCTCTCCACCCGGTAGTTGGCTGCCCTGCACCGCTCATGCTACCCTGTTGCAGATGGTGGACGGGTGGCTGACCTGACGTCGCAGTAGTAGTCCCCTGGGGGGTAGTCACACGAATAGAGTGAGGATCCGATGGATCACTGGAACACTCGATTCTATATCCAGGTGGCAGGAAAGTATTAAAGCCTTGGATTAAGTTTGGGTGGCCGGCGAAAAGCGTGGAGACTCGCTCGATCACACCAGGCGTGTCTATCCTATAAACCGTAACAAATTCAACGTCAACATCCGGCCAACCTAAGCAAATTCTGGGGAGATTCGGGTAAGACTATAGAAACACGGAGAAACTCACGCCTGACTCTTAAAATCCTTCATAATATCCAAGAATCGGTTATACACGTCTGGGTGCTCTGCAAACTGAACCTTAACCTGATCGAGATATGACAAGGCGTCTTTGACATTCAGAGGTCGGTATGAGGCCGGTACAGCGCCAGACCCTGCCATCGGAGCGTTCACCAGCGCAGGAGCCGGTGGAGCATTCACAATGCTCGCAACAGCCTCTTGGTGGGGTTGAGATGGCTGAGCAACGGGTTGAGGGGGTAATTGCGACATGGGTTGCAACGGATGAGATGACATGTTCGGATGCGGTTGTGGCGCGTTTGCTGGGGGGATGGGTCCCAACCGCTCCTGGGGAGGACCACTAGACTGTTGCTGGAGGGGAGGTGGGGGGTTGGAGCTGTAGATGTGGCCCGCCTGAGGTGGCTGTCCTAGTCCAACCGGTGGTGAAATCTGTCCATGAGGTGGCCGCGGTTCGTGCTGAGGACGGTCAAGCATGTGCGGGTGAGGGTGCTGTGGAGGTCCAGGTTGGGGAAGCTGAGGATTTCCTTGCAGGGAAGGTAAAGGATAGGGAGGCTGCCCCGAAGAAAGTCCCGGCAATTGCGGTAAGGGCCCTTGAGATTGGGGTGGTGGAGGACCTTGAGGCGCTGGTGGTCCTTGGTTGTAGAACGGCCCTATGTGATCACGATCATTTCAAGTTAGCAGGCTCTGATAAGAAATTTTTACCAACGTGGATCTCCAGCAAACAAGCTAGCCAATCAGCATTCCGCCTACACCCAGAAGTAGCAAAGACTATCGCGATGTGTATGGGAATAGGCGATTCGGAGGGTATGTCGCCTCGGATAGTGGCATGGAGCTGGAGGGAGAGTAGCGGTAAAATAGCATACCCTGGTTACTAGGGGGTCTGCCGAGCAAAAATCCGTTAGTTAATCAACATATTTACAACAAAGGAGAAGAGGGTTCTCGGGAAGTTTGGTCCAAGATTGCAAACTTACTGATATCGATGCATACCGGCCGGTGATTGTCTACCTGGCTGAGGTTGCGATGGAGGCAAGTGCGAGGGTGGAGGTTGATCCCTTTGGTCGGCGGGATGCCAACCGTCCTTACCGGTCGACATGGTGAATTGCGAGTAAGACCCCGAGGTCTACAAAAGCGATACCTAACAGCGAAGTGGTAGCAAGTGGAGGCGAGGAGTGTGAATTCGGAGGCCGTCGTACAGGCCGTCAAGAAAATTTGTCTTCAAAAACGAGGAGCAAGTCCGAAATGCTTTGGACGAGCTGTGTTAGAGGGTTCTAGTGGGCGCGTCGCGAGAGGCGGAGAGTCTCGTCAGGATTGCGCACCACCAAAAGCAAGAAACTAGCGAAAGGGAAAACGAACAGAGCAAGGAAGAAATGTAACGATGATGCTAAAGCATCGCCATTTCTCGACCTTGACCTGTTTATCGATGGTAAGAGTGGGTCCGATGGTTAGATCGGAGGGTGATAATGGCGGTGATGCGAGGATGGAGAGGAAGGGTTTGGGGGGGGGGGCTTGATGATGATGATGATGGGAAAGGGAAGGGTACCAGCGGGAAAACGGAGCAAGCCTACCAGTCTGCCAGCCTGCCAACCCAGAACAGAATTTACTAGCACTATTATTCTCCTTCGCTTTGTGTGGAGTCCACTGCATAAAAATAAAAGAAAAGAAAAAAAAAAAAAAAAAAAGGGAGCAGGGGGAAACAGGGCCGTAGGAGGCCACACCAAAATAATCAGGCTGCCTGTCAGTTGCTGGATGGAAAGAAAAAACGGCCGCGGCAATTCCCGTCCATTTTTGGTTTGGAGAGCGCCCGATAACATCATTCGGCCGATTATCGCTGCTTCTTATCGCGCCAGCAGCAGAAGAAGCCCTTGAGACAAAGGTGCATATAAACACACACTAGGTCATGTTACCCCAGACTACCCAAGCATATCCTGTCGTGAATAAAGTGGCATATATATACACGGTAAGGAAAGCGTGTATACTAGTAAGAAGTTTACGTTCAATCTAGACAAACACGTATGACCTTCTGGACACGCGGTATCACACGAGATCGGCTCTGGTTGAGGGCGCATGCTTCGAGAATCCTATTTCACCCAACAGGTCTTTTGCCCGAAATTTTCAAAAAGTCAAACAGCAACGTGATATTGATGCGAGGCAAAAAACTGACCGAGTTAGTCAGCAAAGTAGAGCCTCGCACACCACGCGACGAGTGTATGCGAGCGATCTAAGATACTATACCCTTGCACCAAAACGCCTTCCGAGTTATGTATACGCGACATACGAAACCACAATTCTCTACAAAACCTGACTATAGTGTCTAGTAGCGGCCAAAACCCATTGTAGACCTCGAAAGCGGAATTAGCCGGGGCCTTTTGTGTAATTTGTTTGTCTCGCTATGACGGAAATATTTGACGCAGGAATAGTGTAACAAATAGAGCAATAAAAAGGCTCGTTTAGAGAACAATCGCGATACTGAGAGCAAGAAGAAGAAGAAGGAAAAGGGGGGCCAAATCTAATCAAAAGAACTCCTCGAGACGCCTGAAAATGGTGGAATATTTGCAAGTCTGTTTCTGTTAATTATCTGTCTGTTGTCTCACTCTAAATCCCCAGAGTGTCTCCGGCTGATTTATCAAAGACCTCATGAGAACTGTATCCGGAGGCATCAGATCATTACAAGGTTGCTAAATGCATATTCCAGCCTTCATAGACAACACCAACTCCCCGAAAGAAGTGAAGCGTATCGTATCGTTTATTGTGGTTGTGGTTGGCCGTAATTTTTTGGACGCCTTGATTGTATAGCTTGTTAGAATTCTACTTTTCATAGAAAGACTATCAGGGGGCGATAGGACTCACTTGAAGAGGAGAATATGAGGTTCCGGGGCATGGACCTCGTAGTGTTCCCAGCCAAGTGACTATTTATGGGGATTAGCAACTGGTCTTTAGCTTGGCCACCCCTGCCAATCCAATCAACTGCTCCTACCTGTGTGATCCCTAGACTGCGCCATTCTTCCTCTTGGAGAATCCTCAAAAGACCAGTTTCGTCCTTGAAGTCGTCTGGAATATAGTCAAGCATCGCCTTGGGAAGCATTACGTGGCTATGTCATCGATATCAGCTTGGAATCAAGCTAACTGAATTGAATTTGGGTGGGAATAAGATTATACCGATATTCGTTGATGGAGTCAGCATAACTATACCAGATGTCAGTTGATTTGTTCTCAAAAGCAGCAGCAGCAGCTATTGAAAAAAAAAAGGGGGGGGGGCTAGTTAATACCGAGAAGAATAATTGATCTCAGGGATAAATTCTTCAAGCCTCTTGTGTTCCTCAGAAGTTAAGACCCTTGGTCTCTGGCGTCCAGCTTGACGAGACATTACGATCAAAGAGCAGGAGCTTGTGCGGTATGATTGCGGATAGAAGAGAGAACAGCTTGGACCCTAGGACTATAATACCAAAAAAAGTGAGTTAGAATAGTTGCTACAGAGTTGCCGAACCTCATCAGGATCCAAATCCCCCCCCCCTTTGAGGGTGATTTGGCGGTTCTAGAGGTGGGGCCATACCGGTGTACCGTAAAACTTTGAATAGTTGATTGGAAGCCTCTGGAATAGAAGCTTTGAGACGGGTTGCAGCTTCCGAGTAGTGACAATAGAGGGGTTTTACGGGACAGGGGGGAGCTTGGCGGTGAGGAAATGCGATGGTAGGATAAAGAAGCTAAGAGAGGATTCGGTTACGGCTGAATAACGACAATATCAATAAATATAATGGTGGGATGTGATACTGATGAAAGGATATGTTGTTTTGGATCAAGCAAGATTTATGTAGAGCAGAAGGAGGAGGAGAGCGGTAATGGACGCAGCGAACAAGAAAATTTGGCGGTGGTGGTGGTCAAAGAATGGGACAACCAAAGTAGCAACAGCTGGGTTGGTCTGAAACGTAAACAAACATCTGCCCTTGAGCTTGTAAGCTTCCTCCTCCTCCTCCTACTCCATCTAGACTGTCAACATTTTACATTATAATATTACTCAGTACGATCCTGGTAGCTCTAAGAAATATTAATCTTACTAGTCCTAAATGTTACAATTTTCTAGTTTGGGATGGATATACTTGTTTTGATAGAGGATATAATACCTACCTCGTTAGCGGTCCTAACTAATATTTTAGTGGTCTTTCTATTGTGGCTAGTAAGCTGATCAGCAGCCTGAGTGTTGAGGCGGAACATGTTTGACAGTCTCGGTTAACCTTTCTTGACCACCGCTAAAGTTTGAGTGGGGTGCTTGCTATCAATCATTTGCTGGCCGCTCGCAAGGAAAATTTCTGAAGGGCAGATAATAATATTTTTTTTGTTCTTGGGCTCCGCGACGAGAGGCAGTTCTTTCCCTCCCGCCCATACTCATTTCGTGTGGTAGTGGCATATAGTTAGCTCTTTGGTGTACCTTGCATGAACCCGTTCAGATCTGTCACATTTGCGCCCACACAACAGCTGTCCGTCTCGATACCAGCAAAACCGAGTTCGCGAACAAAAAAAAAAAAAAGAGCCTAGCCAACGTCGAAATCTTCTAGATTGCTAGGAAAGAAAAAAAACCTCAGCTTTTGATCTCTTTGGACTGGACTCGTACTCGGGCCCTTCTATCCAATCGTGATTACCCAATCCTGCACTTTTTGAGTTTCCGACCTTCCACGCAATACGATCCTATCCGGTCGCGATTACATCCATTCCCCCAAACATCGAGATCAAAAATCCAGCCCAGGCACCAGGACCACACCCCCAGAATCCGCCCGCTGCCTTCCGTCATCGCATAAATCCACCTACAGGCGCCATTCCACGGCGACGACTCGGATACAGTCGCGTAGATATTCGGACAACACCCCTGACAACGTCGCAGTTCGGAGGATAACAACCCCCAACCACAAACCCCCCATCGACGCAACACAACCCCTAGAATCCCTTCCCGACTTCCTGGTCGCTTGGTTGGGCATCTCATCGCATCTCGTGAATCCGACCGTTGTTGAGTGGGCCCTTGACTTGAGGCGGCAGCCAAATCAAGATGGGGAGACCGAAGCGTAAAGAACAATCCGGGTCCCCAGACAACGAAAATGACCCGAGCAAGAGACTCCGACAAACGGTAAGATCGCGTCGACAAAGGCGTTCTGCCTGGTTTCCCCTGCCGATATCAGTGTTCCGAAGCTAATAAAACAATCAAAAGCCGGCATCTCCGGATATTAACGATGCCAGTCCCATCGTAGCGTTTGGGAGGGATATGCTAAAACGCATCAATAATACAAAAGACAAAAGGTGAGTTTGCTCTTTCTTCTCGTTAGTTTTCTGTATATGAGTTCGTTGGAGTTTCGGAGAATACGTTATGTGGGT
This sequence comes from Dactylella cylindrospora, assembly GCA_012184295.1. NCBI lineage: Eukaryota > Fungi > Ascomycota > Orbiliomycetes > Orbiliales > Orbiliaceae > Dactylella > Dactylella cylindrospora. The sequence goes on from LDUD01000131.1 coordinate 119,362, forward strand.
TTGAAAAGATGTGAAACGAGGGAAGAAAGAAGTGGAGAGAGAGGAGGAGATATGGATAGGAAGGATGGCGGGTTTTATTGATGGGCAAAAAAGAACATGACCAGCATCCCGCCTAGTTTAAGTTGCAGGCAATCAACAGTAGTAGCGAGAATTTGGGGAAGAGAGACCTTACTAACCTTATCATGGCCTTCGAAAACAGGGGACATCTGATTGCTGCAGATTTCCAGATGGTGCCAGACAAGGTAAGATTGCATTGAACATGGACTCGCTGCTTATATACCTCCTTGATGGTTTATCTATTCTATCCATTATACCTATTCCTTCCTAGCGGAGTAATCACCCTCCACGACCGTAGGGTTTTTGTGATATTTCGAGGGGGAACAATAACGGCATGATGAACCTCAAAGTGCTAACAAGGACTTGTGTTGTCATTACAGGAAGAACTCCCAAGCTACTACAAAGTTATTAAAAATCCTATTGCCCTAGATGTTATTGAGGTATGATGCTCTCACCCATGATAAGCCTTCGCTAAAGTAGCCACCATGGTCAACTGGAATGAAATGCAAGGTGCTTACCTATCATCGTGTTGCCTCGCTCTAGTCCAAGTTAGGGTCATACAAGACTATCGATGAATTCTTTGACGATTTCCAGCTCATGGAAGAGAATGCTCACACGTTCAACAAGTCCAACTCCTTGATTGCCCAGTACTCAACAAGGATAAAGGAATTGGTAAAGGAAAACATCGATGACTACAAGTCAAGACTCCAGAGAGGATCCACCACCAACAGCTCTGCCACTGCAGAGGCCAAGGATGCTTTGCAAGGCTTGCTGAAATATCTCAATGAAATTCCTGATACTACGTATTTTAAAGCTCCAAGTCCCTGCTCATTTGTCGGTCAGACATCATGTACTAACAGTAAACCCCCTTTAGTGGAGAGGCCTCCGCCACATACTTCTTTAGGTCACGGCCTTCCAAAAAAGATTATCCAGACTATTATAAGATCATATCAAACCCGATATCTCTGAAAGATATTACTAAGAAGCTAGCGGATGAAGAGTATCCATCCGGATCCTTCGTAGATGGGTTTGAGGATGACATGATGTTGATGTTTAGCAACGCAGCTGAATACAACGAAGACGACAGCGATGTCATGAAGGACGCAAAGATATTAAAGGTAAGCTCTGTAGCCTTCCTGTTTCCTTTTTGTTAATCTCTCTCTCCACATTACCGTATCGTAACGAGTGTCTAACCGCAACAATCGTACAGCAACAATTCATAAAGCGAATGGCTGAAGTCAGGAAAACTCTTGGACTCTCCCCAAGAGCCCTTGCGGCAAAACCAGAGCCTGGATCTGAGGATGTTGTCATGACGAACGGCATTGAGACTGCCCCTAAAATCCTTCTCAAGATGAATGGCCAGAAGAAGGCTGGCAGTCCCGCTTCTCTCACGGAAAACTCAAAGCAGACAACTGCTGTTTCAAGTCCCTCTGCTATGAGCGTACAGACGCCCCCACCGGGCATAGACCAAACAGGTGTTGCCCGTACCCTCTTCAAGAAGAGTTTTTCACCTCTACCAGCCGCCGCTAGTCCAGCCAATGCAAAGAGCACCTCTTCCGTTTCGCCAATGCTTGCAGCCGCTACAATGGCCCAACCAACTTCTGCAATGTCCCCGCCTTCCGCCCCAAAAATTAAAGTCCATGAAGAAATTAAGCAGCCAGAGTATGCGACTTTCACCTTAAATGGATCGCTTAGCAGTGATGGGACAATCCTCAAACCCTGCCACTTCGACAGTTGGGCCCGCAAGCGCAGGCCTGGAAAGAGTACGTGTCCTCTCAACCATCTTTTATACCATTGTGGTTGCTAATTTAGTTACACAGCTGCCGCTGATTCGCCGATCCAATTCCTGAGAATATCCACCTCAAACAAAATTCCCTCGGTTAAGAAGTGGGAGCATGTCTTCAAACCAGAGAAGCATTCTTACGAAAGTGGCAATGTTGTCCCAATTGCTGCATACAATTACAAGGTAACTGTTGAAGCATTTCTTCATCCGCAAATCTCGGCTAGCAAGAAGGGCTATGGTATTTGGCTCTCCCTTAATAAAAGCGGGTCAACGCCTCCCGCCAGTAAAGAGCGGAACAATGGATTGGTCTACAGCTGGGATCTCCCTTTGGCTCCTGGCAAGTCCAATGTAGTTGAGGTCATGTGCGACATGATTGTCAATCCAGATGATAAAGGGGAGCAGCCGGAGATCGAAAGAGCTGTCTTTTGGGTCAACCTTGTCCTTGCTCAAGTTTAGGGTGCTTTGGGGTGCATGGTCTGTTTCTTCTTCCTTTTTTTTCGATCTGAGGAGCTGTGGGCTATAAAACCACGATTACATTACATATCTACGGTCAAGTTTTGCTACTTTAAGTACCTGTTGCTTTCACATGTACTATGCATAGTATTCTTTAATAGGAGCCTGCACACGACCGACATGTCGGTCTGTAGGATCTTGTGTAACTGCCCCTACATAACACCCTCCCTTTGGTCTTCCCCCTATCTCAGATCCCTTGTTTTCTCATGTAGCTAGGAGTTACGCAGGTGGTTCGTTTAGGCCTTCTTTGTGGTATTTTCTCCTATGTTTACGTTTACAGCCTCCCTCTACCATATCACTTTTTTTACGCCCTATAGTGTTGCTGTATCCTCAACCCCCCAATATGATACTTTTCTTGGTCTAACCCGGTTTTCTGCTACCCATCGCATGGCATTTTACAATGAGCCAGCACAAGCTGGTAAATACACAGAGGCTTCATTTTACTTTTTGCATTAAACTGTCCTCCTGCTTTGGTCCTTACGTTTCTATTTCATAATGTGCTTTATTGTATGATAGCACGCACTTTATCAAGTTGAAACCTTGTATTCAATAGCATTTATCCTTATAGATTCTCTCTCGTAGAAATTCCGGCCAAGGGAGGCTAGATACCTAACTTAAATGACTAACTAAATCGCCTTGTGCCTTTTATCTTAACAATCAACATTAATGCATTGTGATTACCCGTCCGCAGCTTTAGCTCAAGGGATCCCATTAACCACCAACATTGTGTTGATAGCGCCAAATTTGCAACATCAAACCAAAAACCCCCTACAGAACGGTTAAATGGTTGCACCGATATTTCCCAAAAGCGTATTTGAAAAACTCCGGACACGTAAAACTAAACCTAGTACGGAAACCTGCCGAATTAAATATGCCCATAGTCGCACTAGCTAGGCTTCGTGGAACACCAAAAGCCTTAGAGTTTTTGGCATCCGATATGCGATGCGCGCGATGCAGCAAGCACACGTGGAGAACAAGCTTCGTCCCGTCCGGTCAGCAACTTGCAACCGGAGAGCTCAAAAGGGTCTGCGGAGGTTCAATGTCGATTTGTGATTCGTCGTCCGCTGGCTGGTTCTCCGCATTGAATTTTTCATGTTTGATAGTTGTAAGGAGCAAAGTCGTTGATAGGTTTGATATTGTGTCATCTCGGACATCGAAAGCTTTCCGAACTCCGAGATGTCAGGCGACAGGTTCCTTTGTACAACGATCTCGGCCGGGAAATAGCATGAGGAGAAAGATACAATGATCTGAGATTCATCACAATGTCTATGCTGCAAGAAGAGTATATAAACCCCAGGTTGTGCACCTCTAGTGAGGTCCTCAGCCGATCAATTGTGTTAAATATCGTACATTGTTCCCAAGCGCCTCATTCTAACTCGTCTATATAGTATTTAAGTGACTATATCTCAGCTACTCCAAACACTATCAGTCCGGTGTACCTTCCAATATGTCGTACAACACGAAGCAGTGGATCTTCAAAGAATATCCAGGCGGGGACCTGGACATCGAAAAGATCTTTGAACTGAGAACCACCCAAATCAGCATAAATGATCTCCAGAAAGGCCAGCTTCTTGTCAAACCGGTAGCGTTCTCGAATGACCCGGGTCAAAGACTTTGGATATCCACCATCCCGGGTGCAACAGCGAGGTTTGACGTAGTTGTATGTATATATATATATATTCAGGGACCTTTCGAATTTGATGTATTCTTGAGCTTTAGAAGGGTTAGGCTAACGAAAGTATTACGGCGTTCCTGCCATCGTGAACCCCAATAGGCAGTTAAGTCGGGTAGTGTTATGAAAGCTTTTGCTATCGGGGAGGTGGTTGAATCAAGGGACGAGCGATATAACAAGGGTGATTTGGTGCAGGCCATCTTGACCTGGGCGGAGTATAGTATTGTTGATGCTGCAGCCGTGTTCTACAAGTCCTCAAATGACCCTGTCGAAACTCTTGCATTGGGATCAACTGTTAGTTGTCTCTCTCCTAGAATTCCCTTCCTTATTAAATAGTGAGCAATTGACCAGGACGAATATAAAGGCACAAGCAGCCTACCTAGGACTTTTTAACGTCGCCAACCTCACATCCAACGATAATACTATCGTCATATCCGGCGCTGCTGGCGCGACAGGATCTGCAGCCTGCCAAATCGCGAAGAATATCGTGGGCGTTAAGAAAGTCATTGGCATCGCAGGAACCGATGAAAAGTGCAAGTTGGTGACGGATCAATGCGGTTGCGATATCGCCTTGAATTACAAGTCTCCAACTTTCGAGGCAGACCTGCTCAAAGCCACGGAAGGTGGCGTAGACGTGTATTTTGATAACGTTGGAGGCTCGATTACCGACTTGATCTTGACTCAGATGAACGATTTTGGAAGAGTCGTAGTTTGCGGGGCAATTAGCGGCTATGGCCAGAAGAACGAAAAGATCATTTCTAAAGACTCCTGGGCTCAGATCGTAAGTAATTCACTGTTATTGTATTTGAGGCCTTCAGTGTACTAACATTTGGGGTGGAGATGATCGGGAGCCTCAAGGTGATAGGCTTCATCGCATTTGATTTCCTTCCCGAACTCCCCAAAGCAGCTCAGGAACTCGATAAATGGCAAAGAGAGGGGAAAGTAACAGCCCTGAAGACTGTTTGGAATCTAAAGTTTGAGGATATTCCAACGGGCATGTTGAAGCTGTTCAAAGGGTATGTTGGAGTATCCAAGAATTGAGATACACGCGATGGCTAACGTGGTCAACGGTAGTGACAACATCGGCAAAGCAGTTACTAAGTTGATTTGATTGCCGGAGACACGGAGTTCGGGTGGTAATAGGAGAACCCTCAAAGCGCACGAACAATGATTCGTTCTCCAAACTCCCCTCCTCTCCACTGAGCAAATGGAAAAGATGAGATACCGTATCAAATTCACGTCTCAGGCTCGCGTGAGCTTTGTGTTCCATGATATCACATTTCAGAAATTTGATTTCTTGATTTTTGTTCAGTTGTAGGGCCAGAATCCTACTGGCTGATATTTATTTTGAGTTTTCCGAATTTAACTCCTCATGTTCGCGCTCGGAGAGCCCTGAGTCTCATTGGTCAACATAGTCAACAAATCATCACGAAACCACTCAGTGGTCTCATATAACTTCAGCTTTGACAGGACATGACAAAGCAAGGCGGGAGAGTATGTCAGGTGGGTGTGACAACCAGTTCGGATAACACGGGTTCAAACTCGTTTAGACTCTGATAGGTTCCACCAATCAATGATGTATGGTGATTCCGAGTGTTGGTTCGTTGACGATGCACGGCTCTGCATCAGGATATTAATTGTGAAATCTACGAAGACCATGTTAGTAGACAAAATATTCAAATCTAGCAGGATCCCAGGCGGTTTAGAATTCGAAATAGCTAGCCCGCTTAAATTGTAGTCTCTAATTGCCGACCTTGGAGACTGGTCACAAGAACGAGGAACCTTGACATTCAATGCCGTGTGGATGGGAATTCTTGTTTCCAGTTGCCTTTTTATGACTCGAGGTGAGACGTTTTCGTAGACCGCCTTTGCCTTGTAAGTTTTAGAGGGATATGATACCCGATATTGACGCAAGGGTTGTGGTATGATCTTGTGGTACCGAGATTAGACGACAATCTATAGTACGTGAAACCTAGACAGACCGTATAGTATATTTATGGACCAGCCCCATGCTAAGCCAAAATAGTCAACTAGTAACCTTTTATACGAGATTGGACGGTCCACCTGACGCTGATGCATACGTTTCTACTCTACCCTGGATCTGGACCCTGGGAGCTTCTGAGGAGTCCTTTGCCCAGAATCTGGAGTTGCATGTTGGTGGTCGAGGATGAATTGTCATATGAGCTCAATTCATTCCGTACTCGCCCGATGAAATAACCTTTTTGACCATCAGTTTCTGTTTCATCCCGCTAAGAACATACATCTGCGATGCGGCACGGCACGACCGAAGTTGCCAAAAAAAAAAAAAAGTCGAATCATAAAGGCTTTGAGGCTTTAAACTTGCATGGCCGAGAGTGGGTTAAAGGGTGTGGCACCACTAAGTAAAGTTCATGTTCATCCCAAATATCCTGCTGGCCTCAGCAAACTCGATAAACATACTGCATGTGGGGGCATTATTTTGGGGGTGAACTCTGAGTATTGAAATCTGGGGGTGCACGGTGGAAGCAGCGGTCATGCTTGGTGAATGGGCAAATAAGATTGTTTCGTTTTCACGATTCGGTAATTTCTGCCTATCGGATCTCGAGCAGCTCAGTCCAAAAGCAAGTTTTTTTTTTTCTCACGCCTCTCCAGTTTCTGCCAAATTGCGGAGCTCACGGTAATAATGCTTTTGATGTCCCTGCTGGGAAGTGTCAGCAAGCCCAATATGAAAATCCTATATGCAATTTTCGTTTTTCTTGTAGGGTGGGAATTAAATTGTACCTGCAAAGTCACAAGTCACAACTTAAATCTGCGTGAGTGGATAGCGGGAGAGTTAAGACATACAGAATATCATGCAACCGTTGGGGGCGTTTTCTGAACTCTAGGATACCCCGGAGTATCTCAGCCGTCAGCAGGTTCTCCCTGATGCCCGTGCTCTCCAGCATGGGCGGGAAGATGTCGAAATCAACCTGCCATCATTCTAGTGCTCAAAGCGGGGTGGAGGTTGGTATCGTTTCAACAAAATTCATACAGTGGTATTGAAACGAAAGGGGATCTAAATTAGTGTCAGCCGGGTCATGAATCCCCAACGGCATTGAAGATGTTACCTTCGATTCATCCCTCCCCTTTAAACTGCCGTCAGTCGTAATCATTATGAATGCGATGTTTCGATATTAGAGATAAGTTCCAACCACTATGATACAGCCGAGGTTAAAAGTAGCTGAGCGAAAACCGAGTATCGTAACTACAGGCTGGATATGATATATAAAATGGTCATATGAAGCTAATTAATGTCATTTATTATAGCAAGATATCACAATTCAACACATTTCTCTTGAGAACCCCCAAAGTATAGTGGGGTTATATTAGCACTAGTATTGACCTATAAATCTTTGATAAGACATCGGAATTTCTAAATATCTCAAGAAGTAACTAGCCCTTGGACGGAGTGAAAGTATTGCCGATGCTCAGGCAAGGAAACCTTGGCTCAATAATATATACCATTACGCCTTTAGCAACCATTCTGAGAGCAGGAACGACGTCTTCGATCACCCGATTAGTAATTATCATGCAGGAATAATAATTAAATCTACCTGGATTGGATCCTGGTCAAGGCACGAATTTGGTCCCAGTTTCCGAAGATTGTTTCTGGAGTATGCACGCTAGTATCGTAAATTTAGCACGGACGTCTGTTCTAATGGTGGTATACATTACTACGAAGAGATGAGCATCCATGCCCTTGAGGCCTTGCGTACTGGGTTTAGCTGGTGTTCGAGGTGGTAAGTATCAACCCTACTCATATGGTCTGTCTTAACTTCATGATTATTATATCGGTGATACAACCTGCACGCTCACACGTCGCGTGTGTCAAAAAAGATGGTTAACAATACTAGTTTGAGGACGAAGGGCTATTACGGCTCCCTAGCGGAAATTTAACTGGTAGGATTTCGATAATAACAGTATTATTTATTAACTATTAAGTCTGAAGTAGTTACATATATGCTTAACTAAGTCCCGTTAGCCCTTACCGAGATCGAGACTGCTCCAATTCGGATTCGAAGGCCAATTTGAGATAGGATCACAAGGTCTCCGCGGCATCTTTGTCACTTCGCATTCCGTCGGATCTAAGGATCAAATGACGATTAGGGCATTTGGCTAATGCTCGCCTTTTCTTGTCTAACCCAGAGTGTTGATGCGGGGTAGTTTTGGTAGGTTTCAAGAAAACCTGGACATGTACAGCTGAGCTGTGATCCTTTCCTAAACGCAAGTAGAAGTATATGTTAATTTCGGATGCTGTATGCAACACCCCTTTGATGGAAATGATTAATGCCTCTCGACCGAGCGGGAAAATGTGCCATTTGTGCCGAATTACTACCTCTAACAATCAGAGTACAGGTATAAATTATATTATTCAGTGTATCTATTTTTATATCCATTGAAATAATAATAATAATGTTAATGACCTGTAGTGGGTTGGGATGTCACACGGGGTGGTTTTGCAAACCGAGTTTGGTGTTGGAAAAGTTTGTGCCTACAATTTCTTTCTTTTACTTTTTTTTTTTTTTT
>LDUD01000131.1:132079-143731 GCA_012184295.1 Dactylella cylindrospora
GCCTATGAAGGAACCGAGGGATGGCCAATTGTACACCGCCGTGTCAATTCGAGGATAATATTGCAATTCTGAAATCTGGCCGTCCGGATTGCACTGCGCGATTTTAGTTTCACCCAGCTACCTCGCATAGATGGGACGAATGGCTAAAAATTTAGTCAACCAGGCAGTGTGGCATTTCTTCAAATTAAAAGACAAGATTTAATAGCGAGCAAAAACTATTATATTATTGTGCGTCTGGGGAGGCAAAGAAATAATCCGACAGGTGGTTGTGATTGGTCTCTCCGTCCGTGCGCGAACTCGAACAGCAGGCAGGCGCTGTATTGCTGCAGATTTTCTTTTGCCCATCACGCATACAGTACGGTGCATCCACCACACTATCCACCACTGCACCGTACATGCGCAGCCTAGAAAACTTTCTCTTTCCTTTTTTTTCTCGTTTTGCCCTGTAATTCTCCATCCGATATTCTATTTCCTACCTAGATCTCTTACTCTGGACTCTACTTTCACCAGGATCTCTAATTTACGTCCGATAATTTTCAGTTACCAACGGGAGGAGTGCATGCGTGCGTCTACCAGCGCGTGAGGATCAAGATCTTGACTGCATCTGCAGCGTATAACAAACCAGTATCAGTAAACTTAGATATTCTAGCCTGTCACCCCACCCTCCGAATACACTCGGGTTACCCCAAACTGTTCACGCACTTTGAAGTCACTGTCCAAGAAAATCAGGCCCGCGAATTGATTCAGTAAGCATACTAGTACCCCCAGAAACCCAATATATAGCGCCGAAAAGCCATCGTTACCTACGGTCTGTTCTCGGTACCTCATAATTCGCCTCGACTTTACAACGGGTTCCTGGTTGAAACGGCACGGCACATCTTAAGTAGGAAATACTCTCATCCATACCTTCTCCATCGCTCGACAAGGTGGAACCTGGAGAGCCTGCCTCAAGGTAGATACGAAATTGGTCTCTTTGATACTGCGAGGGTATAATATACACCAAGTCGCCGGCAGAGCCTCTATAGAGTTGCACCCATTAGTTTCCTAGTGGTTTAGGAACCAGGGATACCTAGACGCCTTAAAAGAACCCTGAGGGGTACATAAAAGACCACCAACTGCCTCTCTGTTCCACTAGGCAATTCATCGCTTCCTTGGAATTTAGCATCAACCGTTGGAGGACTGTAATATGGCCCAAATTTTATCTCCTTAGGTGAGAATTATCTTATTTCCACTATTTTACTGTATCCTTTATTTCTTTATGTAGAGTCGGTATGCATCTACAGTCAGCTCGCTTGATGCTCCCATTGGACGAGCCAACCCAACGTGTACAATCTGATTCAGATGCGAGCTGATCACAATGTATGCATTTTGCTTGGAAATATGTCAACCTATCTGGCAATGGATGATTGGAATCCTTATAGATACTCTGTCTCGTTTGTGTTTGCTCTTTATCGATCGATCGATCTCTAGGTTATGTAGCTGCTCGGTCTTTATGGGTGATTGACAGCCTTTGGAGACTTGGGGTAACTAATCGATATGCGTTCCGAAGGACAGGATCCAGTCTACCACTCTTTTCCTACGCTCAAGACCTCTACATATCTAAGCATTGCCAGAGGATATCGTTTCAGATAATGCAAGGGTATGCATGAGGTGTAAACCTAAAAACAGTAGCTTTCGTTTTAGACCATTGCTGCTCGAAAGATTTCCGAAAAGACGAATCGAACGCGCAAACCCAAGTGTCGGTCATATACTTTAAGACAAAGAAACCACCGTCTGGGAACATACGGCCTCCTCAACTCACAAGCTCCGAACCGGAATTTTAGAATATACCCTTTCCCTGCGGATCCGTCCCTCTCATCCATACCCACGGCTCTCGTTGGATTTCCTCCAAGTAAAGCCAATCCTAGCCTCAAAGAAATTCCAAAAGCTTGTTTAGCTATATTCTAAAGGAATTAGACGACGTGCACCGCTAAGGGAAATATCTTCCCTACGACTCCCGTTCCGAGACATCATATCACCAACAAAGAAGTCTATCGGGCACCCAGGACATCCCCCATCTGCTGGAAATCCAGCTCCGCGGTGACTGGCGGCCATATCTCCGCTTTGGCTTCCATTAATTTCGCGAGAACAAAGATAATAAAGTTCAACGGATAATTTAGAGGTTAGTCCCCAATGCAATAATGATAAGGCCAATTCAATTTTCTTTGCGCCAGGATTCCCAAAGACATTGAGGCCTTGGGAAGCCTATCCCGCCATCCGGAAGGTATTTTTTTTTTAGAATATCTATGAAAGCATATACCTTGAATGATTCCCACGAACACTTAGCGCTCAAATAATTGAGACGTCATTGACTTGAGGGCGGGAAAGTACAGCCTATAAACTACATGTTTCAGGTTTTGCTTGGGCTCCATTTGTCCAGTCCGTCCTCCCGGCCTTAGTTTAATCCATAATATGCTATCCATCTGTACAGATCTGTGGGGAGTAATTTTTCTCCTCAAGGATAGATGGGATATCAAGGGGACTTTGAGGGATGGTAGTGGTACTTGTTTAGAAAATCGTGATACAGAATGCTTCTAGCTGACATAATTAGGTTTTTACTAGTGGCATCAGTAAGATTAACTCTGTTCGGCTTCGACTGCTGTTGTATTGCCATTCTGCAACAACACTCCACACTTTTTGGGTTCCACCAAAATCTGCAACACGTCTTGGGAGCAGCAGCAGGCATTTTCTAGATAACCAGTGGAGATTATATCCAACAAGCCCTAGGAAAACAAGAAAAAGAACAAGAAAAGAAAAAAAAAAAAAAAAAAAAAAAAAAAAAAAAAAAAAAAAAAAAAAAAAAAAAAAAAAAAAAAAAAAAAAAAAAAAAAAAAAAAAAAAAAAAAAAAAAAAAAAAAAAAAAAAAAAAAAAAAAAAAAAAAAAAAAAAAAAAAAAAAAAAAAAAAAAAAAAAAAAAAAAAAAAAAAAAAAAAAAAAAAAAAAAAAAAAAAAAAAAAAAAAAAAAAAAAAAAAAAAAAAAAAAAAAAAAAAAAAAAAAAAAAAAAAAAAAAAAAAAAAAAAAAAAAAAAAAAAAAAAAAAAAAAAAAAAAAAAAAAAAAAAAAAAAAAAAAAAAAAAAAAAAAAAAAAAAAAAAAAAAAAAAAAAAAAAAAAAAAAAAAAAAAAAAAAAAAAAAAAAAAAAAAAAAAAAAAAAAAAAAAAAAAAAAAAAAAAAAAAAAAAAAAAAAAAAAAAAAAAAAAAAAAAAAAAAAAAAAAAAAAAAAAAAAAAAAAAAAAAAAAAAAAAAAAAAAAAAAAAAAAAAAAAAAAAAAAAAAAAAAAAAAAAAAAAAAAAAAAAAAAAAAAAAAAAAAAAAAGACGCAGAATAAAAGAAAGCAGAAGAGAAGAGGCATTTGTTTCTTTGTTAGGTGGAGAAACTTGTATTCTTCTATCATAATTCCAAAAATTTATTTCTTTCGGGGAGGCCTATTTTAAACTTTCAGGCGTCACCGCCCTGCTGGATTACCTGACTGTCTTTTTTTTTTTCTTTTTTTTTTTTTTTTTTTTCCTTTTCCTTTTCTTCTTTTTTCTTCTTTTCTTCTTTTCTTTTCTTCCCTTCTCTTTTCTGCAGGGTGCACACCCGTCCGAACACCTTCTTGGTCGCCAAAAATCTCGCTTTGTTGGGTCTCTGCATCTGGAAAAGCCGGGTCTCAGCACGACACCACCTCGAATTTAATTTCTTCGATCCCGCAATTTTCGTTTGGAGCCGAACTGTATTGTGGTTTTCCGCCATCAAAATCAAGTTCCGGTCCTGTGGTTCAAAGCTTTTCCAATTTAAGACCTATCCCCCAGGAACCTTTGTTCTGTGGTTGTGCCTGAGGCTTTTACTCGCTTTATAAATTCGCCATCGGGACCTTCCAAACGCCGTTCGTCATACCAGCCCTACAGCATAGAGGTTTGGACAGGCTGTTTCCCTCTTATTTCGAATTTTCGCTACATTTTATTTTATTTATTAATTTCTATTTCTACTTGCATCCTTCCGACTATTTTCTAAAGAGGGTTTCAAGCCATTCTAGAGTATTGTGGTCTTGTTTCCTCAGAATTCTAGATATCCAAGCTTCAAAAACTCACTCGAAGAGCCTCCTTATCGCGATGGACATCGTGAATATTCTGAACGAAAAAGAGGGTGGGGCCAATGGCAATAGCGCGGCTGCCCAACCCTCATCACCTCAGTCGAGCTGGACAAAGTCTGAACAAAGCGATAAACCTTTCGAGCGACAGGAGCCAGTCAGACTACCCTCGTTGGTTACAACTTCATATTCTACCTATCCGCATGCTCCATATGCCCCGCGGTACTCGTTTGAGATACAACAATCTGCACCTTCGCCGCAAACCTATAGCCCAACCGCAACTACGAACGTTGAATCTACGCAGTCTAACTCGACGGAAGACCCTTCTAAACCCTACCATTGTAAAACTTGCCAAAAGGGTTTTGCTAGAAGAAGTGATCTGTCTCGGCACGGTATGTATTAGTGCTACATAATTTTTTTCCAAGATGAATTCTAACATCTTCCCTAAGAACGTATACATAGTGGAATAAGACCTCATGTTTGTGATTTCGAGGGCTGTGGAAAACAGTTTATTCAACGATCAGCCTTGACCGTCCACGCAAGGGTTCATACTGGAGAAAAGCCGCATATGTGCGAAGCATGTGGAAAGGTACCTTGCCATTATCCACGGTTATTACTATTGCAAGAGAAATACTTATAATAATCCTTTCTATTCAGCCATTTAGTGATTCGAGTTCACTCGCTCGTCACCGGCGGATACATTCTGGCAAACGGCCGTATAAATGCCCGTATGCAGATTGCCAAAAGACATTTACAAGGTATCATCTAGCCCCACAAGCCATGGGTCTTTCTTTTATACTAACAGTATTTTTTTTAAGACGGACAACTCTAACCAGGCATCAAAACCACCATACTGGGACCATTAGTGAGGCTGCAGCTGCTACAGCTGCAGCATTAGCTAGCAGGAGATCATCAAGCAAATCAAGTTTGCCAAATGCATCACTAACTAATGAAGAAAACTTGGAGTCAGTCTCCCAATCCTACACCGGGTCGAACTCACCATTAAGAATTACCCAAGGAGCAACGACGACAGCAGATCATCTCGACAAGGCAGCGACAGCAGCTTGGCGTGAAGACCAAAGCTATCAGACCATCACACCGCGACCTACCCCGACATCTACACCTACAATTCCCGCAACTTTAGTAGCTGGAACTGCTGCTTTGCATATTTCTGATTCCCGGTCGAGTTTGCGAGGGCTGTCGTCAGATTTTAGCAACCGCTCGCAACCTCGTTCCCTGAGTCCCCCGGGTGGCGGTACTTTACTAGTCACGTCGCCGTTGTCTTCCAGTGGCCATCAACAATGGCCAAGTTATATATCACAAGGCTCCCCAGGGCGTACGTAAAACTTGGGTCTATCAAAAGATACAGATCGCACTGACTGAAATGCCTGTAGCATTATTCCCTATTCACGCAGCAGTCGCATTATCGCCGCGGCCTATTTTCCGGTAGTTTTTCAATTACCAAGTTATTTCCCATTCTTTATCTTTCATTCTAAAATTTCTTAATACTTGTATATCATATAATGCATGTGGTTGTCAATGCGGGAAAAATTGCAACAAAAAGGTGTTGGATCGATTGTTTCTTGAACTCCCTTTTGAAAGGGCAACAAAAAAAAGAGAATATTTTTGGTGACGGAGTTTTTTCCCCTTTCCTATTTGCACAGTTCGGTTGTGAATATTCATTCCGGGAGTATTCTGGGTGTCACCATATCCCCTATGATTGTTTTGCTTTCTCTTTCTTTCTTTCTTTTTTTTTTTTGTACTTGTTTCTCTGCAAAAGCATCAGGAGGTAAGATTGGGGGAAAGGCTGGCGTATACCAACCGATAACGTGTTGTTCTTTTTGCTTCTTCATGACGAGTCTCTTCGAGATGCTGTTTCATACCTGTAAAGATAGCGTGTACTGCACAGACCAAAAAAAAAAAGCTATGATTGTTTAGAAAGCCTTGCGGATTATGATTTTACGGAAAGTGATTGGGGCCTTTTTCCCTTGGAAGGGCCGCCGGCCACCCCAAGCGCTGTTAGTGCCTTCCTTGGTTCATAACGGAATGTCAGAAGCTTTGTTCCAAAATTGCATATTATTGCGGACTCGCAGTTGTGGGCAGCATCTTCCGGTCGTACGAGTAGGTGCACCACCCGCTCCTCAAATCTACCTACACTACACCCTCCCTCCCAGAGAGGCACAACTGACGGAAACCAGGGCTACCATTTCCGGCGGCTGGAAACCCAGATGGAAGAAACCAAGTCTCACAGTGGCATGCTGAACATGCACATGTGCATGTGCTGTTCTCTCTATCTCATTCCATTATTAGGTAGTTCAACATACATGTTGGGTCTTACAACTGAATCTCTTGTTTCTCCGCTTTGTCCCAACTTCCAAAAAAGATCGAAAGATGGGAATCTACTTTACTCGTAGAGTTGGTTTCTGAGTGAGTGAGTGTCTTTGCCGTTATGGGTGACCGTCTCGAGTCATTCCGAGTTTGTGAAAGCTTTGTGGGCTGCCAAACCCGAGCAGCCTGCACATGTGCGGAGTTTTCACGCTCGGCCGATTATTTCCGCCCAAGATATGCAATTACTTGGCTTTCTCCTCTGACTGTTTCCAAGTTTGCTGCAGAAGTCTTTATTGGAGGGCTTGGGGAACTGCTACATGGGTCTTCCGATTAATTTACGCGATTGTTGGTTGGCTCTCTTCAGCTTTCTCCCGGGCGAGAAAGCTCGCGAAGGGGTGTGGGACCTAATGCAAAGGCTGGTACCAGCCCGGGCCAGCAAAAACAAAAAAAACATTTCCTGCGCCATCTACACCACCACCACCACCACCACTGCTACAAGCTGCTGCTGCGTGGCCGCCTGAAAAACGGCTCGAGCGTAACCACCAAATGGGTAAAGTTGCCAACAACGTGACCCTATCGATCCGCTCGGATCGCTTGAAAGGAAGTTCGTCGTTTTCATTCCCCGCTAGACTACCATTGGTTCCCGTTCGATCTGGCTGCTGGGCATCTCATCTACATATCTGCGAATTGGTATCGGTATTCATCCACCATGCACAAAAAGTCTATTTCACAATCAAGGTTTGATTTACTCCTGCGTGCCTTTTGGTTCCACAGCCGAATGCGGGCCATATCACAATGTCGACAAGGTAGCCCTGCAGCCTCAGGCCAAGTGAAGGTCCTGCTTGGGATGCACTGACAGGTAACGCGAACCATCTGATATTAGATCTTTGAAATATCATTCCCACACCCTCGAATCATTACGAAGGGGTGAAAGCCAAGACAATTAACGAAATAGAGGCTCACTTAGACCGTTTTGAGAACCCTTCTTCTATAGACTTTCTTGCTAACCACAGTATTCGATTGCCAATCCTGCTTATGAACAGATTCATAATTTGGGGTTTCAAGGGTACGATAGCATCATGCACCATCGATGGTAGGGCCTAACGGTTCCTGGTCTGGCTCTCGTCAAAGCAGCCAGGATCGCCTCGATTATTTTGTGGCTTCCTTCCCGAAAATTATTGCCCCACTGACTCAATAGTAAATATGACATTTCGATCAAAACCTCCTCTCCCCTACTGACTGCACATGCACTAACAGAGCAATCCGAGCCGCACGTCTTACCTTTAAGATCCACATCCTATTACTTCGGGTAACTTCCGAGATCCATTTTACGCAAATTACGGAGGATACCGTCGAATATTGCGACGAAAACGAATGGGAGATTTCCGGTTCCATGGTCGAGGTAAATATCCAATCTCGAACATTTCTATAACGCCACGGATGGGCTTGATGGCCGCAGGAGAAAGGCATTTTATTGGGAGAGTGTTGAGCTGAAAAATCTATTTGATTTCTCTAAAGAGAAAAGGTTATCTCGAATAGGAAACCTTAATCAAATCCTGTTGCTGCTCGACCTGAAGGAAACGACCTAGCAGGGCATCGAAACGAAACAAAAAGAGAGGGTCGGACAAAACCGCTTGGCGGTGGAGAAATCCCGGTTCCCCACCTTACCAACAATCTGCCTGCGTGGATGGCAGCTGGGACCACCTGGAATTAGCTTGCTAGAACTCTCGGCCAAGCCTGGTCCTGGTCACGATCCATGGTCCCAAATGCAGGCCGACCAAACGTCAAGAGTCGATGTTTGCGTTTTCAAGCCCACTCTATTTGGCCCTCCACTTTTTTTTTTTACCAAAATCACGAACCTTGAACAACTCTCCTGGTTTTAATTGTTCGGCTGGCTATGTTTGTCTATGCAAGGTTTGACCAATTGACGTTCCCATTTTAAAACTGAACGGAATAAACGAGAAGAAAAGAAATTTACATCGGATAAAGGAAAATCCGGGTGCGTGCCCTTTTATTCCTCTACTAGGGTATTTTTTCCAATTGGTAGTACCGCAACAGAAGGGGAACCAATTTTGGGGTGGGATTTGCTCTCGATGAGTGGGGGTTGCGGAAGCCAGGCTTGCATCCGCCCTGTACCTCGTATTTCGCGGGCGAGGAACATCCTCGGTTAACAATCCTCGCCCCGGTTGGATAATAATGACAGCGCTAACTAGAGAAAACCTCCTTTTGGTCTGCCGGAGCCGAAAATCTCGATTCATCCGTGGTTGAAGTCAAGAGGTTGCAACGCAATTGATGATTTGAGGACCTCCAAGCCACGGGGAGATTGGTTGGATTAGGAAATGTTTACGAGCTACGAGTCATGCGACCCAGCCCGTTCTATTTCCCGATATAAAAATGATATATCGCGGCGGGATTTATCAAAATCGAACAAGATAGATTGCTTCTGCTGCCGCGTGGGATTGTGTAACACGAAGTGAGCATAGCTCTGAATTCGCGGTTCAGCAAGCCTACCCGCTGATCAAAGTGCGTCTACTTCAGTGCCTAATGTCTTAATCTCACCCGCGTCTTCAAGTATCAACTGATAATCAGGCCATCTCATAGTCTCAAACATTGAGGGTTTTTTTTACTTCTATAACCACTGACAAATCTTACGGGAAGCCTGTCAAAACGCTGTTTTCTTCCCGTTTTTGCTGTGGCTCAGCGGTTTAGAACCGATATTCCGCCCCCGTTTAACCCATCAAGGAAATGGAGGCAGGTCCGTGCCCTCAAAGCCTACATCACAGTCCTACATTTACAACTTTCCCGATGTCCGAACGAAACCACATCTGTTGGAATGAATCAAAGGAGCGAGAGGAAATAATTGATCGGTCGGCTTGAAACACTCCTTTCTCCTTTTGCTTGAACTGTCCAAAATGTGACAATTTCAATTGTGAAAGGATGAAGGGACAAAAAAAAAGTTAATTTTGCAGATCCTTGGCTCATGGAGGCGAGATATTGATAGCATAGCTTGCACGGACCTTTGAACATCAAACATGTTGCAACAAACCGACAGACAGGGAGTGAGGCTACCGGCCGGTAGGAACTTTGGGGTGGGTTTGAGCACTGACCTTCCCCTCGCCCTTACGGCCGCCTCGATATTCCTAAAACACAGACCTCGTCTCGTTCTCTTTCCTCGTCTATCGTCTCCACTGTGGATTTCATGGGAATTATCCACATCGAGCTTTACTGCCTTCATTCTAGCGACTGGGGTTTTCCATTGACATTTTCACCTACGGAAACTGCATTAGCTTCACAATGTCTCATTTCAAGTCAGTGCTCAGCTCTCTTGGGAGTCAAACTAATGGCGCAAGATTATTTCTCCGCGTATTGGGCGTAGACTAATATGCATGGTAAATGATGTTTGAATTTGACATTGAACGTGTTTACATGCAGATTTTTGGCTTGAGGAAAAGAGACCCACAGTGTCGCCCTACCATTTTGAAGGACCCATATCTATTTTCATCTATTTTCGCGAGATGGCGGCTAACCCGTTAGGTTGAAATGGGTAAAATTGGTTGAACCTTGCTTACAGCGATTTGTCTCGATAGGGATGATTTGGAGGTTTCGGTGGGGAAGGGGGTTTCTTTTTGTGCCTGCTGTCGGTGGGGAAACGCACAGTTCGTCGAACGGACATTGCTATCTCCGCACGACATACCTTATCCACAATTTTTTTTTTCTCTCGTCTCCATTTTGGTTGCCGTAGTTTGTACCACGATGGCTAGTTTGCCACCAACTAGCAGCATTATGCATACAATCAGGGACGTATAGTGGAAATATGAGGCATAAAAACTTTTACAGGCGGGAACTTGTTCGGTCATTGGCAAGTAGCTAACGGGAGATGCATCAATAACTTCTCGTATGCATGCGGGCTGCTGGAGTACGTACGGTACATGCGACATGCGTCAGCCAGACGAACTGGTTGGTTGGGGAGATTATATGCCTCATATAGTAAGTAATATAGCGGGAATCTCTCCGACTGGATAGTACTTTTACTTGTCTTGGGGAGGCGTATGGCGAAGTTAATTTGGTTTTTTTTCACTCCTTTGATGTGATGTCTTATTTATTTTCTCAGGGCGAAGTGGTATAGCTCACGGCCAAGAGGAGGCTTTATCTGGAACGGGAAATTCTGGGGTATAGTGGAGGGCGGTTATGGGTTTTTGGGGGTGGACTTGTGCAACATGCATTGCATATCGCAGTCTTTCGAAACGGTAGAGTATCACTAATCCGAACGGAAATCCGAAGAATCCGCGATGAGATTCATTGCTGTGGATTTAAACGGTGATTATAGGTTCGGAATCATGGAATATCGAGGTTTATGAGTGTTTGCATTTTGAGGCTTGGCCTTTTTTGTTCTTGGTTGGAAACTTAATTATATGTGGACATATCCCGTACCCGATGGTATGTATGAGGTTCCGTGACGGTCATCGATTGTATCATTTTTCGATCCCTTTCGTTTTCTTTATTTTTACTTTTTCGGCGGCATTTCCCCCGTAATCACTATTGCGATTTCGGGTCTTGGGTATTTTGTGGGGAACGAAAAGCAAAAGTCTGGGGATATGGCTCATGCACGACAGCGTTCAGCTCTACATTTGGCCCGTTTTTGTTGTTTTCGTTCGATCTTCCCCCGGGCCCACCCACGTACGAGAATAGAGAGCCCTGACCCTGAAGCGATGGCAGGAAAATGTGGAGATGCATGCCTATGTCCCTCGTTTTCTTGATTACCCCGGATTCCCTTTTATTTCGGTTCGGTGTCACCGACTATGGCTTGGGGAGGGCTTGGCTGGTAAGGCATATCCGAAGAAAACGTATTTATAAACCCACCTGCAATGCAATTAGAGGGTTAAAAAGTCTGTGCTCTTCGGAATATGGGGTTTATCGTTCATATTCTATCTGAGGCTTTTTTGCTGGTTTTTCTTATCCCTTAGGATTCGGTACTAAATATCGGATGTTAAAGTTACGGGGAGAGTGGGGAGAGGTATTGCCCTGGGATTCATCATACTCTTTGATCGAAATCCATTACCGGGTATATTCTGTCAAAGGTTTGTGAGGAAAACACAAAAAGCCCCGGGAATAAACCTAAAAACTGTACCAAGACGGGGAGTTTTTCGAAATGACATTTATCCCCCCAAGGAGCCGGCAATGAAACATGAAAGGTACAACCGATAGAAAAAAAAAAAAA
>LDUD01000131.1:146436-163478 GCA_012184295.1 Dactylella cylindrospora
TTGTTTTTCTATTTTTCGTCTTTCCCTTTTATACGTTTCTTCCGAGTTTAAAAAAAGTCGCGACACCAATCGCTTTATATCGCAGGCATACCATTTGTAACGCTGCAACGAATCATTTCCCGCTATATCGTTTAAATCGATTCATTCGATCAAAATCATATCGTCGTAGGACACGCGCAAAGATCGCATCCTGCAACTAGCCTCTCTCGATACCAGTACCCGACGAGACCAAAAAAATCACACTGGGCGCGTATCAACATTCGCTCAAGTCGCAAAATCGCGCGTTTTATCGGTACATATCACTTTTCAAAAACGACTGAAGTATAATCAAGATGTTCGGCACTGGTACTGGCGGTGGTGGTTTTGGTGGCTTCGGCCAGCAAAATAACCAGCAGCAGCAACAACAACAGCAGCAGCAGCAGTCGACCGGTGGATTTGGTTCTACAACTACAGGAACAGGTTTCGGTAAGTCTCCTCCAGCTTAAGCCTTTTGTTTATGTTGTTTTATTCGCACTTGGCCTCGCCATCGACCCACGGCTTCCCTCGAGTCAAGACGAGAAAAAAAGAAAAAGAAAACAAAAAGATGCCTTGGCTGGAGTACACCCAGCACATTCTCGAAATGTGTCTAACGTGCTTCTTCCTCGGAATATCTCGCAGGTTTCGGTCAGCCTGCACAACCCCAATCGACAGGATTCGGTTCTACAGGATTCGGCACAGGCACCACCACCCAGTCTTCGGGGTTTGGTTCAACTGGTACGTACAGGAAGCTATATAAAAGACCTTTCTGAAACTGGTTTTGTCTCGATACCTCGCCATTCCTAGTCAGTCTGCCATTATATCTTGGATTCTTCAGATTGCAACCAAAGCAAGATTTCGAGTTTAGGACGCTTTCTCTCTTGAAGCATACGAAAACCGAAGGGAATATAATTTTTGGCTAGACTAAATAACGTATCTACCGACCAAGATCGCGATGCGCTCGACTATGGGGAAACCAAGTGGATACTCATCCAGAGGCCTTGGAAGCGCGCAGAGCTTACAATTAGCGGGAACAATCACTAACAAAAGACCCTCTAATGCGACAGGATTCGGTGCTTCAGGCTTTGGCCAACAGAATAAGCCCTTCGGCGGCACTCCTGCCACGACTAGCGGCGGACTATTCGGGTCTGCTGCCACGACAACCTCAGGTTTCGGGGCTGGCACTGGTGGTTTTGGTTCAGGAAATACAGGAGGTACGGGTTTCGGTTCGTCAACAACATCAACAGGAACTGGATTGTTTGGCTCAAAACCAACAACCACAGGATTTGGAAGTGGAACTACTACAGGCACAGGCATCTTTGGTAGCAGTACCACCGCGAACTCTGGATTCGGAGCCGCACAGACCAACGCTGGTGGATTCGGAGCAACCGCCAGTAATGACCTCCAACCGCCACCCCAAGGAACGGCGAACCCGCCATTCTCCCCGTTTTCCGAAAAGGATCAGGCTAGTACTATGACAAATCACTTTCAGACGATAGCTTTCCAAGCACCTTATCAGAAATGGAGTTTAGAAGTAAGTTTCACTATTCCAGGTTGGATAATATTTACTCTGCTAACGTATTCTTTCGCAGGAACTTCGCTTGCAAGATTACGCCCGTGGACAGACTAAGGCAGCTGGTCCTACCGGCTTTGGATCTACAGGTACCACCGGATTTGGCGCTTTTGGTCAACAGCAGCAAGCGGGGGGTGGATTCGGCCAAACAGCCCAAACTAGTGGGACTACTGGTGGAGGGCTCTTCGGCACAACTGCTAGCACTGGAACAGGTTTTGGTCAGACCGCTGCTGGTGGTTTTGGTGCCTCAACTGCTGGCACTGGTGGTTTGTTTGGAGCTAAGCCTGCTACAACGGGAACTGGGATATTCGGCAGCAGCACCACTGGAACTGGAACCACTGGCACTGGCCTATTTGGCCAACCGAGCGCTACAACAGGGTTTGGGGCCGCTGGGAATACAGGCGGCTTTGGCCAAGCTGCCCAAACAACTGGGACTGGCCTTTTCGGCGCCCAAAATCAACAAAAGCCAGCCGGGTTTGGTACAGGATTTGGTTCGACAGGAACAACAACTGGATTTGGGCAAGCTGCTAGTACTGGTGGCGGCTTATTCGGCCAGCAACAGCCAGCCTCCACATCAGCGACTACAGGAGGCCTCTTTGGTACTACTCAGCAGCAGCAGCAGCAGCAACCTAGCACTGGGTTTGGACAGGCAGCCACTGGTAACGCCTTTGGAGGTTTCAGTCAGCAGCCCCAACAGCAACAGCAGGCGGCGAGCACTGGTTTCGGGGCTTTTGGCCAAGCTCAAGCTCAGACGCCTAATAAGCCAGCATTTGGCGGTTTTGGCGCTGCCTCTACGACTCCTGCAGCCGGGGCTACTGGCGGATTATTTGGGCAGGCGCAGGGACAAGCACAACAACCTGCTGCTACTGGCGGACTGTTTGGGAAACCTTTTGGAACAGCTGCTACACAGCCATCTGCCGGTGGATTATTCGGACAACAGCAGCAACCAGCCGCCCAAACTGGAGGACTTTTTGGACAACCGGCCGCTGGAGCTGCCCCTGGAGGATTATTCGGACAGCAACAGCAGCAGCCTGTCCAAGCTGGAGGCTTATTCGGTCAACAAAAGCCAGCAGGCGCGGGTCTTTTCGGACAGCCAGCCCAGGCTGCCGGTACAGGAGGCGGGCTTTTCGGATCAGCTGGAGCTGCTCCCCAACCGCAGGGTGCTTCATTGTTCGGCCAACCAGCGCAAACTTCTGGAACCAGCTTCGGCCTCGGACAGTCTACTGGAGCATTTGGTAGCGGTCCTCAACCTGCACAAACTGGCTTTGGGGGCAGTTTGTTTACACAAGCTCAGCAACTACAGCAGCCAGGCGTTCAGCCGTCCCTTACGGCATCCATCATGGATCAGAGACCTTACGGAAATGTTCCACTATTAGACGTTTCCCTCACTGCTGCCGCATCGCCAAGCATCCTTGCCACACCACTGTCTGGTAGTACGAAGAAAAAGGCGGCAATGATCCCTCATAGCAAGATAGCCCCTCGCCAGCCAGCTCTTAGTCCCAGAGTTGCGTCTCCATTTTCGAGATCTACACTCGGTAGCGGATCTCCTATGTTGGGCGGAAGTTTAGGTAGAACCTTCAACGGAAGCTCAAGTAGAGTCGGGCTTGGAGGTTCTGTATTTGATTCCCCGAGTGCTAGTGACGACTCAATTCTGAACACCTCTGCCTTTACGCCAGGTGGTAACCGAAGCGCTAACCTGAAGCGACTCGTCATCGACCGCAACCTAAGAGATTCGGATCTGTTTGTTAAAGAAGGGGACGTCAGGGCGATTAAGGCTCCTCAAGATAACTCACCCACTCCTGATCCCAACATTAGAAAAACCGTGACCTTTGATGGAAACATTCGTTCCCAGACTGCTAGCCCCGCGACTGGTTCCGACTTGGGTTACATGAGGACACCAACCCGACAAAATAAGACAGCGTCGCCGTCCCCTGCTCCGCAGAATGCCCTTGTTCCTGTAGCATCCCCGGAACAACCCGAAGCCGAAGCTGAGCTAGAAGATATCGACTCCCCAGAGCAGGCACCTGCCGGCCCAGTTCAAAAGACTGGCGACTACTGGTGTATCCCTACCCTCAATCACCTCAAGTCACTTCCACGGGAAAAGTTAGCTTCCGTCCCTGATCTCATTGTTGGACGTAATAACTTTGGCCAAATCAGATTTGACCAGCCGGTCGATCTTACCGCCCTCAACAGCGTGGATTCGATTCTCGGTGGTGTCATTACCTTTGCCGACCGGGTGTGCACTGTGTATCCTCCAGGTTTCGACAAACCGCCACCAGGCAACGGACTGAACGTTCCCGCTACTATTACTTTGGAGGACTGTTTCCCCACTGACCGGGAGCACAAAAAGCCAATCAGGGATCCCGATCACCCTCGATATCAGTTCCATCTCAAGCGACTCAGACAAGTCAAAGATACAGAGTTCGTTGACTATCTAGTTCAAGATGGTACATGGGTGTTCAAAGTCAAGCACTTCACAACCTATGGTTTGGCAGATGAAGAAGAGGACGAATACATGGACGAATCATATTCCGACACGACACCAACAAAAGGCGGAGCTGCGGGATATAGTTCCGGGATTGGCGAAGAATCAAGCTTTGTATCTGGAGCTGACATTACTTTCGAGGACGACAGTATTGCCGATGATACCTTTGAGTTCAAGCGGTCTAGAAAAGCACCTGCCATGCAGTTCGCACATGGTCCTGAAAGCTCTGACATCCTAGAAGCGGAAGAAGAGTCATCTGGAGAATCGGCAGACAATTCCGATTTGTCAGACCAGGAAGATACCACGCAAATACTACCTCACGATGACGTCTCTATTGTCGGCGACGAGGATACACACCTACCCCCAATCGAAGAAGACTACCGCGAAGCAACCCCAGAGGCAAAGCTAGGTGTTGGGCGTAACTGGACCGACCAGCTCAACCGGACAATTAGCCCTGTGAAGAACCGTGTACCCCTAGGATTCAAAGGTCCTGGTGCCTCAGCAAGAAACCCATTCGCCGACATCAGTACCGTTGACTTTAGCGAGAGCCTCTTCGCTTCCAGGAATCGTGACTTTGAGGTGTGATTTCCCTTTTTCGTCTCTGTCTGCTTTTGTTTTCCCAGTCTATTTTGATATTTTTGCTGCTCTTTTCCCTTTTCTCTTTTCCCAGTTTTATGATTTCCCCAAACACATCGGCCCTACAATCACAACATCTCTAACCCCTGTTAGTCACCGTTTTAATCTGTCGACCCGGACTGCTGCGTTTCCCCCATCATTGCATTGACTAGCCATTATCTGTCATTTCATCCTGTATTGCACTACTTGATGTATTTAGAAAAACTTTACCCTGGACGAAAGTTACATAAAACGAATTCAATGGAAAGGAATAATTTGCTAAAATCAGGTTCTCCGTAGTCCCCATATCGTCCGGCAGTTCGGACATTTGCATCCCCCGTGATAAGCAGGACTAAAAAAGCCGGTGCTTCACCTTATAAACGACCAGCGGCATACGATCATGATAACCAGCATTTGGATGATACTGAATGGCATCAATGTATTCGCCCTTCCTGGGCGCCAAACAGCGAACTCCTGTTTATTGGCTCCATAGAAGGTGGTCGGCCCAAGGGCTTTGGTGAAGTAAAATCTTCCAAAACAAATAGGGCAAAATTAAAATACTCTAGCGGCCCAGCGGTAAGCACCTACCTTGTTTGCATCCGAGGCATATCGACTAATCAAAGTTTGCTTAGCCCTCTGCGACCCAACTGCTCGGTTTTCAGCTAGCGGCTTCAGAAATAACGCAGGATGCAGCCAACATACCTTTTGCAAAACTCGATCGGAACTTGGAATTCTCGCAATTTACCACAGCTAGGTACGGTGGTTCGCCCCAGCAGCAGCATGAGAAGCACGTCTGGGAACTTGCCTCAATTCTGTTCGATCCCGTCCAAGAGAATTTCGCCACAGATATTCCATTCCACGTTAGGGTGCACCTTCGCGATAGGAGACGAAAACACAGATTGTCACAGTTTCTCGAGAAAGTTGTTGCGCCGGATGTGGGAAGGGATGAAAAGACAGCCGCCACCGCCGAAGCAAGTGCTTTTGCATACCTGAGCGGGCACAGAGTGGAAGAAGCGGTGCAACAACTTATTATTGGCAATGACTTCAGGCTAGCCACGTTGTTACCTCTCGTTGGTGGGGATAAGCAAGCGAGGGCCGACGTGAAAGCACAGATCGCTTCTTGGAGGACATCTGGTATTCTTGCCGAGATGCCACTAGGTATCAGGGCACTCTACGAGCTGGTATCCGGCAACGTGGGTTATTCCCAGGGTGTTACAGCCCCGATCGAGGATGCCACACCAGACTTTTGGCTCGGTGAGATGTTTGGCCTTGATTGGCGACGAACTTTTGCTCTGAGACTCTGGTATGAATTGTTCGAGGACGAGAGACTGGAAGAGGCGGTGAGAAAGTACGAGGCTGCGTTCAAGGCAGTCGACACTCACCAAGTCAGGCACCCAGAACCCTGGTATGCGGACAGAAAAGATAACGAGGAGGAGGTCGCAGTTTACGATACACTATGGGGTTTACTCAAATTATATTCCGAGGAGAGCTATCCACTAGAAAAGGTTTTGCTCCCAAAGAGTTATAGTCCGTCACCCTGCGACTTTAGACTTGCATGGCAATTGAGGATGATGTTCTCCGAGAAGCAGATCCGAGATTTGGCTGGTGTAGATGCTATGGTAGATGATAGCAGAGGCATAACCGCAGCGGATAGACTCACGCTGGATTTCGCGAGCCAGTTGGAGGCGGAAGGAGAATGGCAATGGGCGATCTTTGTACTCATGCATCTTACCACAGCTGAAAGGTATGGTAGTTCTCCACCTAGGATCTTAGTCATGATGTACTAACATTATTCCTTGAATTAGTCGTGCAAGTACAATCAAGGACATTCTAGCTAAACATGTTGACGACCTTACCTCCGGGAACCCCAAGCAAGATTTCGTCCTTCATAGACTCCTAATCCCATCCGCCTGGGTCTACGAAGCAAAGGCCCTCCAAGCTAGATTCCAACAAGATCATTTCGAGGAAGTCGACTGCCTTCTCAGCGCCTCGGCTTGGAACGAAGCTCACAAGACGCTTTTGAATTACGCCGCACCAATATGCGTCATCAATGAAGACTTGGAAAAACTCTACAGCGTTTTGTGCAAATTCACCGACTCCTCCATCGTTGAAAACTGGACCAACGGAGCCCAGGTTTACCTCGACTTTATCTTCCTCTCCGTCATCGCTGCTAATCATCAAGGTTTCTCGCCTGCGATTCCAAAGATTAGAGGACTGCCGAAGGGTAGCTCGAAGAGGGAGGTCGCGAAGAGGCTTATGGATGCGCTGCCAAAGATGGAGACGAAGGAATTTTTGCCGGGCGTGGCGGTGAGAGAGATGAGTAGGGTTTTGGCGGATTTTGTGATGAAGAGTGAGGATTTGAAGGGGGATGCCGGGAAGGTTTTGGGGTTGCCGTTGACGGAGGATCAGGTGCTGTATAAGGAGTTGACGATTAAGGCTATGGAGGGGATGGTTGTTGGTTAAAAGATCTTTTAGTTCTACGATTGCTTGGTGAGGAGGTGTCTGTTCGGTTTCAATGTGGTCGCTGGTTTAATTCTTTAGAGCTATAAACGGCACGTTCTGTATTTCTATAAATTTATTTCTCACGATGGCAGTAATGGGAGCTCGGAGACTCTGAATGGAGGTTGTATTGAGCTTTAACCATGTATATTAATTAATAGACACGCAATAATACAGAAACATCACTCATACTACCCGGTGTACCCCCATTCTCACAATCCCGGATCTAAAACTGGAAGAGAAAATATAGGCTTGGATCGATAATATTAAGCACTACGACTAACCAGGTACAAGTACTGCTACAAAGACGAGAGCGAAAAGTAGACATATCAGCATGGATTACCCCCCACCGTCATCATCCGCGGTTGCTCCACCACGCGTCGGCGCGAACAAAACGGTGTTGGCATGTGATACTTTGAAAATACCAGCGAAATGGAACTCAGAGAGCCGACAGGAGTAAAAAAACTCAACAGATAACGCCTCGATCTCCCCACCAGAAGTACAAAAAGGAGGTCCCGAAAGAAGAAAAAGAAAACTAACTTTAAAAAGCATAAAGAACAAGAAATGCCCATACCCTGTTACCCAATATTTTTCCTTTTTTGGTTGAATAATAGGAAATGGCCATATAAAACGACAGCGAAAGGAAGCTTGGAATAAAAAAGCGACAAATCATGTAAAGAAAGTCAAGGAAAGGTTCCCAGGTATAAAACCAGGTGTAAGGAAGCACCTTTCCTCCAGTCTCCAAGCAATACCTTGAAACAACCAAAAAGACAGTCAAAATTTCACATCCCGCTCCTTCACCAAATCTCGAACGATTTCCTAAACCGTCTTCTTCCGGCGAATATTGAGGTGAACTGTATCCTCATCGCTCTCCTCATCCCACTCCTTCTCCTCGCTTTCGCTTTGCCGCCTAGTCCTTTCCTTCCGACGTTCCACGAGGCGACGGTTGAGTTCTTCGAAACTGGTTTTGGTGTCCAGACCGCTAAGAGCTTTTACACTGTTCGAAAAAAGGGTCGCGCGTTAGTAGTCAGATGGTTAGAATTGATCAGCAAAATGCAACTTACTGGAATCCGCCACCCGCGCTATTACTCCTGCTCCTAGCTCTGCTGACCGGCCTGGATGCGAACAAACCAATGCTTCCCAAGTTTCCGAAACTCTCATTCCTGGGAAGTCCGCTTGATGTCGGACTCGTCGGCGAGGTGGCTTTCAACTCTGGAACCGCAGTATGGCCATAGTCGTCGCCACCATTGATCTGGCTACCACGCCTCGATAACACTGGAGAATGGGGATCATTAAGATTCGGCGGTGGGCTGTTAGCGTCTCTCATGGCTGGATCGGCGATGATTCTCTTGTTGTCAAAGTCGGGGAATAACTCTGGACCAAGCATATTGATCATGTTTGCAACTTCGACAGCCAGCTCTTCTCTTCTCTGGCGAAGCTTGAGAATGGTATTTGCAGTTCCAGGGTTCAAGGATAGCACCAACGGCCTTAGAGATTTGAAGATGTCCATTCCGATTTCTCCAATTCGGAGGGCAGCAAAGGTAATAGCGGGGAAGAAGGAATAACCAAAGATAACAACAGCCCATAGCGGGACCCACTCAGGCAGAAAACCCCAGATACGGTGGCTGTAGGCCCAATAGGTGAGTAGGAAGGTATAGAAGGAGTAAAGTGTAGGGGCGAACGCAAGAGCGACAAGGAGCTTCCAGGAGGCGATAACATCTCTGGCGTTAACTTTAACTGTGGAAGCTAGGAGTGCTTCTTTGGCACGTTTGTGGGAGATATAACGGGTGGTAATGAAGACTGGGGCGAAAAGAATGGTGCCCGGGAGAGCAGCAAGAGCCAAAACCGAGAGTTTTGCAGTACGGTACAGCAGGGTTCCGAGAACTTGTATAACCGAGAACTTCGCGTATTCGACCTGGTGATCTCTAAGACCCAAGATACGCAGGTCTGCATTGTACTTCAGCACGAGGTCTTTGAGCTTAACAATCCTGGGGTCGTCCTTAAAGTGAGTGTATCCCGTAACAAGTCTACGATTAAGCTCAACCACATATGGTAGCGGGAGCTTCTTATTCGTAGGCCTGTACAGACGTCGGGCGGCTTGAATGACCATGAGAGTCTCATAATCCGGACTCGTAACAGTGACAGCAACCAAAGCGTTGTAGATAATCTCCAAGAGGACCCTAACCGCTTCTCGTTTCTCACCGCTTTGGTACTGTTTGACGAGTTCCGGAGAGACTTCAATAGGACTGCCAAATTCGATAACTGCTCGGGATCTGAACTTGTTTGGATGGAAGTAGTTCAGACCGCAAGGGATGATCTTGAGGTTACATTCCGGATTGGCTGCTAGAGCTCCAAGAGCCATGATAGCGACACCGGCTAATATTTCAAGTTAGAATTTCATCTAATGGTGGAGAGTCTGAAGGTCAGGCATACCTTTCAATGGTAGAAGCTCCGTCCTGTCATGACTACCACCTTCCGGGAAGATACCGACACATTCACCCTCATTGAGTCTCTGAAAAACTGCATCATAGACCTCTGTCTGATCAACCTTTGGTGCAACCTTGTACTTTGTTCCCCTTCCAGCTTCAGACTTGGCCGTAATCTGTTCGAAAGCCTCCTCGCCTTTGAATTCCCTCTTCAGTCTAATTTCTTCGTCACTGATAATTTCCACGATTTCGGCACTAGAAGCACTACCACCACTAGGCGGGGTGGGTAGAACCAGCAATCCTCCAACAGATGCTTGTGTCGTAAACTTTGTCCCTTCTCCACGAATGATTGTCGGATTCTCAGGGTCGGGTAAATATATCCTTCCGGTTGCGGGTTTGGTCATGTCGAGCGCTCTGGATACAGGTACGGCACCGGCGGAGCCCGCGAAGAATCCGACGAACTTTCTTCGCATGGACTTTTCGGCGACAAGGAAAGCGATACGACGGCCGGCCTCGAGTTTGACGGATCGCATGAGCAAGAGAGGGTCAACGAACTAGGAGGGCAATGTTAGAAGGTTATATAGTTTGGTAATTCCTGGGGTTTCCGGCAGTAAATCACACACCTGGTTGGCATGAGGGGCAGCGACGAAGATAATGGGACCCCGCTTGGGAATACGGTACGCTCCGCGAGGGTGGACCTCCCTGAAGAAGAGGTCCACAAGGACTATGATTCGCCTTGATATCAGTATGCATGATCTCCAAGAACAATGGCCTTAAAAAAACATGTTGGGGATGTGTTGCTCACCCGTGAAGAACCAGATCAGTATATCATAGGTCCAAGGGTTCAACTTGGGAAAGTTAGTCTTTTTCTTCTCGGGTGGGGCCCCCATCGCGAAGACTAGTAGATATTATCAAAAGTAGAACTTGGTCTTAAACTGATGGAAGTGTTTCCGAAAGGCCTAAAGCCTTATGAGGCTTGAGTCTCCTAGCAGATGAGGTTGAATTGTAACGAGCGGAACTGGAGAGGATGAAGTTTGCGTTAGATGAGGTGAGGTGTTTTCCCCATTGACGGACGGCAGGCAGACAGGCAGCGATCACGAAAGGACGAGCGGATTTCGGAATGAAGAAAAGAAAGTTTATCTCTGGCAGCTAGCTAGTCCGTCGGTTGGCTTATAAAGAAAACGAAGACGACGAAGAAGACCTGTTTTCTGTTTTCTTATTTTCTTTCGGTTTTAAAAAAAAAAAAATAATGACGAAAACCGCTATGCTTATCCGTTTGCCTGCCAAACGAGGGGACCTACTGCTTTGTGTCCGAAACAAGAGCTGGAATCATGCAAGTATGCGCCGAAAAGAGCGAGGCAGCATTCATTCGAATTCCCTGCGCCGGGAAACAGGTTATCCACAAAACGATGCAAAGCGACCAGAGGTAATTTGAAGCCGGTCTAGAAGGTCTCTCTTTCTTTTCCCTTCGTCCTGCTAATTTCCGAGGCTCTGCACTGTCAGAAGCAGAAAAGTTTCGACTAATTGAAATGTGATAGCGAATAAAAGGTGCTAGGCGCCCCCAGATGCCTTGTCTGTTAACTATCCTCGATTTCGAAGTTGGAGACGCTTAAAACCTGGGAAAGTAAACGAACACGTTTCGTGCCGACCGCTGTGGATACGTTCCCTCTTTTTTTTCTTTCTGTCCTTTAGCCAAGAGACTCCACTCCCCCTCCTGACCCGTCTAATCTGTCGGGTTCGAGATGCTTAAATTTTATTTTCTCTTTCTAAACCCAGGTCGGGGTTGTGCGATCTCAGAAGGGAAGGCGGGTGGTGGGGCACAGAACAGAACAACAATAATGGAAACAGAGAAAAGCAAAAAGCTGCCTGAGCAGACCAAAAGGGTATTTGACGACGGGGACTAGAAGAACATGATCATATGAAAAGGAAAAGCAGAAGAATATCCAGCAGCGGCGAGATCTTGCCAGGCCAGGTGCACACGACAGTTTTCCAAATGCAAGTTGACAGGATGCTGAAGTGGGCCTACTGATAGCATTCACTGGAATGTTATCAGCATCGATACAAAAAGCCAACAGGGCGAACGGGGAGTGTGACTATGTCATCATGGTGCTGCCGTTTGTAGCACAACCTACCAGCCACAGCGTCTGTCAAGCAGAATTGAGTTTGGTGGCCAATCTGAAGCAAGGGCCTGCATGCAGCAGCATATCTTCTCCTATGAGAGTTCTTCCACCGTCATGCAGTGGAATCAATATCTATCACCCGCCACAGCATCAACCTCATGGGCTCTGTGGCTAACGGCCATCGCACTTCGTTGCATCCAACACGCCCAACACATATTTATAACCATAATGTATGCGCAATGTAACAATCGATGGCGCTTGTATTAATAGTCTCATCCGACAAAGAATAACATTCTCCGAATTCCTGAGCCCTCATATTAAGTTAATAGTTATTCAATGGTTAGTCTATTTTATGGCCTGCTCTATTTTAAAGCTGCGAGACGAGGAATGGCTGTCATACAAGTCAGCATGGATCGGTGCAATACACTGTGCCATCAGTACGCTGACAGCACCCCAAGCCATTCCCCGACCGGGGCCTCCCTTACCCCTATTCCTTGAAGAATATTACGATTTCTACAGCTATTATCAATTTCATTTTGTACCGGCCATCGAGGCAATAGCTGCTCAGCGCTAAATGAATCACAGGCTCGCTCTGGTTATTGAACTATTGGCTCTCTAAAGAGTATATTGAGTATATTTGCAAAAAACTAACTGCTTATCACCGGCTAGCATGTATAAATCAATTACGGTCTTGTGGAAGCAAGTTCTCGGGTATATGTATGAGATAAAGTATTCGAAGTCTTCTCACTATTCATTATACCCGTGTTCCTTCATGCACTTCTGGTAACCCAGCAAGAATCCAAAAGAAAGTGCTCCTAATGGTTCACCTATTGGCAATGACCCCGAACTACTTAACTCAACACACATATTAGAGACCTCTTCCTTCATTTCTTCCGGAGTCTTCGTAGGCTTTATTTCTTCTTCGGGGCTCGGACGCCCATTTCCATAATTTTTGATAATCTGTTTTAGCCTTTGAGCTGGGTTGGGTTCCATCCTTGTCATAATCCCTCCTGGAAGGCCGTGGCGGACGCAGCCCCATAATGCTGGTATGTGCGGCTCGGGTAGCAGGTCGGGATCGGATATCAATCGAGGGACCATAAGACTCCCCGAGGTACCCTCTCCACATTGGAAGCCACCAAACCATGATGGGACAGGGGGCTCAAATGGGAGGTCTTCTATTTCGCCGTCAGGTGCCCCCGCTGGCCACCTAGGGTATATAATGTGAAATCTAGAACAAAGAGCAAAAATATTAGTGGCTAGAGGACCTTAAAACTTAAATCTAAAGTCCTAACCGGGGTAGGCCGGCAAATATAAAACTTTAAGGGCGATGGGAGGCTTTGGGCGAAAATGGATGTATGTAGGCCAAATTGGGTGACGTACTCTGTGGTAATAGTTTCATTCCCGGCAGTATCGCTGGAAACAAAATGCTTCCCCTGAAACTGCAAATCGCCAGCATTGGTGTCGCCACATTCGCGGAGCAGTACGGTTCCCTTGATAATGTAATCCGGATCCTCTCCATCTTTCCCTGGACCGGTATAATTCGCAGCGATGCATCTCCCGGTCCCGACGTTCCGGATCCAGCCTTTGTAATCGAGTTTATCTAGTCCCACTTCACGGTTCAGAGCGAAGGGTGCTGGCCCGTATGCTATGGTGGAAGCATCCCAATATTGAGAATCGCCTCCCTCACCGCAGGGCCCAATAGAGGCGTATTTCGCGTCATCACCTGGGTCATTTAGGCAGTATAGTATTCCGTCCTTGCTAAAGGTGACTTTATTTTCGAATCAAGTAAAGGCATGGACAAATTAGCACTCAGGTGGTTCAGCAAGTCTGGCTTTTAGATAACCTCTCGGTGAATATGTAGCATGTTTCACATGGGCGACTTACTAGAAGCGGATTTTACTTCTATCGTACCCGATTCTTTTGCCGGCCAGGTGGCATACTGGCGCCGAGCGACGTTGGAGATATCCTTCAGGCCGAAGCCCGCTTTGTGCCTTCGTGTAGGATGGTGTGGGCGTGCTTCTGCACATAGACTACTCCATAGCAGAGAAAGAAACAGCAAGCCGTAAGAGAACATATTTTCAGCGAGAGCGCCAGGCTACAGGCTGGTAAATGATAATAATACAAGCTAGACGATAGAATAGAAGCTTCGGAAAGTGGATTATATGCTTGTGTGCGAAGGCGGGGTTTACCGGTCTAGCTCTATAAAGTGTCAGGGAAGGTCCAGTGTACTTATAGGGGACGACTCTAGAATCATTCATTCAATTTGCTCCGCGCGTGAAACCTCTTTTGATAAAGACTCGAGAGGAGTTACAACATGAACAAGCTGCCCCTTATTATAAGCCCTGAGGCTTCAAGCATACAAGCCCGAGTACCTGTTGCATTGTTGTTGAAACTTCGCCTCATACCATGGCCATGAGACTGTTGCAACTTGTTGCACCCATGTTCGCAAATGCCACGCAAATAATTTCGTCAAATTTGCCCAGCGCTTTTAATTATAATTTGGGCAACTATGGTGAAAATTGCGGTGACCAGCGCTTAGTAGATATTGACGCGTGCCACAATAGAACTAAAAAAGTCAGATGTGATGATACATAAGTTTAAAGAGGAGTGCTTTTATCGTCAAGTCATAAACGAATGAACAACAAGTTATAGCTCTTTGATGCCATGCATGATCATGCATGAGGCTTTCGCTGGAATCGTAACCGATAGCAACGGCTGCAATGCAAACCAATTTTTCAGAACAGGCACTCATGATTCAATTCTAATGCATGGAAGTATATTATACTCAGAAAGCAACATTCATCTTGACACCAAGGCAGTTTCACAGTGAAAGGTTAAGAGCTGGCTAGGGTTAGCTTTAGTTTAACGTTTCCGAACTTAGATTATGGGTCCAATAGACCACGTTAGCGTTAGCACATAACAATTTAATTCCTTTGTGGTTGTAGCCAACTAGGGTTCCGACAACTCGGAATCCGCGTACATAGAGTTGTCAACCGAGCCTACACATAATACAGCTACGAGTTGGTTCGCCGTTGCATTTTGGCATAGCCCTCACCTAGCCTAATTCATTCGCTCCATAGTCTCATCAATAACTACAGTCAGGTGTGATGCATGGATTAGGCCCATAAAGTAGCGCTGGAGCATAAATTTTATATGTATGCAAACAAAACGTTCCCCCGCGCTCATATTAATTAAATAATCGAGGTGGGAAACCTAGATATTCTGATCATATATTGGGCATTAATGCTAATTAAAATACCTCCATCAATTTTTTTGGGACTCTGCTCGGTGTGTCTGAGCACAGCTTCAGATAGCTAGTTTAAACAGTATACAGGAAACGGGCCAGGCACAATCAAACTATGTGTTTCGCTCCTCTATTAAAATGATTTATAACGACCAAGCATGTATACGTATCGACAAATATTTTCGCGGTCCACTAAAACCACTCAGATGTAAGCCGCAGGTCGCACCATCATATCACTCTGCATTTTTGGCTTCCATCTTGTCGATATACTTTTGAACAGGTGATGGATTCATACTTGCAACCCCACCTCCATGAATTCCTTCCCTGTCCACACAACCCCAGTACGCTGGTATTAGCTCTATATCAAAAAGGGTTTTCACCTTGTCAGCTCGAGGAATTAGAAGGCTTGGTTTCCCTTCACGGCAGAAAAACGGGTTGTGGTAGGCTCGGTATTCTCCAGGGGGGTCAAAGGCTGCGGGGTGGCGCTTCAAATAAGGCGTGTGAGGTTGGATATAGCCGAGGCTGTTGCGGTAAGCGGGTTAGCAAGTATCCTACTATAACGTAAAATATATATACTATATATTCAGAGAAATAATCTAATAACTACATACCTGTGATCAGGATGCTCAAACCCTGACAGCATAAGGAAGTGGGCCGACAGATCCCCGGTTTGGGGATCAGGGCCGCATTCCTCAAGAAGCACAACGCCCATAATTCTATACTTATCGGTGGTAATATTTCCCCGATTTGTATTTTTCCACTGCCTTACAGACTGATCTGCGTAGATGCATCTCCCGGTAGCGTTGTTACGGGCAGTGCCGACGAAGATTGGATTAGCGGCTGTAGCTTTAATTATTTTTCTTCCGTGCCTCGCAATAACAGCCGCCTCGTCCGCAGGTAGCCCGTACCCCTCCGTGTCCCATCTCTGCCTATCGTCCTTTTCGTCGCATATTTCGAGAACCGCGGTGGTTGTATTTACATGGTATCCAATACTGCCTCCAGGCGGGGTAAGGTCTGTTAGACAGTACTCAGCGTCTCCTACATGAAAGGAGACTTTATTGATTTCAAATGATCATGTTAGAATTTATTGCTTTATTAATATGGGTCTCCCGACACCCTCTAAACAAACGGTTCACCTACTTTTCGCTCCGTAGACACCTGGATTTCCATAACGTTCAGCCCTCTTCCAGCGCAATTTGCCATCCCGCCTTCCGAGTCCAGAGGCACCTCTAAACCCAACACCAGAGCCGCGCCCAGAGCCGAAGCGGTACTCAATATCTTGAGCAGCAGCAACAATGGCGATGAGACTGAGGAATACTGTAGGAAGCATTTTTTACAAATTTATTTAATGTTAATTATAAGAATGGGTGATCAGATTTGGCATGATAGATTTTGGGAACTTTGCACGAAAAGAATTAATAGCAATCTGTAGACTTGAGGTTCTTATATAAGTACGCATATTCCGTGAATTGAGTCCATACCTACGTATAGGTATGTATGTCTTCCAAGAGAACAATGTTTTCGAGGGCTTTCACCTAACCAGCCGATAAGCCTAGATACGAAACTTTAACTCGTGTAAATACCAGACAGCTGAAACCTGCTGCGCCCTTATTTTCATATTAGACGTTGTTGCCCGTAGAATCCGCATGCGCATGTTGGTTAATAGAGAATACTCTACAACTGCTCTTTCCTAGCCAAGCCACTTTGGAAATATTCGATAAGCATATATTCGGTTTTCTGATCTTTTGTTAGAAAACTTCAATTGAGTTTTCCTTTGTGCCCGCAATTTTCAAAGTCAGTCTCACGGTTAAGTATCAGACCCATCATAGTTGCGTTGCACCTGTTGGGGATTCTCACAGAAGCATGCCAACATCACGTGATACATATCAAATTCTCGAGTCTGCCAAAAGCTTCAAACACAACTTCCCACAGTCTTTCCACCGCCCCTCAGACCCAGCCCCGCCATCAGCCCCTCCCTCCGAAACTCTTCCCTAACCAACAATGCATCCTACAAGCCTCCGGTGACCTCGAAAAGAATCAATTGACAATCCTCCCAAGATCTTGG
>LDUD01000131.1:163490-255421 GCA_012184295.1 Dactylella cylindrospora
TCACCAAACTTCCAATTCAACCGTTAAACAACGGTTCTCGGTTTACAACCTCGGTCCAACCGACACAGGACCACCATCCCCCCCACAGCCATGTCGAACAAAAACTTCCGTCTCCCACCGTTACCCCGCTTCCGTCTACGCTCCAGCCATAAGCGCGAACAGCATCCTTGCAATGTGGTCATGCTCAGCGTGCTCGGGTGCTGGGCTTCGCAGGGTCACATGGCGAAGGGATGCGAGCAGTTTGAGCAGGCGTTGAGGACTTGTATGGATACTTCGGTAAGGAACTCGAACATACGGCTGTCCTGCGGGAGGTCGGGTATTGGGGGTGTGTTTCGTGGGATTAGAGTGCTAACGAATTGTGGAACGATGGTTGTAGAAACGGATCGAGCCGAAGAAGAGCACGCTTAATTACCATATGGCGAGGTTATATCCGAAGATTGCGGGGCCGCAGAAACCGCATGGTTAACCCTCCACCTGGGGATTTGGGGAGTTTGTTCTGGGTGGAGGGTACTACATTGGATTATTCTCCAACCAGTTCCCGGAAATTTAGAATCTTGGCTAGGATGCCGTACATCTCTGTAAATATCAGGCGGGTCATCCTAGTTAAGGATGTATTTGATAATAGAATTGTATATATAATCATGAATAGACGCTACCTTGTGAGGTAATACGCCAAAGACCAATGTTTCTATCTCTTGTGGGCTTCTCTACCAAAATCATCAAATTCAATATACAATCATATTGTACATCATAAACATTAAGCCTTTAAAACCAGCAGGTAATCGATCTCTATAAGTGGATATGTATGTCACTCTACTCCAACAATCATGATACACCCCGCCAACCGCCCCTCTCCATGCCCATGACGAGGGAAAACCCCCAATCTACTCCTCAACATACGGCCCCTCCCTCTCCTCCACATACGCCACCAAATCCTCAATCGTGCAAACCTTCAACCCCCACTTCCTCGCAAAAGCAATACAATCATCCCTCCTAGCCATCAACCCATCCTCCTCCCTCACGATCTCGCAAATAACCGCCACCTCCTCCTTCCCCGACAACCGGCACAGATCCGTCGCCGCCTCCGTATGTCCCTTCCTAACCCTGACACCACCCTTCACGCTTCTCAGCGGGAACATGTGGCCAGGTCTGCGAAAGTCTGTGGGTTTGACGGTTGGGTCGGCTAGCTTGCGGGCGGTGAGGGCGCGGTCGTGGGCCGAGATGCCGGTGGTGGTGTTGTGGGAGTAGTCGGTGGAGACGGTGTAGGCGGTTTGGTGACGTTCTTGGTTTTTTGGAACCATTTGCGGGAGGTCGAGGGCGAGGGTGCGTTCGCCGGTCATGGGGACGCAGATAAGGCCGCTATGTTTTCATACTTTAGTTAGCGGTTTATTTTAGAGACGAGGTTTGGTGATATCGAAGGGAGTTATGGAGGGGTTTGGCGGGGAGCTTGTAAGGCCAAAATCCAATGGAAGTGAAAAACTTCGTACCTTGTATATCGCACCATCCACGCCATCTTTTCGGTCGTAACGTCCTGAGCGGCCATTATCAGGTCACCCTCATTTTCTCGATCCGTCGAATCGAGAACGACGAGGAATTCTCCTCTCCCTGCAAGATTTTCCGCAAATTATTACATGCTCGTTAGCCGATGCCGCTTTCCTGGTGTAGAATTTCGAACCATTGAACCAAAAAAAACCCCATCCAAGCAGAGAAGAAGCTCGGAAATGAAAGGAATCGCAGGAGATTAGAACATACCGAAAGCTTCCAGCGAATCCTCAATCGAGTCAAACATGTCTTCCTTGTGCGACCCGTTCGTTCCGTTCGTTCCGTTTATGCTCGTGGCGGCGGTCATTGTGGACGACGGCATTTGCTCACAACTTTTTTTCCTTCTCTATTCAGTTCTCCCTATTCAGACAAAGCGGCAGAAAAAGGCTATTTAAGGTGTAATGCAGGTGCAGCTGGGGCGGTAGCCGATTTGCTGCTTGCGTTGGGAATGCCGACAGCGGATGTATGCGAACTGGTCCTTGCAGAGAGAGAGCTTTCGCAGAACCAAAGCCTAGATTAAAAGCTAGTAATACGAAGAGGGTCCGAGTGAGAAACTACTATAGGATATCGAGTATTTAGTCAAGCTGGAGAGAAAAAAAATATGGAGAAATATAATCCGGGCGACTGCCGGGAAATGACCCAATTGATATAAATACTCTTTCCAGAAGATCGATCCGGGCAGCAGCGGCGGGCGAACAGGGAGTATTAGTAGTAGCGCGGGCAAAAAAGTAAAATATCACCTGCAGCTAACTAGTACATCAAACCCCGATGCCTTCTTATTTAATTTTTTCGAACAAGAGGGCAGCCCACTAGCCGGGTCTGGACCGAGGCATGCCAAAGCTCGTCATATCCTCCCTTTTTTTCGCATGCATGCTTGCGTTCGCTCAGCGGCAGCAGCAGGAGCGACAAAGAAATGCCGAACCACCGACACGGGTAATCCACACACCCACACCCCTCCGGCCAGGCCAGTAACCAGCAGCGAGCACAAGCTTTCTCCATTCTTTTTTGCGAGTTACCCACCCCCAGCGGCGCCCAGCCAAGCTGCCAAACAAAGGTTGGGTTACTAA
Organism: Dactylella cylindrospora; assembly: GCA_012184295.1. NCBI lineage: Eukaryota > Fungi > Ascomycota > Orbiliomycetes > Orbiliales > Orbiliaceae > Dactylella > Dactylella cylindrospora. Next base: position 166,100 of record LDUD01000131.1, read on the forward strand.
CCTTCTGGCCATCGACGTGGTAAGCAACTTAGAAATGATTACTTAAGAAGCCATACTCTCCACCGACATTACTAATGCTTTGTACCCGCAACTCTTCTGCCCCGCGGACTCCAAAGCTAAGTGGAAAAAAACCAAGCGCTCTGCTGCCATCTTGCAGGTTTGCATGTAACTTTCCTACAATCTTGAATACTCCCCGTACCCACTCCCATCTCCGATAAATTTATCCGGGATCAAATCTCAATCTTGAAAGGGATACGTGTCGAGATCCAATTATTCCCAGCATTAGAAAATAGTAACGGGAGACATCGGTCATCAAAAATAGGTAAAAAAAAATGTTGCACCCCCAGGTACTTACCTGCATGAATCCGGTGTAACCATCACCTGATTCTACCGAGACTTGCCGTTCAACACGCCGCCTTTTTCATTTGCCAATCGGCCGAAGTCAGGCACACATCGGCTCACTAGCGGCCACCAAGGCAATATACATAAATTAATGATGGCGCCGAGAAAGGTGTTTGTGACACTATCAGCCATTCTAAATTTTGAGATTTGAACACCGTGTCTATGAATTTCGTAATATCTTCAATTCAATTCCAAGGTACTTGATCATGAAAAAAACGTTACTATACACGCAATAATCACTCGCTTCACAAAAACAGCATTCTAACGCCATGAAAACACAATAACACCCGATAGCCAAGAAGAATAAGAGACCAATACGTCCGACCCGAAACATCCAAGTAACAAAAGAAATCCAATGAAACAAAACCTGGAATAGAAGATATGAAAGGACAGATAGCCCTTTAGACAATTGTTATGCCTATATTCCTCCTCGGCATCCTATTTACCTTCAATCCGATAGTTATTCATCTCCTAGTTCCAGTACCTCCCCATATCCAACGACAAAGGAAATTCATTACTCCGCCAAACCGAGGATTCATCATTAAGGAGGTAAAGAGGTGTAGAATTTGCGCAAGGAAAACTCAACGAACACTGGTAATGGTGCCAATCTGATTCTATGTAGAGTCGATACTGTATCTCTACGACTTGCTGGTAACGCTGGTAAAACAAGAGTTCAAACGCTCTCGAAATCCAAATCGTGGTAATGATGCGAGAAACAATCGTCGACCAACGTTGTATGTCGGAAGGTTCTATACGTGTCGTGTAAATCCCTGATCTTATGAGCTTTATCGCCCAAAGATATCTTCGTGTTAATTTAAAATTCCCATTCAAGGGTAACACTACCCTTATCATCGACCTGGAAGGCGTTTGAAGGTCCCTCCTGCATTATGGACATTCTCTTCCTCTCAACAACGGTATCCTTGATCCCGACGTCTGGAAGCTCATGTTGAAGTCCATACATCCTCTCAATCTTCTTCATAGTTTTCCCCTTTTCTGCATACTTCTCATCCTCAGGCCAACGCCCGGTGCGGATGTACTTCCAGGACTCCCACTCGTCGGCCTTGGCCGCAGTAACGTAGGTCGTCATTGCGGAGTGCAGATTGGCGTGATGAGCGTATTCTTCTCCCTTGCCGGCCTGTCTCAGGATCTCGCCCATGATCTTCTCCATGTTGCATCGTCGCAACTGCGATCGGAATTCATTTCTCTCCTCTCTGGTTGGAAGGTATGCAATTATGGCATTCATGATATCGATGTGCAAAGCGGCATAATTAGTAGCAGCCATCTCAGCGCATCCGTGGTTGGCACCTTCAATCTTCAAGAATTGGCGTGGAGGTGGAAAGTGAGCAACATTGAATGGAAGAGTTGGATCAACTTCGCGAACAGAGATCTTGTTGCCAGGATGATACCACATCCAGCCGGTTTCAAATGTCATCCGGTTGAATTCACCGACCCAGTCCACGTAGAGTAGAGGCGCACTTATTGCCTGGACCCATTCTGGACCACGGCTTTCAGCCTGGGGCTTTTCAAATAGTCCCATGACATATCTTGCCCTAGCACTTTGCTCCTCCAAAGGTGCTTGCATGAGATAGGTGAAGATGAGGCCAACAGCAGCTTCACGAGTTTCATACTCAAACGGTGTCTTCTTGCGTTCTTGGTCCATCATGATGGATAAGATGAGCGGGAAGATCTCGCTACGCTTCAAGTGAAATACTTCATCCATCATTGGGGCCGTATACAAAGCCTTGAGGCAATATATAAGCTCCTTCAAAACCGCATCACTTTGAAGATCTCTAAAGGGTTGTTAGCGCTGTGTATAACAGTCATACGTTTAATCGATAAACCTACCGGTACTCTAATTCGGCGACATCTTTGATCAGGTGGATGACGTGATCAAGACCTCGAAGTTCAACAAAGGCCTCAACCCAAGCAAGACGCTCGTTTCTAAGCATACGCTTGAGGCGGCGAAGCCACTCGCTCTCGACATCCTTATACTTCCTTTTGGCGAGGTACTTGGTGAAGTCTTCTGGGGCATTGGCATGAATGGGGCCAAGAGCTGTTGGAGTGACTGGTGTAGCGATATTGGTGGTAGAAGCCTTCCCAAGCCCCTTTTCGGAAAGAGAACTCTTCGGGCGTGCACCCATGTTCTTTCCAGAAGGCATACCTGCTCCGGTAACGGTTTTACCTCTAGCGCGATTTTCCCCGCTGCGGAAAATAGCGGCTCCAAGAGCACTAAGCGGCCTCTTCTTCTTCTCCTTGCTAGCCTGATTGCGGGCCATTTGGCTGCGAGAGTGTCCGAACGGTGGAGGCGCCATACTATCACGGCTTGGTGGAGGCAAAGGAGCTTGGGACATGACCTTGCTAGATCTCAGCAATGTCGCCTTGACATTCGGTTTCATCATGGAAGCACCACTCTTGATGTTCTCTGGGAGACCAAACGTGGACTACATCGGTAAACGTTAGCAGCTGGATTACCCAAAGCAATTCAAAAGCTCAGACTCACCAAGAGATTGTTGAACTCCATGTTCAATGAATTAGCAGGAGGGACATGCTTCTCCAAAACGGCAGGATGGACTCTCTTTCCGCTAGTCGAACTAAAACTAGGCATTCGACTCAACAAGCCACCTGACTTCTCGCTCTCGTTGCTAGCTCCCTCTCCGTTATCGATGACACTATTTCGTCGACTCAAGGAAATGAAACTTCCCCAGCTAGACTTTCTTTCTCCACCGGTGTAAACGGAGTTTGGTCTTGGGTTAGGGCTTCTCAAGCCTGGCACCATGACGCCGTCCCAATTCCGCTGATCGGCTTGGGAGTAACCTCGAGGAGTGTAAAGATTAATTTCCCTAGCCAACGGTCTCGGGACGTCGACGTCGGTTCTGATCGGAGGAAGCTCCTTGTTGAGGTTCATTGCGCCTCTGTCCCGCCGAATTGGACGCACGACGATCTCTGGTTCATTCTCCTTGTCTTCAGTTGTCTCTGACATAATACTCATCTGAGAAACAGCGATTCTCAACTCTGCCATCTCGTCGATTTCGCCAGGAGCTGGCTGGGCTCGACCATTAACCGACGGCCTCAGGACTCCCTCTTCGACACTTCTATTCTGGCTGGCTTCACCATCCGTTTCCGCATAGTCTACATCAGTGCTAATGGTGAAATTGGAATTCTTCTTCTTTCCGGCTTTTGCCTTTCCAAGGAAAACATCCAGCAGACTTGGGGATTTCTTATGGCCTCTAGGTGAGGGCTTCGATGGAGAAGGGGCCGAGTTATTCGTCGTCGAGGGGTTATTTGGCTTCACTGAAAAATTGAGTGGAGGGATTTGCGGGACGTCGGCGGGAGCAAAGAAATCACCAACAGACCTGGAGTGCCTGTGGCGGGGAGACGCGGTAGCGGACATTGAGAGATCTGAGTCTAATATGCAACATAGCCTGTTAATTACTCGTTCCTTTATCATTGATAGCCTCGCTCTTGCCGACTGCCCATCCGGCGGTGTGGAGTTTGCGATGCCCATATTGGAAAGGTAGTACTCGATATTACAACACCCTCCACAATATGAATTGGGCGATATTTCTGCAATTGAAAAACGTAGAAGGGAGAGGAAAGTAATCATAGCATTGAAGCAGGGAAGGTGGAGGTGTATGGTACTGGTGATGTATATGATGGCTTGAAGATGGGAAATGCAATTGAGAAGAGCATAAACTCGAAACTCACCTGGACAGTGCTATCACTTCCACAAAATGTTCCAATTGATAGATGTTTCCAAAATACAAATAATGGTAGAATATTTTAGGTCTCGAGATCTGTAAGTGATCTGATAGAACTTTTTTTTTTCTTCTCGTGCCGATTAAAACGGAATGGTCTTGTTAGTTGTTGTTGTTAATTTGACCGGCTGATGCAACGGTCGACGAAGACGGCGAAGGAGAATGATGTGCAAGCAGGCGGGATATCCAAGCCAATGGATCACCACCACTTGAAATATAAATTTCAAAAGATTAAACGTTACAGGTATGCGTTATATCCTTCTTTCGTCAAGTCAATTTAAGCGTCTAAATTTCATAAATAATGATAATCCTGTTTCGTCGTATATTCTTTTTCTCTTCAATATATCTGGAGACGATATCGATAATAAGCGGTTTGAAGTAACAAACAAAAAACTTGGTAAGAAAGAGGATGAATTGATGAAGTGAACGGGGGATGCTTGCTCGCAGGTTCAATGCTGCAAACAGGGACCAAGGAGGAACAGAAGGGATGAAGCTCTTAGGGTAAAAAACAAGATGAGGATAAAGACAGATGAGATGAGAAGAGGGGGGAAAATACGCCTGGGGAAGTCAGGAAATGAACGAAGCTGAAAGCGGCGACTTGTCGATATTTATTCCATCTTGCTCTCTCCCTCACCCCTCTTGAACAGTCGGACCTCCGCACAAAATAAGATTGTCAAGACGCCATCCACAAAAACAATCGTCAACAGCAATAGCGCCCTGCTGTCAATTTTAGGAAGTGGGGTTGAGAAAAATAATAACAATCGGGGAGAAGGGAGAACGAAAAAAGGAAAGAAACACCGGTCAGCCTTAATTTGGCAGCAGAAGCAATTGAGGTGGATACCGGCTATGAAATGAGCATCGTCACCCTTGTGATAGCAACCTGCAGCTTGTAACGTTAGCAGCTGGTTGACTGGCTGGCTGGGCAAAGGAAGAAGTTGTTTGGCATGTCAGAATAGTTTTATGGGGTCTGCTGCTTTGGGGCCTCGGAGCCAGCCAGCTGCAGGGGTCCTCTTGTCGCCCCCAATGAGGTGCTGGTGTGCATCCCAGTTCAAACAACCCGCCTGCAAGGTTCTGCAAGCTTCGTGTCGTCGTCACAGCAACGCTTTCCCAATATGGTAACTACTACTCGCCGCAACGCATACCCCGATATTAAAGCACCAGTCAGCTTTCAACGCTTGACTAAGAGAAATTAAGGCTACCAACATTGCATCAAAGGGAGCAAGCAACATATCTTCAAGGTTTTCAAGGCCCCAAAGGAAAGCTATATATGCATGATGCCGTTTAAGGGCAGGGAATAGGATTGGACTATCATACGCAAATATAAACATCCCTCGGACCGGCGAGTAAGAGCTGCAGTGGCTTTTCTCAGTAGCCATTGACAATATTAATATTTAAATTTTGCATTTGTTGCATGGTTGCACAAGCTCAGATAAGCTTTCCTTTCTCAAATATCTCGTGCTTTTGGTATGTATACGTAACGAAAGAAAAATAAATCCGCACCCAATGCTTACTACTATATACATGCACGGAAGAAAGTATTCAAACCCAAGGTAAAATACATAAAACTAGTTGATTTCATAGGTGGGATTACAGTAATTGGTCGAATTGCCCGAGTTCGAGTTTTCCGAAGATTGGCGTGCCTGTGTAAAATACGGATTTCCTGGACTCTCTGGCGGCGGCCCATTTGCTGTATCGGTTGGATACATTTCAGACGCATATCCGTCGGGTATCTGCCCAGGTGACCCTAATGGAAAGCTAGGGTACAGGCCCATGGAGCCTGCGAGGGGAGACCCCGGGGCTGGCGGTGGCACAGGAGGTAAGTCTTCTTGGGAATCATCGGTTCTCAAAAGTTTTCGCCTCCACAGACTCTTCTTGTTTGTCCCTGGTGCGGCGCTAGTCGGCTGGTTGGTGCGAGACGGTGCCGCGTAAGGGTTCGCTAGAGGAGAGTAGGGCAAGATAGCAGATTGGGGAAGAACAGGTGGAAAAAATCCGGGTTTATTCAATCTCGCCCAGGCCGAGATATATGAGTTATAATGGCCTCGCAGCGTTTTTAGGAAAGGCATTGTGCTAGCCCCACTAATAAGTTGCGATTTTTCAAGTTGTGCTGGGAATGACACTATCGGGACAAAGTTATTCGCTATTAAATCTTGCCGTACGTTGTATTCTAACGATCGCGGCCACCGGGTACTGATCGTTTCCTCGCTGTACACCGTCGGGTCAGTTGCAACGAGTAGGCAGTTGAGGAGCTCGTTCGAAAAATCCGCAAATTTTATGATTTTAGAAGAATATGTGCCGAAGTCTGGGGGATGATAAAAACCACAGATACCATCCGGATCCAGAGCTTTTAGGGTGGTTCCATTCATCGCTTTCTCAAGGGATGCCCCGTGCCTTGCTAAAGTGCTCGCACAATGCATCGAACGTAACAAGATGGCGTAGTATAGAGCAGGGCGGCCACCGCTCCTAGTTGTATCGAGCTGTGTTCCTATAGTCATGTTTTCCGTCTTGGGTTTGTTAGAACTGTGCGGTCCTTTCTTCGAAACTTGATTTGTACCGCTCCGGGCTTCGGAGTAAGCTTTGAGGTAACGATCTACCGCAGCTGCTTGGTGATGGTGAACTAAATCATGAATAAGGGGGTTACCAGACTCCGAAGTCGTTGTAAATATCTCACCGCCACTCCGTATCAGCTCCTCTATCATATTCAGATTTGGATTCTCGGCGTATGCTGCCTTTGATACCGGACTTTCGCCTTTTAAGTTGATGGCATTTGGGTTAGATTTGTGCTGCAGCAGTAATTTAACGAATGGTAATCGACCTGAGATAACTGCATAGTGGAGAGGTGTGTTTTGAAGTATATCGGGAGCGTTAGCACCTTTGCCGGCACCTGGATAGTTCAAAAGCTTCTCGAAGAGATCTAACGGTCCGCTCTTCGCCATGAAATGTATCACAGATTGGCCATCATTACCGGAAGCGAAGGGATCTGACCCTTCTCTGAGTAAGCTATCCACCGCCTCCCAGGCACTAGAGGCAGCGGCAGAGATGAGCGCCGTCCTACCGGCGCTGTTTCGGTGGCTAATGATCCGCTGCCTATCGCAATAAGAAAGGATAACCGAGACCCATTTAGAAGATATGGTATAGTGTAATAAAGTTCCTGCGAGCCCGTCTATAACGTTGAAGTCATATCCCTTGGACTGAAACCATTCTCCGATAGATGTATCCGGCGTGGTGACACAATAATATAACGCGGTTTTTCCACTAATATCCTTCGAGTTAATTAGAGCACCATGATTGTATAACAGGTCAAGCACCTCCTGTGCCGTATCCTTTGAATAAATCCCTGATGCAAATGTCGATGCGGCGTAGTGAATTGGAAGACTATAGTGGGTGGATTCGATTCTGATAGCTTTGTTTACAGAGTCAGGTTTTGCATTCAAGACAGCCTTTAACAGTCGAGGATTGCAAAATTTGATTGCTAGGGCGACAAGAAGCTCCGGCCGAGGGCGGGTCGAGTAACCAAGGCATGCTTTGATAGTCAAGTCGAGTTCCTCAGAATAGTTGTTATTTGCATACACTTGTTTGAATCGAGTTGTATGGCACAAAAACTGACTCGCTTCTACAGATTCCATTTGCTGTTCTTCCTGTCCGACGTCTTTTGGCATGGCATCGAGGATAGCATCTAGCATGACCCCTAGTATTCTTCCTCGATGGAGACTAGCTGCTAATGCCAGGACGCCGCAGCTGGGGTCTTCGAGTGTTGTAGGTCTGTTCGTCGGTGAGGTTTGAGCAATCAAAGGCAGAGGGTTTGATATCTTCGCTCCTAGTTCGATCAAAGCGATGACGGCATCCATGGAATTCATTCTTACCGCAAAGGCAAGGGGTGACCCACGCAAGGCGACTGGCCACTGGCGGTGTATAATAGTGGGGGTTCTCGTGATTTCGTTAATACCGACTAGTGCATGGTTTTTGTTCGCTTTCAGAAGGTTAACAATTTTGGGAATGTCTTTCCCAAACATGAAGAGCCAATGAAGGTGGTTTGGTGCGTCCGTCGACCATTTATGTGAATAGAATTTAATGTAGTCTGATTTGAGCAAAATTTGTGCAGTGTTGGTATCGCCATTGCGGAATGACGTATGAAGAGCAATGAAGCCTGTTTCATTCTTCGAGTAAACGCCCTTTTGAATTAAATATTCAACCAACTCAGTTGCGCCGAGGGCAACGCCAAAACTGAAGAGATTACGATATTCCAAACGTTTCTTCGTTAGGGAATCTCTAATGGCTTCGGTTTTTGATAATGCATCCTTTGTCAAAGTCTTCACCCAAGCAGTGAGTTCTCCAACACCACCAAAGTTCCGACTGTTAGAAGTGTCGTTTTGCGATTGAAGTTGGAAATCGGAAACCTCTATTTTATTGGATTCTTTGATGTAGTCAATTAGAGCATCTGTGTAGCTCATGGAACCTGAATTCGGTAGGTACATATTTACTCTTAATAAAGCTGCCGCTAGTGGGTGTCCTCGTTCCGCTGCCCGATGAAGATACTGTTTGGCCTTGGTGTCATCGATAGCCACGCCAAACCCATTCATGTAACACGAGGCTACGTGCATAGAGGCATCCGCGATAGTTGACGCCTTAAACTGAGTATTGTCTGCGATCGAAACAAATTCCTCGGCCACTCCGACTTGATGATCCCACTCAATCGCCGGATTTCTCATGGGATCAAATATCTGCCGAGACGTTAGAAGCCTGTCCTCAGAGAATCCAAATATATATATAGGACGGGGATCACTTACATCATATGTCCAGTCTACAGCCCCTGTATGCATTGCCAACTTGACATCTAGTCCAGAATGGTCTGCATTTCTACGCGACATTAGCTTCGATTTTACACAGAAATCGGCAGTTGAAGAAATTCGGAGTTTACGTACCCCCATGTAGATACTAGGGGTAGCCGAAGCAGATTGTCGATTCTATCCGAAGGGTTCTCTTGAATGGTATTTTTAAGGATGCTTCGGATGAATGCTGACTGTATAACCCTGTTCGAATGGTATCCTCCCAGAGTACCGCAAGTGGTTTGAACTGCGATCTTGAATAGAGCACCTCTCTGGAGCCCGGCAAGATAGTCCAGGTAGCCTTCGACGATATCTCCACCTATATTCTGGGGAAGTTGAAGGTGATCCAAGAAGAGCTTTCCATCAAGAACGATCTCCCAGACCATTATCCCTAAAGACCAAATATCGCATTTCTCGAGATTTGTTCTCAGGATCGGCTTCTCCGATTGGTGTCTCACTTCTGGGGCATTATATCTTACGGGGAGTTAGTGATCAAAGGGCAAACTTTGGATGTTTGTAATAAGACAAAAGCTTACATCCGAGTGCCGCGATATATCAGACTCTCGCTTTCGTCTGCACTAAGGAGAAGTGCATGTCCAAAGTCCGATATCTTGACAGTTACTGGAAATTCCCCTCGTTGGCTTGGGAATACCAGTATATTTTCTAATTTCATATCGCCGTGAACGATACCACACTGATGTAAAGAGTGCAAGCCACGCGCTATGTCGGCGCATATCTTTAACTTGGTCGATATTTTTGAGGATACATTCTCGGCAGAACGGAGGTAATCTCGCAAACAGCCTAGTGGCGCAAATTCGACGGCGAGAAAAGGCAATGTGGACATAACATTTCCAGAATTCATGGTTTGCCAACCATAACCTTCGATCCCTAGGATATTGGGGTGCTTCCGCAGAGGCCCATGGTTCATAACCGCTACATCCTGTAGCAAAGCCTGTAAATTTCTGTTTCGTATCGCAGAGACCTTCAGATGTTTAACTGCCACAACGGTGCCATCCCGCTTAGAAGAATAAACAACGAACGAAGAGCCTTCGGCTATGAATTTTCGATCTTCGAGGTCATTCCATACGAGGTGAGTTAATCCTGTTTTTTGAACTAACTCTAAAACATTTGCAAGGCTTAAGACTCCTTTTGAAGTCTTGGTATTGAAAAGAGTAAAATTATCGGTTGTCGTTAATCTTGTTCTTGATAGATGGGTGTCGAATTGGAGAGATAACGAAGAGAATATTTCCAGACCTGCCAATTGTCGGGACTCATCTTGTTAGCAATTTCCTTTTTCCTTTTTCGCAGGTCTGCATTCTTGATTTCTCACCTTGTACACCTTCCATCTCTACCTTACACTTAATTATTTCGCCGCAAGCTCTTACAAAATTGTATGTATACCATAAGGTTCACTCCCGATAAGTCAACGGAGGTTGGATTCAAGAATTAAGTGGTCCAGATGCGATTCGAATTCTAAACCAGTGCAGCGGCCGTATAAGTAAGTGACAATAGCCACCGAAATCTAGAAGCCTTGCCCCGCAGATATTCGCCAAGACTGTGTTTGAGCATGGGGCAAATGTGCATCACCAGAAAGTCTTGCTCGCACCTTGCTCAGTGTCTCTCCCTTTGAACCTTGGTGGATATTGGTATCGGAAGCTGTTGAAAGGCGCCTAGATGCAATTATGGAGGCCGCTGGGTTGGCCCTAGGAGCAATCTCTCTTCTGATAGACCTCTGCGAGAAGACAGCAGATGTGATATCCAAAGCGAAGGCTTTCTCCAAAGTAAGTCAAATATGCTCAGAAACAAATTGCGGCTGAGCCCACAGTAATGATTTTGGCTGCAACACAAAAATGTAGGACTTTGGAGTTTTTCACCTGCAGATGAGAACAGAGCTCAACCAGATTAGAAAGCTGCAAGGTATCTTGTTCTCACCAGTACCAGAGTACATCAGTCATGGGAATGAGCAGACACTATTCCAGAGACTTGACGAAGACTCCCAAGCGGAAGTCATCGAGCTTTTACAAGAGTTGGGAGATTGCATTCAGAACGTATACCACCAACTTACCACCAGGTATCTTAGAAATTATGGAGAAGGTGGCACCGTAAGTCACCAGCCTAGTATTCGGCTTATGATGTGTAGATTTTAATTCCGATATTCTACCCTAGAACTGTATAGGGAGGAGAATCCGACTGAGATGGGCGATTTCGGATAAAAAGAAAGCTGAAGGTCTCATCAACCACTTCAGCGACATGAGCAATCGCGTGCGAAGGAACCTCGAGATGTTTATTCTGGCTCATCAGGTAGCGGACAAGATGGCATTTCTGCAATACGTGGAGCAAGTCTCTCAAGGCACCCGGATCGAAGTTAATGCTCGCGTCAAGCGAATCGCTCAGACGAAGCCAGCGGACGTCATTTCTCCCCCACAGACTGCTATAGTCCCGGGAACAATTGACTACGACCTAAGCCGGATATATAGTGGGAGCGGGACATCTAAATGCTACTATAATGGAGATAGCTATATAGCGGAATTTTACTCGCTACAATGCTTCCCTAGTGATCTCCTAAAACATAAACAGCGTCTCGACAAGTTGGTTAACTTGCTGAGCCAACCGAGAGACCCTGATTTACGCATTCTACCCTTCAAGGGTTACTCGCCGATGCAAGAAAGACAGGGGTACTCGCTCCTATTTCACCTACCACTGAATGTTGATCCTGCCGCCACGACGCTTCGAGATGAACTATCCCGTTGGATGAAATATACCCCATCGTTATCTTCTCGAATGAAGCTTGCTCATATGCTGGCAGCTTCCATCTCCCATCTGCATCTAGTTCAATGGGTACGTTATCAAATTCTTAAGTGTTTCCCTTGGTGAGCCCTAGGGTAATCATTTCTGACAAGAATCCGGTACTCAAATTTATTGCTGCTATTCAGGTGCATAAAAACTTCCGAAGCGAAAATATTATCTTGTTTCAGCCAGCAGATGTTGCAAATGATGCCCGAGCATACGATTATACGAACCCTTGGATTCTCGGATTCGAGAGTAGTCGCCAAATCACAGATGCAACAAATAATTCTACGACTGTCCTTAACATTGAAAGGGGTCTTTATCAACACCCAGACAGACTTAGGATACCGAAAAAACATTACATTACCGCCTATGACGTTTATTCGTTAGGTAGATCAATGGCCCTCCTCTGGTAACAACGCCGTAGATGAGCTAACCAGAAAATCACAGGTGTTGTGCTACTAGAAATTGGTCTGTGGCAACCTGCAATAGCGCTAGAAAAGGATCAGTTTGCCCGTTTCCAAGACCCAGATATGGCTACACACCAGCTGAGGAAACATTGCCATCATAGATTGGCTGGTAGGACAGGCGCAAAATACCAGGAGGTCGTCATGAAATGCTTGGATCCGATATCAGCTTTTGGAGTGAATAACGATCCTAACGCTTCGGTGGACGAGTTGGTATTTGGAAAAGCATTCAGGGAACAAGTCGTAGAGGTACTCGAGAAAGCCGCGGATAGTCTTTGATGTAGCAGCAGAAGAGGGGTAGCATACACCACATATCAAACCATGCTACGATGATCGATTTTAGCGTTGTATTTTATGTGTTGCTCCATTGATAGCACAAAACTTTTTGGCTGGCGTAGAATCCTCCAAAACCACAGAGTCGTAGCATGCCATCGCATTGTTATTCAATGCAATTTATCAAAACAATTAACCCTTTTTGGTCCATTGACCCGCTGCGGAGTTATTCTAACGCTGGTCATCGGGAACGGACGTGTTCTGCGGATGTACCTCGGGAACGTCACCCGAGTGGGTTTTTTTGTTATTCTTTTCTTTCTCTCCTTTTTTGTGTGACAGCTGCAACATGCAGGTGTGGTCACATTTTTAGGGGTTATGCAGTGTGGGTGGGGCTGCCAGTTTGGAGCTTTTGCATCCCTTGCCAGCCTCAAAATGTGTTATTTTAGGGACCAAAATAAACAGGCGGATTGACAGCTGCCAGCCGCCGCAGTGTTTACAATCTTCTCGTCTGGATTTTGGAGGGGGATGTCTAGACTACTAGGCTTAATGAAGGAAGCTGAGTGTGATAGTTTTCAACTTTGGATGTAGAAAATTGCAAAATAATATGGCGTCACATTTGGTCCAAGCCAATCGTGGTTATCAAGGCCTTATTGTTGGAAACCTTTCTCAGATTGCTCGGTAATAGCCCTGGTTTCGCTTTCGTCACAAACGGGCATCATCAGGGGCAAAGAAAAAGGCGTCAAGCTGTTACCGGCCTTGTTTAAGGGATTGATATTATCAACCGATAAATATTATCCGACGCCCTGTTAAGCTAAGACGTGAGCGGCTTGCAATTGCAAGACAATTACGAAAACGTATAAATATAATTTTAAAGTGTTTAATTCCACCAAGATGCGGCGTATATAGCTGCTCCCGACTAAAATATCCTGCGACAGTGCTCCTCAACCTTACAAAAGAAAATCGCTCCGGCTTCTCAACCCATATGCAGATGTAGAGCATATGGAAGGCCCATGAGGGGCTCTCACGCGGAACCAATAAGAAAAAGACAAAGGAATACCTGATGTCAGTCATAGACACGATACAAACGAAATAAGACGTAATAAAATGACTTTGTGTGATAGTATTAGATGGGATAAAAAAATCCAACATTCCGGATTTAGGAAAACTCAAAAAATAAAAACCAAGAGAGAAATTACAACAGTCCTCCATGTAAACGCCATAGTTTGAGGGTTACCCGACCCTGCTGCTTTGATGTCTAGAATAGAAATCCCGGGAATCAAAGGAAAGGAAATACAAATGAGACATGTTAATATGTTCGACCTTTTTTATTGCGTAGCCGAAAAAATTGACATCCACAGGTAAGTGTGGTAATCATAGGTGTTGCGATACTTTTAAAGAAAATTAACAAATGAAACTAAAACACAAGGAAATAATGATGAAGCTAGATTACTGCAGCCGTGTCCGTATTCGCCTCAAGATCGCGTTATCTGATAGCCCGTTTGCCGATGGAAGGAATGGAAAGGGGCTTCGCAGTCTGGTATGGGATAGTACCGTGTTCGCTGGGTGCCTTGGAGCTCATCTTCGAACTGATCATGCTGGTCTTTTGAGAGCTATCTTGGAAGAATGTGCCCTGGTCATCAGGGTCTTCCACGGCACACTCATCCGGTGTATCTTCAATGTACATTGTTCGAAGACCCTCTGCGGCATCCATGATGAGACATTCAGAACTTGCGGTTCGCCTTCGAGAGCGCCGTCCATCGGTGACTCCGGTCATCGCTAGCTCGGTTATTTGTCTGTAGTATGCGATTTCCGAAGGGGTCGGAGTTGACGGGCATAGTTCATCCGTAGCGAGAGTTGTATTTGTGGAGACGCTACTCTCACGGTTCGGGTGGTCGAATTCGAGGGAGGGTACCCGTGGTATCTCCCAATCATTATCTTCTCGGACATCTTCGGCACCTGACATCCACCAATCGTGAGAGTCGGAGTGACTAAACGGATCTTCTTCCTCTTCGAGATCATCCTCGTCGTCGCTAGAGTCGTAAAAGCCGCCATTTTCTATTTGTTGAGCAAACGTTTCTTCTTTCTTCTGTCTTTCGTATGCCTTTATGGCATCATCTGAAGGCTGCAGCTGCGGCATCTTGGGTTTCGTTGCCATGTAAAATGCGGTAAAGGGATCCTCTTTTATTTCATTCGCTGGTGTTTGAGTGGTGTATACCCTTTCGACAAGAGAATGAACGGATGAGGTGTCTGATCGAGAAGTGGCGCTAAGACCAGGAGAAGGGGCTTTGGAGGAATAAGTATGAGTTAGGGTATGTGAGTACTGCCAGTGTTGAGTAGTGGTTGTAGTCACCACAGAGTTCCGTCGAGAAGACATCAAGTGAGCATAAGTTTGCGGCTGTACTTGTCTCCAAGGAAGCTCGGCTACGGAAGAACAGGAAAGTGACGGGCGGTGACGTTCATCTGAATGCACTGATTCCGGATGCGGGTGGAGGTGGTGCTGTTGCTGATCCGGCGCTGAAGTCGTTGACCCTTGGGAAGTAGATATAGATGCAGAAGAATACCTGCTTTTGCCATGCTTGTTGTTTGTGGAAGAAAACGAGACGATCGAAGAACGGTTTGACCATGACCTCCAACTCCTCAATGGGGATTTGGACGACTGCTCGCTTCCTCCGTCGTATTCATGTTCGGATCCGGAAAGGTACGCAAGACTAAACCTACGAAAACGGGAAACATGTCTGTGTGTGCCGCTAGGCTCCTTGGCCCCAAAATTCCCCGTAGAAACCATATCCGACAATTCAGAAATTTCCTCTTCGTTAAAATCTTCGCCTGACTGATGTGGCGGCGTCGGTGGGACCGAAGGAATGCCACTACCGCTTCCGCCGTGCGGAGCTTTCGTGTTGGTGCGTGGTGAGGTTATGGAAGCGTTGGAGGTGCGGCTTGTTCTTTTCATACCCAACGGGCTAAGCAATAATGATTGCAATGGCAGTTTGGTTCTAAAACGGCGTGGGACTGTTTCGGTGCGCCTGCTGGAACTCGATTCCAAGGACGACCTTGAAACGCTTGCTGAAGATGGTGAGGCACGAACTTCCTCTTCTTTGTTGTTTAGATTTTGACCTCTCTTCACATCCCGTTTGCTAGTCGCTGAAGGTGTGGGCGATAGCGGTGCCGTCCTGAGGTGTAATTTTGGCCGAAGTTTTCGATGTTGAGACTCAACAGACGGCAAAGCAGTTCCTCCAGTTGGTTTTATAGTTGTGGAAGAACTGTTGGATAAATTCGTCAGGGATGTCGTCGAATTTATTGATCCCAATTCCACCTCCCCACCACCTCTAGAGCCACATTTAATATCAAGGTTCTCGGGTAGGATATTAAAGTTATCCTTTAAATTTGCGTTGCTATCCAACATACAACATGGTTGGTCAAGACGCTTTGATACGCCTATTGACTCGCCCGCCCCCTCATGTTGCTGCTTCTGTTGTAGCGGTGGTGGTTGTCTTCTCTCATTGTCGGTTGGATAAGGTTTTCGGTTTAACTTTGGAGTCCGGGTTCTCGAATCGGCGCTGGTGCGTCCGGTATATACTTTTCCCTGATCGAAACTGACATTTTGGATTGGAAAACCTAATGACTTCGGGGATAACGGAATTTCTTCTATTCTCGTCAATGGTGATTTTCTCAGAGGCGACACTTCGGTGTCGCTCTCCAACCAGCTCGTTGTCGTCGGTTTGTTAGACTTGTTCCGTATTCCTTGGCTGTTGCTCTCAAACGTGAAATCCGGTCTAAAGAACATAACTGTCGAGTAGACTGAAAAATAACAATATCCGTTTCCCAAATCTATGGACCCTTCCGTCAATTGCTCCGAAGTTGCAATAGACGACGACTTGTGAGATATTGGCCTTTGCCTTTCGCCCGACATATTTTTCTTTCCTCCAGATTTCGAGGGGGGTAAAAGTTCAAAAACTTTGTGACGAGGGTTGTGAGCAAGTTTTATACAGACAATCTCCAAATCGTCGACTATTTGGAAGTAGGCTAGAAATAAAAGAAACAAAGTTTAAAAAAGAAAAAACAGAAGGGGTCTTCGATTAAAGATGCGCTCTCATCTCAACAGAGTTTCCATATTGGACGCAAGGGAAATGGTTTTTGGCAGTTTCAACGCCGCGATGCCCGCAAGATTCTGGAAAGTAGGGGAATGGTTGTTCACCGCAAACGGGGATACCTGGAATCAGGTTGAGATGAAGTCCGAAAAAGCACGGGGAAAGTTTGAATTGCTTCTGAAGGGCTGAAGTGCTTTGCGAAACTTGTTTCGGAGCCGCAAACGTCCTGCACGTGCAGGTCTTTCCCACTCTTTTACCTGAATATAACCATTGATTGTCACTTCCTAGGAGACGACAGGGAGGAAAATCTATTGTCGGTATCGATGTGAGGGGACCGAAAGATTGCGATGAAAGGAATGGCAACGCAAGAATCTTTACTAACTAACGGTGGAAGGAAGGGATTAAGATGAAGCCAAAGGAGCAGGAGCGGAAGCATTTGTGGATGGAAATGAATATTTATTCCACCGCATATTGGGAGCCACCGTGAAATGATCACAGGGCAAGAATTCCTCTCGAAAAGCAGCGCCTTTCACCCGCCCTCGCTACGAAAAGGCAGCCGCAGATCTTACGGGACCCAGTAACGGGCAAGGTTAAGAGAGGTGGCCTCGAAGGGTGGTGCCATGTATGGCCATGTTCCCCCCGCAAGTCACAACCAAACGAAGAAAATCGCTGTCAGATACGGCGCCTTTTTGATGATCAGCTCTCAACCTCATGCCGGTTTGGCGTTGGGGGCTTTTGGGGGGTTCGGTGGGAATTCCCTGCCGTTCGCTATCGGGGCCAATGGCGTCGCGGTTGGCGGTCGGGTTTAAGATTAAAGATCTGACGATCCTAACCGAAAGACACAGGCCCTCTCAAGCAGAAGTTAAAATGAGCCAGAACAGGGCCTCTCTCACACACTCTCCAGTTGGGCGAGGGAAAGTTCCGCCTTTGTTTTTTTCTTCTTGGGTGGCTTGTGAAGCACTCAAACTCGACCCTGCAGAGAGGCGTTAATATTATAATGCCGCGTATTGCAAGAAATTGTAAAAATAGACCGCAACGTGGCATTCCGACGATCGATGAGAGATTATTGATAGAAAGAACTCTCATGATGATGGCCTGGGAAGCCATGGATTCATCAAGAAAATGCCGCGTTCTACAACACATATGTCTACGATGATTTGTAGTTTGGAGAAAGTACAAACCAAGAGAGGTGTACCCACCCGCAACCGCTGTCACGAATCCGGGGTAGGAGGTTGGTGGCCCGTTCACCAGTCCTCGCATGTGGTGGTGCACCCCGGCTGGCTAGCCTCTCGAGCATAGGCATAACGGTTTTGCATACTCGGCTTCCGGATAAAGACAGACGACTGCAACAGTTTGGACATGGTTCTTAGCGATATTAGCTCATGAATCCAGCGTGCATGATCCGAAAACTACGTCTCCGAGGCTGAAAGGCTCGCCTGATCTTTCCATTGCCTGTTTCTCTTTTTTTATACCTAGGTACGCCTTTGAAGTTGCGTTGATCGCGGTTTCGTGTGTGTTTCGGAAGCTCTCAAAGTCGGCCTCGACCGCGGAAAAGATATTGATATCGGCTGGCTAAATTTGAAGCACCTGCGTTTGCGCTGTGCGGTTTGAGTTCAACGCATTGCGTCCTAATCGGATGGTCCGTAGGATTCGGCATGTACCGTCGAGGGGAAGTCAGTTCCGAAATGCTAGAGTTTGAAACCTTCGACCTCGTGGCAGATGGTTGCCTTGGGAGAGCGCTCTTTGCTTGGGTTGTTTTTATGAAAGTTTATCTGGAGGAATTCCGGAGACATCTTCTAAGCTAAAGATATGGAGGTATTTGGCCAAACTCAAATCGAATCTCCAAGCATCCAAAATTTAGTGGGCTGGGCAACTAGAACAGATGTCCTCTGTTGGAGAAGTAGGTGTTTGAATGCAATATTGGCACCGCGCACTAGATTCCTCAACATTATTACGAAGATAGAACAGGTGTGAAGGTATTTGTCAACCATAGAAATTTACGATATGAATACCGAATGCCATGATTGCGGTCTTTCACATGACTATAGGTGTAAGCAATGAGTGGTGAACACAGCTCTGAAGTGGATGCAGATGGAGCTTACTAGCGACACTTGAAAGATAGCTACGGATGAAGCTCAATCCGTTAGAGAGTAAGTAACAAGCTGAATGGTCAACATGAATTTGAAGCAATCGATATACCGTAATCGTAAATTTTGTGATAATGCCGGATATGGATTTCCTGATTGATATTCTATCTTATGATAAAACATATGGATCCTCCATGCCGCAGGGCTCCTAAGCTATAGCTTCTAGGGAAAGGGTCGTGTCTGGGAGAGGGAGGCTCTCTGAGGGAGCTGTTTGGCCTGTGCAACCCCAAGAGAGGAAGGGAGGTGTTTGCTGGTCAATGACCATTCCTGTTTGGGTTGAAATGCGCAGCCAATGGGAGATCAGCGCCAAGACCATTTTCTGTTTTCGGACGAGAAACAACAACAAATTTTTTGGGGGGTAGGCAAAGGTGCATGTACCACCACTGCGCGAAAAATAACAACAATACACCCACCAAAGATACACACACACAGAAACCACAAGAAAGTAGTTTACACGCGACACAGATATGCTTTGATATGATACATCTCCATTAATCCTAATTTCACCTCAATTCCTTCTCCCCTCATCCCTCCCTCCCCCCGTCGCAAAAAGCATCTACCATACTTCTCATTCAATATCTCTCTCATCGCCACCGCCATCATCATCATCATCATCATCACCATTATTATCATTATTACATTGTTTCTCCCTTTTGCATCACAACAATCCCCATATCAACTTCATTCCCCTCCACGTTGCTAGAATCTTAAAACAGCATTCGAATTTACCTTTTTTTTTTTTTTGTACGAAATTCGCCGCTCCGAAGGATATTCGACACGATGGCGCCCGGTCGCGCGACTCGAGCTCGCGGTCGCGGCAAGCAGGACCAGCCTTCAATTGAAGAACGTCCTGCATTGGTCGAAACTTCTGCGCCGATAAACATGCCAGAGACGTCGCGTTCAAGGCGGACAAGAACGACAAAGAAAGACATCGAGGAACAACCAGTCGTAGAGGAAGTTTCTCTACCGGCAAAGGAGCTCCAACCGAAGCGACCAACTAGATCTCGTAGCAAGAAACAAGCGGACCAGGCCCCAGTTGACGAACAACCACAGGAAGAGGCTCAGGCTGCAGAGACACAACCGGTGATTGATACGTCTGCAAAATCAAAAAGAAACACACGCGGACAGAAAAACCAGCCAGCTGAGCAACCGGTGACTGAGAAATCTGAACCTCAATCGATCGCTGTAGAGGAGCAGAAGCCGAAGACTCGTCCCACTCGAGGCAAGAAGCAAGCTTTGGATGAAGAAGAGCCCGCCGAACAGCAGCAAGAGGATATTGCGCCTGAGACCGTCTTACCTAAGCGAACGACTAAAGCCCGCGGGAAGAAACAGTTGGAAGAAGTCGCCCCCGCCCGAGATGAACAGTCGGAACTTCAAATCGAGGAAGCAAAGCCTAAGCGAGGGAGAGCTCGCAGCATCAAGCACGTTGAGGAACCTATCGCTAGCCAGCCCGAAGTTGATCCGCCATTGGAAGAAATCAAACCAAAGCGAGCAACTAGAGCCCGTGGTAATAAGCACATCCAAGAACCCATCTCTGCCAATGTAGAAGAGCTACAACCGGTTGAGGATTCGAAACCCAAGCGAGCTACTAGGTCACGGGGACCCAAAAATTCAACAGAAGACCAGCTTCCTACACAAGTCGAGGAAGTTAAAGCAGTCGAGACAAAGTCGAAACGTTCCACTCGAACGAAGAAGTCTGACGTTGAGCCAACCGAGCCAACCGAACCGGCCTCGGAAGCGATCAATCCGGAGCCTAGCAATGCGAATCCCAAGCGGAAAACCCGAGGCAAAGCCGCCATAGAAGCTGATCCTATCGAGCCGACTAAATCTGTGGAAGAACCACCAGCTGCAAAACCTAAAACCCGAACCAGAGGAAAGAATGCTTCAGCAACTGCTGAACCTATTGAGAATGCTCCTGAGACTGCTCAAGAGCTCCCATCAAGGAGGAGAGCTAGAGGTGCTGTTTTGGACGAGAAACCTCCGAGCAAACAATCGAGGACGACTCGTCGTGGTAAGAAGGCTCCAGAGCTTGAGCTTGAACCTGAACCCGAACCCGAGCCTGTCCAGGCTCTTGCCCCTGTAGAGGAGACCGGGCAAGTTGACACTCCTAAGAAAGAAGGCGCGGATCAACTTGAAGCACCTGTATGCCTCCCGGTTCCATCTGAGATGGAAATTGACGAGAAGGAAGAACTCCAACTTGAGTCGCCCGTTGCTGGAGAACAAGAGCAGTCCGTCGAGCAAGGGGACGCCCAAGCAGGAAAAGCTCCTGAGCAGCCAGTCGACACAGCCGAGGTCACTCCACCTGAAGACCCCGTTCTCCTAGACACTGCTGCCCTGGTTGGGGACGACATGGCCCTGGAAAATCAGATTCAATCAGAGAATGCGAACGCTCCGATCTTAACTATGAATGATTTCCACGACACACAACTAAAGGATCCGATAGAAGAGCCGAGCCATGCCGCGCTGTTCGAGAGCCATGCATCTAATACCGAGTCTGCTACTACCCCAACCAGCGAAGAGGCAATCATGGAAACATTTAGCGTCGATGAAGAGCAACAGCTCCCCAGGACAGACGAAGAAGAGCAAACTGTCCAAGGAGGCGAGGTTAACGATGGAGAGGCCGAAACTAAGACGTCTGAAGAAGAGCTGAATGAGGAGACTGAAGAAATGCACGGTGACGACGGAGAGGGAATCATTCACGACTCTTTGCCGTCGAAAATTTCTCCAGTTAAACCGGCAGCTCCCTTTCCTACCACCCCGGAGCGCCTGCATGATTTCCAGCCTTTCACACCAATTCCAACAACGCCGACTCCGGGCCATGGGTCTGAAAATATTGATTTCTGTAATCCTATTTTTGGGGAGTTTGGTGAGATCGATCCGCAGCTGCTGCATCCTGAGCACTCTTTCGTTCCACATGAAGCTACAGCCGAGATTGAGACTCAATTACTAAGCGGCATTAGCCCGGTTGAAGAGTTTTCTGATCTTCAGGTAGGTCACCTTATTAGATGCATGTTACAATACAATGTCACTCAATTTTAACAGATTCAGGATGAAAACCCGCCTTACATGATGGAGGATGTACAACCAACCAGCCCAAGCGACACGGCATTACCTCAGTTCCAACCTGATTTTCATACGATCGACCCGGCCGCTCTGAATCCAATGTCCCCAGCAGCCGTTAACGCTTACCATAGTGCTCCGTCTACAGAGGAGAAGGACATTCAAAACCAAACCCCTGTTCAGCAATTACCCCCCAGCGGCCCTGAATCCCCACAATACACCCCATCTGTAAGTAACCAACATATTGACCTAAGCGGGATACTTGCTAAATTTTATCAGATGCCCGTCAATAGTATGACGCCGAGTCGGATGAACTACCTAAGATATGTCCCTACCGTCAGCTCACCGCTAAAGCGGACCCCACTAGTGTATAGTCCTAGTGTTGAGAGCATAGCTGAGGCGACGCCGTCCCCTCCAGCTAAGAAACGAAAAATCGATGAGAATGGATTCGTTTCCGCCGAGAACGACCCATCCCCGCTTAGAATGGAAGAGTTGTCAACTTCAGCATTGTAAGCCTTCCGCACTGCACTCTGGGAAAATATTTCTCCTTAACTAATTTAATTTCGCAGTAATACTCCGACAACTACGCCATCTAATCGCAAAATAGCAACTCCGAGCAAGCTAGGCCGTTCACGCGGACGCACCGTCCGAAGGGAGAGCTCTCCCCTTAAGAACACAGTTAGCTTCTCAAGTCAGCCACCGGATGAGGAGTCCGCCTCTACGCCGAAAGGGCCCAAAACCCCTCTTGCGCGACTCACAGATTATGATCCTGACCAAGAGATATCAGAACTGCGAGAAGATGAAGTATCCATCACTCCCCCACAAGGAGATATTCCCTTGAATATCCTGGAAGGCCTCGAGTCACCAAAGCCTCGGACTATGGAAAACGATGGCAGTTCAGCCGAACCTCAATCTGCTCCTCACTACTCCAATGAGGAACAAGCTGCCGAACTCGGTGGCATTGTGGGAAACTCTGAAGGAGTTGCAGGGATTGAAGAATCCGAGGCTGTGCAGAACTCGCTACCTTCCACTCCGACCAAGTCGACGGAACCGAACATTCCCCCTTCATCACCAATGACAACCCCTCCCTTACTCCGCCATGCGGTCTCTGAGAGCAGTGTACAATCGCCATCTATTATCCAATCGAGCTCCATCCTAGAAGTCGGGTTAGAACCACACCGTGATCAAAAGGTTGACACACCTATTCCGAAGTCGCCTAGGCGCTCTAAACGGTTCGAATTGAAAAGCAACAAAGTTGATGTTAGACACTCAACCGGCACCTTTTCGGTTGCTAAGGATATCACAGACGAGAATCCTCGACGAAAGACCTTGAGCGGAGCAATTAATGGTGATGACAATTCATCAGGGGATATCAAGCATCCGAGGGCTGAAGAAACTCGCCACAGCTACCTAGGCCCTCCTCCAGTAGTTTCTGTGGATGATTATCAGAACCAATTTAGAAGTTCTGTTTTAGGAAGTCCTGCCGTTACCTCTGATCGAGATTCAGTCGGATCTATTACGCTGCAGGCTGAAAACATGAGCCCAATCGATGTAAAGGCGCCATGTAATGGTGATATGGCACCAGTCTCGGGGAACATAGAACTGGGCTCCCCTACTAAGACTTCGCCGCCACCTTTTGTTCAAATCGAACCTAAATCACCAGAAGTCACTAGAACGGAGGACTTATTAGGTACTACCGCTGTTTCAAGCTCTGTTGTGCCTGAATCTCCTATGAAACCAGCTGAGAAGGTGAGGCTCACTCCAGCAAATCTATTTGCAACAAGCTAATAAATCAATAGGAAAGCGTTGGTAGCTCGTTCAGTGACGGTGGAGAGCAGCCCGAACCCCTTGCCAACATGGAACAAGCCCCTATCGCTGAATCAAAAGTCGAAGAGAATATTGAAACAGCTATCCCAGATGCTACAACTACCGAACCCGCCTTGGTTGCTGATATGGATATGGATATGGATTCGCCCACTGCTGAACCTATCTTTTCTTTCGATAGCAAACTGTCTCCATCGCCTCAGAAGAAGCGAGACTCTAAGCGTCGGCAGAGCAACCCACCTTCCAATACCAAAAAATCAAGAATTCCATTACCCAAGTCAGCAGGGGAGGGCAGTGGTGAAAGCGAGACACTACCTGCACGCTTCAATAGAGTTACACAGACAAAGAACCTTTCAGAGAGAGAGCTCTCGAAACTCACCGCTAGAAATACAAGTAGAAACAGTGTTTACAAGCACGTAAGCTTCGAACGCAAAGTCGTCCGTTTAGAGGGACAACGACCACCCTCGCCGAAGCGAGAAACACAAAGTGCGACGGCTAAAGAATCCCGCATCGTTCGAAAGAGGGTGTTTGACGAGACCGGAATAGCTTTGGGTCCTGGCGACGAGTCGGACTATGTTCCACCCAACGTTTCGCCTTCATCCAAGAAGGTGAAATGGCGCCACGATCTGGAGCATGAATTCGGCGAGGATGAGCGACGTCAATTCCAATCTAACAAAGGAATATTGGGGGTAAGGACTTGTCACTTTCTATCCGAATGGAACGACCACTAACATCTCTCTCTAGCCTGAGCGGGTTCGCAGGGACTCCGGGGTCCACCAAAAGATTACCATTCAGAAATTCTTGTACAAAGGCGAGAAAGACATTCTTGACGAAGATGATCAATAGGGTAAATCGTCTTCGCGGAAAAGAGGGCGAAAGAAGCGGTACTGAAATCTATTTCGGCTTCGATAAATCCTGCCATAACTGCACCGGCAGTCACCATCGACAAAAAAAAAAACCGTTTACCTCCCGGCTTCCTCTAACCTTTAAGCACACATCACCCGATTCTAATTATTGCAATCGGCCCCCCCGGAAACTACTATCATCGACCTTTAATACTTTAAACAATAATTCTTCTACCTTAATCCCAACACACTTCTAGTGCAGACTTCCTTCGGCTTTACGACTTGATGGGGTTCTTTCTTTCCCCTTTTCCCTCTTTTTCTCTCTGGCGTTTGAGTGCATGGTGATTTTATAGTTTTATCCTATTTTTGCAAGAGTTTTCCCAAACTTTTCTCTTTTTTTTTAAGAATTAGATGGCGGTATGCACAAGGCGCTTATTCTAGCCTTGTTCTTCGGTTTTCCGCTGCCGCTGCCCTTACTCCATTTATCTTTCTTCAAGTGGACAGTTGAAGTCCTTAGCGTTTTTCACATCGTACCATTCCGCATCGACTGAAAGAGCAGCTCACTTGCTGTTAGTCATGTTATTTTAGCGAAAAAGTCATCACCCGGCGTTATTGTTTATGGTCTCTTGGACATGTATATTATATTATCACGCTCTTTCAAATGCACGCTTTACTCTCTAATCATATTTATTTTTTATTCGACGGTATTTCGAGGCTGCATCCAGATAAGACAGATCGTATCATGCGGTCGTCGATATGCCAAGGTCTCGTCGGGTGACCCGATTTCTACTTTACAAGCAGTTGAATCCCAGGAAAAATACGCCAGAACTCCCACGGTAGGCAGCAGATAAGCTAAACCTTCGAAATCAGTTCCCACGATATATATAAAATCTCTCATTCTCATCACAGTCCACGTAGTACTTTTCCTTAAACTCCGTCCCTCTAGGACCCTGTCCTCTAAATCCCCGCTCATCCTCCACCTCTCCACCGCCATCTCTCGCACCATCTCCCTCTCCCTCCACCTCAGCTTCATCCACATCCCCACCGCCCACCCCTCTCCTCTTAACCCTCCCATCCGCAAACTTTGCGTTAAAAGCCACGCAGAACAAATTTTCAATCTCCGTAACATCAAACACCAAATCCCTCGCCCCCAGCAAAAAATACCCCAAACAGAAAATATTGGTAACCGCCACCCCGGCCAGAACAGCATAGAACGCGGCTTGCCAGCCGTGCGGTATTCCCGAGGCGTATTCCACCGTTCTTACCTTTGCGTGGAAGGTTTCGATGGTGGGTAGGTGGACCGGGTAGGGTATCACCCCGGGATACCCGTTCGATACTTCATCCGCGCCGAATTGCGCGCCTACAGACGCTAGAACGAGGGCGTTGGAGTATAGCACCGCGAAGGCTTCAGCCAGAGATGGAAGGGATGGATTAAACCCCGGCACCTGGGATGAGGCAAAGATTCCTAGTATCCTGGACAGAGCGGCATCTTCGATGTTCAAGCTCAGTGCGTAGGATAGTTCGGTGGATATGTCTTTGAACTGGGGTTGATAGATTTCGGTAGCGTTGGGGAGAAAGTTGGATAGGGATTGAGGGTTTTCAGGGGAACAGTTGACGGTGACGTTACCGCCGCCGGAGGCGGAGAGGTAAGTTGTAGAGCAACGGGAGGTGAGAAGGGAACGGAGGGCGCAGAGGGTGTACGCTGGGGAGGTGGAGTTTGCGCCGGTTAGGGTGTACATTGATGGGTCTGCGTAGCCGGACGAGGAGAAGATGGCGACGTTGAAAGGGGTTGGGGCGGTGACGAAGAGGGGAGGTCGGTAGAGGTTTTGGGCGGGGGGTTCGTTGGGTTGGAAGGGGTTCGGGTCGAAGGAGAAGATGCCTTGGACGGTGGGATCGAGGGTGCCGTTTCTTTTGCTTGAAGTAGAGTTATTTGATATGAACCATTGAACCGTAGTAGCGTTTAGGTTGTAGCAGAGGACGTTCAAGGCGGGACTAACGACGGATGCCGTGGCGTCGACGTTCCCAAAGTCACTCTGGGATTCTGGTTGCACTATATCGTTCAGTTCAACATCTCGAACGGAGGGGACAATGCCTCCATGAGGCATAGCCAGCGTGACATTGTTCATGCCAGCGGACCCGGCTATATCAAGCCACTGCCCGTAGTACTTTTCGTATCCCACTGTCGTCCAACCCGTCGGCCTTTGAAACAAATCGTCTCGCGGGGTTGAGTTGTCCGCTCGGTATGCCTTCCACGCATCTGTAAAGAAAGTAAAGTCACGGAGCGGTTGGTAGCTATTGTGGACGATGTAGCAGGTAGATTGTGAAACTGGGAGAGCGGACCCGTTCATGGGGCCATCCATAGAAGAGCTGATTATAGCCGGACATCTTGAGGCGAGGGCCGTCGAATTGGCGTAACTATTGCGGTTACATTATGAGGTTAGCATATTTGCCCAAATGTTGTACTTTGGTCTCAAGTTTCGTACGTTAAGGAAACAGATCCTCTAAGGTTTCGAGAAACATAATTGCCAAATCTAAGCTTCGGAGATACTAGGGAGTCCGCAGCTATATCATTTCAATCAGCATATCCAGACTAACAAGCCGTCTTAGCTCTGAAGGATCATGGCCTACCAGTCGTGTAGAAGGTTATACAAAGCACAACAAGCAAGCTAATAACCCCCAGCACCGTCTTTCCAGCGTACCGTAGTCCGGAAAAGGTCGTAAGCACAGAACCAGGTTGGTACACCCAACCCTTCATCAACAAGTTCGCTATAGTAATACCCTTCGACTTTTTCCTGAACGCCCGTTTACTCAAGACCTGTCCGAGGAAAGAGCCGAACACCGTCACAAACGATAGTTCGATAGCCTTCGCGAAAATCGCAGATAGCAACGACGCAGCGCTCGGAGATAGACTTCCCGTGGCGTGGATGTAATTTTTATATCTAGGTTTGGCAACGGCGATAAAGAAGAACTAAAAGTGTCATTAGTTGGAATGTTCAAGCGGTTTCTTGCAGCGGAGAAAATACGCACCAGTGTCGAAAACAACGTCGAAAATATGGATAACGACAGAACCATAAAACCAAATCCGGAGAATTTAGAAACTTTGGCCAAGCCAATAGGCCGTGAGCCCTTTGGATCGTCTCCTGTATTCTCAATGCTATGTTAATGCTAGTCCTACGCGCCCTTGCTCATGGACTCCAAGCTTACCATCTCCATCATTGTAGCGGTGTTGCCCTCCAGACTCATAGCCTATTAAAGCGATCTCCTCATTATATCTCTTCTTTACCAATTTCCTTCTCCTCTCAAACGATGGTTTGGATGATTCTTCATATCCTTCGGATTCAACCAGCGTCTCGCTCGATTCCTGCTTCTTGTGCTGCCCGGGTCTCCTTAAACTCGAAATCTGACGAACTAGCCTATCGGTCGTAGTTTCGGGTAAATATCCTGCGGTTTTATCGTCCGGCTTATCGATCCCGTAATTCGAAAGGTCGTCCGATCCTCGAACATCATCGAAAGCCGGGTTGGCGTACCTCCTCTTTGTTGACATGTTTGCGCGTTTCCTTCCGCCTAAAATATAAAAAAAAAGTAACCCAGCTGATAGAGGTATGAAGATAAAAAATCCACCCTGGCAAGCTACATCCTTGGTAATATCTGAAAATAAAGGGTATAAAAGCCCTTTAAAACTTTCAGCTCAGTGGGCCGTAAGGATGCCGGTTAGAGGCCTTTCGTTTAGAAAGGCGCCTCTTCGGTACTATTATATGACATTTTGCACATGAATTTGATATACTCCCCCTGCAGGTGTATCTGTATTCGTCAGCCCCTCCAGCCAATCCGTAGAGGTAGCATTCTAGTGGCTCACTGCGGGATCAAATAATAATACGCTCGCAGTTCGAAACTTGGTCCCACAAGAATCCAAATTCCTCATTCTGTTTGGCTGGAGATATCGAAACTGAAAAGCGGCGTTTCCCTTCTTAGTCCGGCTGAGACCTAAGGCTGAAGAAAAATATGCGAACAAACCTGCGGTCTGCTTCGTTTAGAGCCACTAGCTTGCATCCTCGCATAGCATAGCAAATCCGTGTTCATATCTCTCGACGATACCTGGCAAAACGTTATTTTACTGGTCAAGATAAATTCTACTCCTAAACTACAGGTCTTGGGAAAAGATGCTTGTCTGTCGTCGCCAAGTATTCATACATCTGATCTCGTAATTTTTCCTTTGTTCATTCGGTGGAGGGAGAACGGATCCTGTGTAACACCAAGTCTTGGTGACTGGTAACGTTAAGTGACTGACTGGGCTGAGGCACCAGGTACGACTTTGCTTTGGAACTGTGACAAAAACGGCGCCGTGTGTATCTAAAATTCCCCGAAGAAATAGATGAGTAAGCTCTTCTGAAGGATTTTGGCTTTTGGACTAAATTAAGCCGTTGAGTCTGGACGTGCAAGGCTAGGAGTCTTTCGAATCCCAAGTACGTATCCGAATTTTTCTAATGCAAGCTATTCGTCCAATCCTCTGCTATTCCAATCATCCACTCACACTGGTCACGTTTTCCCAATCTTCAGTCGCAAACCGACAGGAGAAAAAAAAAAAAACAAGCTTCCCTCAAGGCTAAGCAATTTTTCCCAAGTCACCCCATGAAACTATCCAATTCAGGAAGCCTTCCGGAACCAGATGCTCCGTTTTAGGAGAGACCGGGACGGTCGGCATTTCCGTTACAAGCTCCAGCTTCTCCAATCGACAGGAGGCGTCTGGCAGGCATTCTTGCATTAGATCTCTGGGATGGCGTGACTTCCAAACAACACAAAATGCAGAAGAGGTCTCCTAATCAAAATACAACCCTTGAAGCTTGAACGGATTGCCTCTTCTATCAAAATGTCGAATGCTTTTGTGGAATCGTGGGGGATTATAATGTAACGTTTTATTGAATTCTATTGTTAAAGGACGGAAGGAGATATACTCCGTGGCTATGGCTGCCTTCGCTTTGATGTTGCTGTTTGGATGTACAATGCATTGCAATGCTGTCGCACATCCAGGGTTCATAGATGGAGTCGTGTTACAGTATCGTGATGTTCTGCCGACACATCATTTCGTATTCCCCCAGAGCGTCTCGGAGACATTCTTTGCGCATGCAGGAACCTGATGATTTATTGCCTCATCTTATTTTTGTTTCCAAAAGAGTAGCAGATGACGTCCTTTGACGCAAATCTCGAATTATATTTCGAATATCTTCTTGTAATAAAATATCTCCTATCAATACAACTCTAGAAAGCAACATGTATCATATAGTAGTAAATCCCTCCAAAAGTAATCGCCAAATGTAAATGATAATATCTGAAAAGAGACAAATGAGATATAACCTTTTTCAAGCCTCACTTCAAGTGCCCTTGCCCGGTAAAGAAAAGTAAAAACTGAAACTCCTCTGGATAATTCCCCACCGAATAAATGAAAGATTCCCGCCGAACAAGGCACCTAATTGTACAGTCACGCAATGAGAAAGAAATAAATGAAAAAACGCCCCCCACACTCCCTACTGGTATCACCGAACAAGTGGGAATCGTGTGATTTTAATGTCCTTCTCCCATGTTCAAATCGTATATATCGGTGGAATGATCGTCTGGAACTTCCAGCTTCCGAACCTTGCCATTCGCAATGTCGTAAACGAACCCGTGAACCTTGAGTCCCCTCTCCTTTTGAGCTTGAATAACGTTGGCGTTATGCAATACGCTATGGACTTGAGCTTTAGTGTGAAGTTCGACCAGACGACGGGTTCGTAGCTCTTTGTCCTTGATCGCCTCGAGCTCGTCTCTGTGCTTAGCACGAACGTCGCGGATGTTCCTGATGCTTTCCTGTTAGCGATTCTGCTGGATTAGGTACGTATGGGAGCTTTTTATTTTTTGGAGGGCTTACTTGAGCCAAACATCGATAAGGCCGAGCTTCTTCTGTTCGCAGGCAGCGGCAACACCACCACAGCCGTAGTGACCACAAACTATAATGTGCTTAACCTAATGCAGCAATGACCGGCGTTAGTGTGATGACGATCGACGGACAACGGTTGGCAAAAAAAAAAAAAAAAAAAAAACTTCGTCAACAAGTTTTAATTTCTCGGCGACCACGGCGACCAAAAAACCTCTGAGAAAATTTAATTGATCTTGAGAGGACGATACATTTTGACAGAGAAAAATTATTCATAATAGAGAGGTGTCCATACCTGTAAGACCTCAACAGCGTATTGCAAGACGCACAGGGAGCTCAGATCGTTCGGTGGGAGACAATTGGCGATATTTCTATGAACAAAGACCTCACCGGGCAGCAAGTTCAAGATCGTAGTCTCTGGTACGCGAGAATCGCTGCAGCCAAACCACATGATCTGCGGTTTTTGCGTTGATGCCAGCGAGGGAAAAAGCTCTGGATACTTCTTGCTGACGCTGGAAGACCAATGTTCATTCCTGGCCAAAAGGGATTCGATAGGGTCGTCGCTGGTGAATCCATACTTTTTACCGGTACGTCCTGGAGAACCCGGAGAACCTGGTTGACTGGTTTGCTTTGGAGGAGGAGTGGTTGTGTCCTTTCTCTCCGGTTCTGCAGGAACGGGTGGTTCCGCGGTTGGTTGTGTGGATTTGCTCTGGAGTGGGTGAAGCATTTTTAAGGATCGTTTTTCTTTAAGTTTTGAGTATGATTTTCCCATTGTGAAAGAATGCGAAGGGGGTGGGTGGAGGGAATGGAGGGTTTTTGTAGTGATCGAGGGATTTGGCTTTATTGCTGGAAGGGTTATAGCGCTTGTTGCTATATTGCTGCTGTTTGCGAAGCTGGTGCGGGTAAGGTGACGTCCAACCGAAGAGGAGGTTATCTGGAGCATGCCTTGTTTTAAATGTGCCCTGGTCTCACAGAGGCGTCCGCTGATATCAGAAAGAGAGAGGGAGGAACGGGGGGGGGGGGGGGACGAGGGGGANTGTGGACGAGTGGGATGGGGGCGTCGTGGTGGTGGAGGTGGGTGCGCAATAGTACTGTGATACTAATTGTTCCAATTCAGCTCATGTGAAGCGACCAGAACAAGAAGGATGGCGTCGTCGGTGTGGGCGGGGGAGTATGCAGTAGTACACTTGGAAGGCAGTATTTTTCGCAGTTTTAACATGCAAGTATCATGCAAGAAAATCTCCACGGCGATGCAATGCAAGAAAAAAAAAATATAAAATAATAATAACTGATATATAAAAAAAGGAACTCTTGGACAGATTGTGCAGGTTCGGTGGGTACGGATGACCCTCGAGATACTGCACGCAGATGCCTACGGCTATTCAGGGTTATCGCCCCATCCCATCTTGGAAAATCATATTTTTTTTTTTTACGTTCCTGCCAATACTTGGGCTTAGGTCCGTTCGCTGGGAATTCATTTCCCCTCATATTTTTTTTCTGAGGGAGGGTGGCTATAGGAAATATGCAATCTAAGAGTTCTCTTAGGATCCCCATCCATCTCGGCTACATCTTGGGAACCAGTCTTGTTTTGTCTTGTCCCATCTCAGATCTCAACTTTCTTTGCTTCTTCGCCCTCCTAGTGTATGATTGTGTGCGAGGTGGTATGCTGGGCGGCGGCCCTCCAAGGAAATTTTATGGTTGCCCATTTCTTGATTTCTTCTTCATCTTCCTTCCTTTTAACAGCTGCGCCTTGTTTTTCCCCCCCTTCCCGCGGAAATTTGTGCCTTGGCCCGTCCTCGGGAATGCAAACTGTTGACATCTCAACAGAAAATAGAAAAAAAAATACAATTCAAAAAATCTGGAACTCTATTTGACATGGTATGACAGCTTGGGGTACATGTACAAGAATACAAAACAAAGAAGAGTTTAGTTCCATGGAGAGGGAAAGTGTGATCCAGATCTGGCGGGAAAAACACCAACCTTATCGCTGTTAAACAATCTGCAACACTCTTTTCTTCTTGTTGTTAAGCATTTGATCATGGATCCCCCAACCTTCAAGCTCTCCACTTTTGCCTCGCCTTTCTCCCTATCATCTCTCGCGAAACGAAAATTAAGGTAGAGCAGGGGATCCCCAAAGAAATGTCGGCGGAATCCACCAAGGAGAAAACGAAAAGGAAAAAAACCATGCGGGCCAAGCCACGTAACAAATAACGCTCTGACGTCTATTTTTCTTGTGCTTCCCGCTTCCCCTCTCCTCCAATTCGGTAATCCTGCAGGAAACAAACACCAGAAAAAATACTTAGATACGACTCGGGGAAACGACTCGACCAACCATTACAAACCAACATCTCCAAACTCCGCCAGGCATCTATATGCGCTATATGCACCATCGGCGGGTCGCGATGGTACAATATCAACTGCGAATGACCTGACCTGAAGACACACCCGCCTATGGAGATATGCAGCTAGATATTATTTTGAGTATATAACCCTAGAAGTACTCCATTTATTCGGTATCTTCCTTCTAAAGCCTTGCTTACTGTGGGGAAATAATGTTTATTCGGTATCTCCAAACGAAAACGAGAACGGGTCTAGAATCTGGTTTCCTCGTTAACAGCCCTGATATATCTTACCGCCCTTGTCGTGGGGGCAGGAAGAGCAAGGGAAGGTGGTTTGAACCTAGTTTCAAGCCTGTCAATATCCCCACATTAATCAGCTTTGGGTTAACGGGAGGAAGCAGCCTGGCAGGTTGGACCCGCCACCAATTTTAAAGCCGTGCGCGTATGTACCGTGCTTGAGTAATGTCAACAACAGAAACACCATCTACATGTACTCGTACCCGCCCAATTGCATTGCACGAGTCGACCATGCTACGAAAACAAGTCCCCTCTCCTAAGTAGCCTTTAAGCATCCGTCGGTACCCCGGTGAACACAACCCTCCGTCTACTCCACCGTTTAGTTTTTTTTTTTTTTTTTTCCTCCCCATGAGCAATTAAATCCACCAAACAGGAAGAAAACAAAGCTCGGAACATCGGCTTCTCACGGGAACACACCTGCTGCACCCCCTCTTCGGGTATGTTCTTGCCGAATTGTCCACCGTCGCTATCGCACAGTTTCGTTCCCGATCCTCCCCAGCTGTGCCGATAGGAAAGGCAGGAAAAGGAAGACGAGGAGAAGAGGGAAAAAAGAGGAGTTCCGAGCTTTCCCCCCAACCAACGAGACAAGGGTGAGCTAAGTGAAGGAGCTCACGGCGGAAACTTGACAACCATTTACGTCCCCGAAAAGAAAAAACAGCTCGATATCTGTCTGTGCATTCGGGTATTTGCGTCGTAACGTAATAGGGTACTTCTAGCTATCGTGTGTATTTTTCATGATGCAATTTTCTCTTCATGTTGTGTTTCCGTTACAAAAACCAAAAACCAAAACTATTCCTCAATCTATATCTTTTGATCACGAGGTCGAGTTGTGGTATCGTAAAATCGAAATCTACATTCCAGAGATTTCTTCGCTAGATTTGCCTCCTCAAAAACTGGGAGAAAAAAAAATTAAGGTATTTGGGGAACTCGCTTATCTCCGTTCAATTTTGGAAAATTGATGGGGAAATCTCGCTCGGTTGGTTTGCCCAGCTGAGCTGGCTGTCGGCGGTCGGTCATAGCGTCCGGATACATGAAATGCCTTAACCCTTATTGGGTACCTTGCTTGTAGACGTCATGGACTGGGGTAGGCGAATCCACGAACACTTCAACACAGCACTGAGGCTGGCAGATTTTTGCGACTTGTGCGACGAGATATAGCTAGATCGAGCACCGAGATCTTGAATATAAAAATAAAAATAGAATTAAATAATATTATAATGCTGACGCCTCGTGGATATTAATATTCGGCACTTGAACTTGCATTCTTTCATGTACCAACTCCCACATAGAGAACCCCCCACTCCTAGAAAAGCGGATACATATGCATATATGGTGAATATGTGCTGAAAAAGGATTTATGAAAATAAAAATTGCTAAAGAAAATTTAAAATGCAAATGCTTTATATTATTGATATCGATTTCGTGCGTATACCGGTTGCTGTTCCCTGCCATATTAGAGGCAAATACTCGAAAATTAATAGACTTTGTATCTACCTGTTAAAGAAAATTAGTAAAACCTTTACTCATCCTCCTCTCGTCTGGCCAAAATTCTATTCCTCCATTCCCTAACATCATCCAAAGCCTTCTTATATTTACCCCGCCTCACAAGTAAAAACCCTTGAATTTCAGCAGGCGAGAACTTTCCTTCCGGTAGCAAATTAGCAAAAGCCTCAGCGGTATCTGAAATCTTCTGCTTCTCGATGTCATCCCCTTGTTCTTCAGGATGACAGTTGGTATACATATTGATGAATAATTGAACTATTTGTGTGCGGGTGGCGAGTCTGAAACCGATTAATTTGTCAACCCGACCTTCTCTAATTAGGGCGGGATCGAGTCCGTCTGGATGGTTGGTTGTCATTATTAGAATCCGTCCTGTGACGATTGGGCAGTTAGTAAAATTCGAGTTCATAAACAGGATACGGTGTTTCGCACCCTCGTGAGTCGCTACTCCGTCAATAGCATTTAACAATCCAGACAGCGAAACACTATTCTGCGGTACTTGCGACCTATCCCTCGTCTGCCGTGGCCTTCTCGACTTTCGATCCTCCTTCTCTCCGTCCTTTGCTTCCCCACCATCTTCTCCCTTCGCACCCTCCTCTTCATCTCTTTTCTTACTTATCTCCATAGTGTCAATATCCTCGATCAATACAATACACCTCCTTGGCAGTTCTCCGAAGAAGGTGAGAAGTTTTTCGTCGGTCATCGCCGGGTCCCCCAGACTCAAACAATATATCCCCAATCCGAACAATCCACCAAGAGCGAACGTTAGCGAGGATTTCCCCGTCCCCGGTGGGCCGTAGAGTAAATACCCTCTCCGGTAAGGAATGCCGTGGAGGGCATACCATCTAGGAGAATCAGGATGTAGGAATTGATTGACATCGTTTAGAAGCTCTTTTTTCTGTTCTTCATCGAGGATGACGGTGTCCATAGGCCTGGAGGGCCGTGTGCTAGAGCGAGCCCAGCGGGGTGTCCAGTGTCCAATCTTTGGTCTGAAGATCGTAGTTTTGGAGCATTCTTGGTCGAGATAGATACGCTTGGCTTCCTGGATGAATTCTTTGACAGGCTCGGCGGAGTGTCCCCAGCAAGAGATTCGAATACTCTCAACCTTTTCAACTATGGAAAAGGTCAGAGTTAGCTGGATTACATCCCTAAATGTGAACTTGCTGCTGGCCTACGTGAGAAACATACACGTGGACTGTCTAGCCGACGATACTAATTCCGGTAATAAGAACGACTCCCTAAACCTAGTAATCCAAAATGTTCTCCCACAGAAAGTAAAGTAATGGTCACCAAGATGTGGTTGGTAATCCGGTCCTATCCCGAGGAAATATCACCATTAGTCATTTTGAGAAGGGTCGTAGAAAGGCTGGCCCCAATTTCTCGGTGGCCATTGCATATTGTTCTCCTACATACTTGAAAATTTTTGCCACTCGACTAGATGGAACTGACCATCCTTGACAGCAGCGTTATACTGCGCTACCTTTTGCTGGTCCTCCACGTCGTGATCATTCCCGCTCATAGTTTTAGCTTGCAACGTCCTCGTGTTAATGTTCTCCGTAAGCCATTTCATGACGTATACGTGGATCATATCATCGCCGTCAATAGTAATGTTAGAAGTGTAATGAAGAACGATAAAGGCCGTGATTCTATTCCACATGTACACCACAGAGGTCACCACCGCGATTGCAAATGTAGCGAAACGAATCACCCAATTTGTAAAATCGGGATCAAAGAAGGCTTCGAGAAGGCCGGTAAGAATCCCATATCCAGGAAGCAAGAGAAGAGAGTTTGGCACAGTGAAAGGTAGAGAAGTCATGGTGTTCACATCTGAGTGCAAGAATATATGGGAAGAGTTCTCTGGTAGACTCTGGACCGGCTTCATGGTAGGGGAGAGTTTAAAGTCCTTTTATAATGACTAGGGTATCTAAAGGACTCCAGTAAGAAGAGGGGGTGGGGGAAGGTGGTCCACTCGTGCCGAGTAGTGAAGCTAGGTATCGATTTTGTGATAATCTTGGACAGCTTGTGTTGAGGCGTCTTTGCTTGTCCTCGTGTTGGCGCCGTTGTGGTGATGTAGGACGGCCGGTTTTGACCAACCAGGCAGGAAAGCTGAACTGGTTGGTGGCTGTTTGTTGGAATGTGTTTGGTTCAAGGCTGCAAGGGCAATCCCGCTAACCGTGTTTGGCTGGCTATCCTCGTAAGGACCGATTGAGAGATCGAGGGATCAGATCGGACCAATTTTCGGATGCGATACCGATATGGCACTGTACAATAGATGTTTCTGATCTGTTCCGCTGGTTTGGAGGACAATGTATCCGTTTGCTGGCGTTTCTCTTTTGAAAGATAGGACTCTAGCGTCGGAGCTGGCTGGCTTTATACATTTCCAGATAGCTTCCCTTCGCCCTCAAACATTATACCTAAATTACAGCTGGACAGCAAACAAAACCCTCGTGAGCGAAATTGGGAGCCCCGATCCTATTTTGCGAGACGGATAGCTGCATCTTAAAAGCGTCCCTCTGGAGCCCTGGAATTCTACTTGGACTATGCGAGACACATTCTATAGGACAATTACAAAGTCCTGTTTAGCTGTCTGTATGGGAGAAAATCATACCAACGAATACATTGCATGGTAGTACAAGAAAAACCACGGTAATCCGAACTAGCGGCTCAGGAGGAGTTTGCTCCTAGTGAACCACATCCCACACTATATGCTTACTTGCCGGAAGCCTGGTCCGCAGATGCCAGTTACCCAATTGATTCCCCGGGCGTCGGAAGTTGCGGTTCCTCAGAATACTGAGACTGGCGAACCGTATACCCAGACGCGCTCCTTCGAGAACTTGCATATCAAGGTACAAGGAGAATGGATGAACCTTGCAATATCTTGACAGCTAACTTTTTCTCGCTAAAGAACTGGACAAACGTGGAGCGGCAGGATCGATCGGTTAAGAGGCTAAGTT
Source organism: Dactylella cylindrospora (assembly GCA_012184295.1). NCBI lineage: Eukaryota > Fungi > Ascomycota > Orbiliomycetes > Orbiliales > Orbiliaceae > Dactylella > Dactylella cylindrospora. Next base: position 203,569 of record LDUD01000131.1, read on the forward strand.
GCAGACATCCGTGTCCTCGTATTGAGAAAAAATTGGAATGCTGCTAGTGTTCAAAATGCTCGAATCGAAGGCTCGGTGTTTTCGATCATGCATGGTACGGACGACCAAACAGAACGTGGATGCAATTGCATGGCAGCCAGGCACCACACCACACTGTGTGTTTTTTTTTTTTGTCCTCATGATCTCTGTCGATTTCCTAAACTGTACAAGCTGGAGCTTTGCCATGCTGATGCGCAACGTGAAGAAAACCGCTACCATATTATGGTTACCGGAAGGCTGGAGATACGGAATGATCCGGCATAATTAAAGTCCGTTATCAATGGTTAGCTATAATTCACGCAAGGGATGCAATGCAGACAGAAAAAAGAGTTTGTTGTTGTCTGGTGTGGCATTTTTTTCCCTTTCTTTCTCATCATCGGCTGGAACTCGGGCTCAACTCGGTGGTTGCACAAGGACAAGGACCAGACCGGGATATTGGATGCTTTTTTTTTTGACAGGCTGAATACAATGCTAGATACCGCAGGCTCCCGCTTGGTCGCAAATATCTAGACTTTACTGAACGTCCCTCCGAATGTCTGGCTGATGCGTAACATCGTTTTTCACCAACCCGACGGCCGACAACTAAACATCAGCAGCCATGGTGCCATGGTGGGTCGATGGTGGTACAGTAACCAGGTATGCGTTCCTACAGATTCCCTCTCATGAATTTAACGCAGTCCAGCCTTGAGATATTGATATTAATATAGCTTACTTATAGGGTTCAAAAAAAAATTCCTCTCCCGTCCTGCAGAAGCCATGCAGAATTACCGAGTCGTTTCATAGCTCAAGCAGGGATTCGCCTTGTCCTCAACCGTCTTTTCCCCACACTCGTCCCGGTGTTAATATAGACGCCTCAGATATAGTGTCCTAAACAAGGTATTTAAATGCTATTTGGGAAACAGTCCTAAATCTAGACGCTTCCACGGGCGTCTTGATTATGTGCCTCGCTGCAAGCGAGAATGGATGTAAAAGAGCGCAGATCGAACGCGGAGAGATTGTAACATTCAGGGCAAGCTACTGGAAAGCATAGAAACCATTGGCAATTGTCACTATTCCAAACTTTAGCGGTGTATCTGTGACGGTGGGTTACTACGTGTCGTATTTCCTTCGCAAATTTCGCTGCATGCGAATCTATGATCTCATCTGCACCGACGACTTATCCGTGAAGCGAAGGCAATTCCTAGAATTACTCGCTAACTCAGAGAAAAGATATTTTTCTTCGCATACAGGGAGCGAAAATCCAAAGGGATATTGTGGATAGAGCGCGACTGACACCGAAATAAGTGCTCATGGTCGCCTAGGGGAATGACAACCTGCATGAGAGCAAGTTACACCAGAGCTACATATTATAGTAAGAATTAAGTGGGACAGGGAGCGTTGTTTTTTCTCCAGTCTCACAAAGCTGTGTGATCACACAGCAGCCCGTCTCGTGGGCCCTGAGCGCCGTCTTCCTGATTTTTCCAATCTCACTTCTTCTCTGCTCGCCAGCTTTTCATTGCCTTTGCGCTCTCGTGCGCCGCACGGAATACTACAATGCCACGAAGGCAGCCTTGGGATCAGCGTTTCGGTTTTTCTGACGGTGAGCTCTCGAAAAACAAATTTCAAGATTGTTTATAGACGCACTCTGCTTCTCGCTCTCCTCCAAGCCCATCAAGAACTCTGTTCCCTCGCCCAGAGCACCTCTTGGATTGACCGCGTGGTCTGCAATCTCAATCGTCCTCCGCCTAAAGGTATCTGAAAGCGTATCCACCAGCTCCTCCTCTGCATCTTCTACCAGATTTACCATTCGCTCCCCGAGGGCGTAGTAGTGCGTGGCAAGATCTCGAAGGTTGACCGACAGCGGATTCGCCTTGAGTGCATTCATAACCGGTGCTGACAGTGCGTGTGGCAGACTTGTGTGAATAAAGTTTTCGGTTCCGAGCTGCTCACTGTGTGCACCGTGACGAGGATTCCTCAGCCTCTGTGCAATCAAAAATTATATATTTCATACTAGTACTCCCGCGCCTTTCGTCCCATCTCGACTGGTCCGGTCTCCTTAGATGGACAGGGTGTAGAGCTAGCAAGAAAAAAGGGAAACAATAGAGGTGGTCAGAGTACAAAAGGAATTTAGGAGCTCGTACCTGACAGCCAACATTTCGGCCAACCATATAGGTAGCTCCAACTTTGTTCCAGCTTTCATATCCGCGTTGTCATTGCCGTCTAGATATCCTAAACCTGGTACATCTACCTCAAAGGTGCATGGTATTTTCTGTATAACATGAAAAAAAATCATATGCACGTAAAGGCAGGGTAGTACCCGTGTCAGCATGCCATTGGAATAATACGCAGAGTAGAAATTGCAACGAACGAAAAATAATATTTTTGAGAACTTGGAAAAAGAAAAAAAAATTAAAAAATTAAAATAAAATAAAATAAAAAAATAAAAAAAAGACAAGCAAACGGGTGCACAATAGCTCGAGAAATAATAATTCTGTCGGAAGCGCCATGCATCTTTATGAGGGTACAACTTGGGCTTTGGGTAACACTCGGAAATATCTCCCGGCGAAAAAGTTGTTGCAATCACACCCTTTGGTATACAAGATCGGAAGGAAGATATTTCCTGGACCATATCTTGAAAATTGCCTAGATACAGAACATGGAAGAAGGGGCTTTACCTGTGCATCGGTAAGGATAGCATCGATATCGTAGTATTTGCTGCCCATCGTTGGAATTATTGGATGCAGTCGCACCCGACCAGCTCACCCGTTTCCGTCCCCTTTCTCACAATAGATTCTTTATATCTTTGGATATAGCTTGAAGGGAGGTCGAGGGCGACGGAGGACAAGCTGGAAGGAACGAAGTCGCAGAGATATCTCGATCGGAAAGAAGTCTCGGGAAAAAAGCTAGTTGGCCAAGCTATGACGGGTTTATGTATCACAAAGATCTTTTTTGTTGGTGGCTTGAGGAGGCGAACAGAAAATCTGAAGGTCAAGCTCGCGTGGTCGATTGTAGCGACTGGAAAAAACGTGTAGGTCTGGTCTGGTACCGGTAGGTGGGACAGATAGAAGCCGGTCAAGTCTGGACCTAGCTCACAGTACTAGGTCGCGATTTCTCCATTCCTTCGTGTTGTTTAACCAAGCTCCGTTGTTTGGCTATTCCCCCCCCAAAGATATTACCGGTTCAGGTATTCTATCGAAATAATCCAGCCCACTTGCTGCATGTGGTATCTTCGGACGCCAGCTAACCGTGTTTGACAAGTTTCACATTCTTTAAAGATTGGCTAGTGTTAGTCGGGCCAATTAATTTCTAAGCGTGCTCGAGTCAGTGGGCCCCAGTGATGTAATGAGCTAGGATATCTGTATAATATAATTCTAGACCCCGAACATTTGATAATACCTGTGAATTACTTACACTCCGGTAACCAGCCGAGGTGACATATTTCTCATATCCTGCAGGTATGATATAATCTCCCATTTACCGGTTCTGAGAAGTTATTTTGTTCCAATTTACATTTATTTCAATTGGTATAAAATTTAAATTATCATGACATACTAACCGTGCAATACACAAAAAGTAAACTCCGACACCGTCTACGAGCTACCTCGGATATAACAACCAAGCACTTTCAAAATGTCCATTGCAGCATCTGCACGTTCCACGCTCGCGAGAGCCTCCAAGGTTTCTTCCGTTAGAGCCATTGGCAGCCTGACGGCCGTCAGGACCAAGTACACTCTTCCAGACCTTCCGTACGACTATGGTGCATTGGAGCCACACATCTCCGGTCAAATCATGGAGGTATGACCATAAAACAATACAACCCCCATTGATCTGTAATGAGGGCAATTCCCAACTGCTGGGAACACCGTCTTCCAGCCACCTTACCCCTGCTTGCTCTCCCAGGCCTGGCCGGCAGGCGAATCCGTACCTTACAATCCGAGTGAAACCATTGACTAACTTAAACATCCCCCACATCCCTCATCCAGACCCACTACACCAAACACCACCAAACCTACGTCAACGGCATCAACGACGCTCAAGAAAAATTCGCCGCCGCCTCTTCGCCCGCTGAAAAGGTCGCCTTAACCTCACTGATCAAGTTCCACGGAGGAGGTCACGTCAACCACTCTTTGTTCTGGGAGAACTTGTCGCCCTCCAGCAAGGATGGCGGTGCCCCACCCACTGGAGCGTTGGCAAAGGCTATTGATGAGACTTGGGGTGGGTTGGATAAGTTCCAGGGGCAGATGAAGTATGTATATCTCGTATAGTGGGGAGAGGAAAGTGGGTATGAGTATGCTAACGGGTTTGGTTGTTGGTAGTGCTGCTCTTGCTGGTATTCAGGGTTCCGGATGGGGGTGGCTAGTAAAGGATAATACGACTCAAAAGTTGTCTATCATCACGCTGCCCGTAAGTACCTTCCTTCCTCTGAGGTGGTAGAATTGGAACGCCATGCTGATAATATAATAATACGGTAATAGAACCAAGATCCAGTCAACACCAGCCAGTATACCCCATTAGTCGGCATCGACGCTTGGGAGCATGCCTATTAGTAAGTTCCTCTTAAATACTTGCTCTGGGGGTAAACGTAGTCGCTAATGTATTTCGCCAAATAGCCTCCAGTACAAGAATGTCAAGGCCGACTACTTCAAGGCCATCTGGAACGTCATCAACTGGAAGGCCGCTGAAAAGAGATTCAGTTAAGTTTTTAAGCATCAACAAAGTGCATGCTCATTAAGGAACCAATACTTGGAAAGTCTGTACTTATTTCACAGTTCAGAGAGAACAAATAAATATTTCAAATTTATCACAAACGATATAGCATACCCGACAGTCCGCTAAACACCGATGAATAGATCTGTTAAAAGCGCATAAATTTGCTGCCTGGGTATCATTAAACGTAATCATAACAGTCATATCTAATTACAAGCTCTCCCGAGTATCATCATCCCCACCATCTTCCTCATGCCCGACATAACACCGAACCCACTCCCTAATCCTCCTAACCTTCTCCACCGTCGCATCCACTGGATCCGATAGGTCTGCCCTATACCCTTTTCTCTCCCTATACACCAACATCGCCCTCGTCCTATCCCTCCTTAGCGAGCTAGCATACACCACTCCTCTGAACGCTGATAACGCCAGGTCTTGGAAGAGCACTATATCACCCCTTGTAAAATATCGACACTTTGCAAGGCCGGGCGTTAGGGTGGGGACATGGACTTGTGCCTGTTGGACTCCTTGTCCGTTCGCTGGTGATTTAGGTAAGGGAAGCCAGATTTTTACTTGCAGGCCCGAGGTTGTATAATCCCCGACGGTAAATGTGATAAGCTCCACCTCACCGGATGGATTCAGCTCATTTGTGAATTTCGTTTTGATAATCTGAGATTCCGCCTTCATTATCCCGACTAGGATGGTGGCCATGCGCGTTTTCTTCGGATTCAAGAGCTCTCTGGGCGCTGGTAGGTCTTCCAGATCTGTAACTTTGGCAATGGGGATGGGAGGCAGAGGCGGTGGAAGAGTATCTTCTTCGTAAAAAGTGGTTTCATCAAACGTCGTAATCTCTTGTCCACCTTCACCGGATGAAATTGGGGGTGAACTCGAAAGAGGCGGAACTTGGGAACTGGGAAGATTATGAACAGCGTATGATCGCTCCAGCAGGAATGAACTGTTAGGCTCCGTGGATTGTGTATCCGCATCTTCGAGCGAGAGGTGTGGAGTACTCGGTGACAATGGAATAGGAAGAGACGACGCCGCTTGAAGTTGACTCTCATCTGGTACCGTCGTCCCGTCCGAGGCGAAAGATGCTTCGCACCGTTCCTTCCACGCATACATTGAAGGCGTCGGGTCATACTCCCGTTGCGTGAATCCCGTATGCAGCGACGGTCTGCGAAGCGGTAAGATGCGCCATGCGGGTACCGGTATAGGTTTTAATCGACCAGACGAGACTGGGGGTTTACCCTCCCCATCAGCCCTCTCGGCTGCATCGTCAACTTGTTCATCGGAGATTCGAGTGGTAGAATTAGGGTCAAAGCTGGATAAACTGGGAAGGGTTCCTGGACCCAAGTAATCTTCTATCCTTGAGGAATTCCCACTGGGTGAAAGTTCGGGCTCAAATGGAGGGGTTGGATAAGATAGTAGACGGTCATTTGACGTTTGAAGGATGGAGGCCGTAGGAGCTCCAAGGAGGAGGATGGTCCTTCTACCCGTTTTCGACATGATTAGTAGAGCCGGTGAGGTAAGCCGTCCGAAGTAGGGTGAGAGCCATTGTCACGAATGTGGGTAACTGGTGATATGGTGGGGGTGGGTAGCTATCGTTAACGCGTGTTGCATGTGGTTGCTAGAGCTGCATCGGTCAGAGGCAGGGTAACCTAGGTCGACGCGGCGTTGCATTGATAGAAGCCCCTCAGACAAACTCTCACGGCCCACATGGAGTAGCAATAAGCTACATTCCGCGTATACTCCCGATTGCCTACTATTGCAACACCAAAGTGCAATGTCTCTTACATGCCAGCAAGAGCTGTAAGTCGGTTACAAGTAATCCGGTTTTTATTACCGGTTTTAAGGCCGTTAGTTTTGATCTCGCATCGTGCCAGCCGCCTGCCTCGGCTCGGTACCTGTCGGGTCCTGACTTTGAGTTCCCCACCACAGAAGGACATTTGCGACCTAAGCTAAGCTAAGTTTCAGAGCAATCATACATCTTTTGCGGTCTAAGTATGGGGAAGAAATCCCTCCGGTAGTACTACCTCATAGAAATTTGGGCCGGTATGTTGCTTTCCCGGGCTGGATTGCAATCGGAGGTCGCTCTGACGCCTTGCTCGTTAAAAAATTTGAAAAGTATTTAAGCTGTCAAGTTTGTAGCTTGCGACTTCGTGGGTGTTACTGGTAGCTCGAGTTGCTTGTGGCTTGCCTTATATCTAGATCTCGAGTTGTCCTGGAATTGAAGTCGCCATACTCCCATATATTACATTAGACGCATACATAAACCTTGAGATCCTCTCTAAAGACCCAAAATCTCGCAAGTGATTGATAAAAATGGTCACTACGGAATTCGCAACCATCAATCTCAAAGATGGTATCACTCCAGAAGTCCTAGAGACCTCTGAAGTCCACCTCAAGGGAATCAAGACCGTCTTGTCCCAACCCGGAAGCTACAGGCTTCTATGGGGAACCGCACTCGAAGATCCCAAGAAGCTATACTGGTTGATTGGTACAAGACTCCTCTCTCTTATTGCTGTTTTGCCATCAATTAGTTAAATATGCACAAGCTAATATGTATTTCGTTTTTGCCTCGCAGAATGGGAGAACTATGAAGCTCATGCGGCATTCATGAAGAGTGCAAGTCACCCCGAATCCCTCCCCCCCTCCAGTTCCACCAATCCTAACCAGTGCCCCCCAAAACCACAGGAAATCTATCCCTCCTTCGGCGCCGAACTCCTCACCCTAGCAGACCCCGCCCACCCCTCCGGCCCCGTCGAAATGTACCACTACGACTTCCAATCCCCCCTCTCCACGCTTCTCACCCCGACCCGACACACCGTCGAATTCTTCAACTTCAAGCTCAAACCGGATCTAGACCCCGCCGCCGTCAAAACCACCCTGGATGGTTTTCTCGAGAACTGCAAGGCCGCAAACGTCGGCGGGTTGTACGCGATATCCCGCGAGGATGAGGCTACCGTTTTGGCACCGATTGTTTGGGAGAGCAAGGAGGAGCATATGAGGTTTAGGGAGAGACCGGGTTTCACGGAGACGATTACGCCGGTTAGGACTTTGATTGGGAGCGCGGTGGTTACTCATTCCGCTTTGAAGGTGGTGGAGGCGGAGAAGTGATTGTTGGGATTTGTTTTCTAAGAAATCTAATTTTAAATTGGAAAGTAGAAAGACCTTTTATATATTCGAATAATAAAGGGTTTTTTTATCCCTTCAATGGAGGTTCGATGGTCCATTCGACCCATCGATAATATATATAAAATGAGGGAAAGGAAACGACGAGAAAACACTTGCTCAAGAAATTAAGTCTATAAATATTAGAAGAAAGTAGCTATAGATGTACAGAAATGAGGAAAGAGTACGCAGCCGCGGTACTATTACAGCTATACGGGACTAAAGAAAGACTGCAAGGAATGCAAAAGAATCGAACGGAAAGATTAAATAAAAAACGCCGTCCACAATGTTCATATCTTTCCAATGCAGAGATCAACAAGCCACCAAACAAACACCGTAATAAGCCGCCTGCGTAGAAGCAAGAAAAACAGGCCAAAGGGGTATGATATTTGTCAACATAGGCAATAGGCTAAACCACTCCTTCCTTCCACTCCCTCTCAAATTAAGAAAACTCATTCTTCCTCCCTCGGATATCGTACTATAGTAAACCAGAAAACAAAAAGAAAAGAGAGACAACAAACTATGTCGGTTCTCCAAAACCTTTTTTTTTTTAGCAGTTTCGGTTCCCTTGTGTGTATATATGCCGAGATTCTGATATGACACTGGACTGCGAGTGAAAGGAACACTGGAACGAAAACTGGGGAAAGAGTAGAGAAAAAAAATATATCAACGTGTCGCATTTCACTTCGTCGTCTCGTTAGATTACTTGCAGCAAAAAAAACTAAGCTTTTCATTTGGAGATCAAGCCACCTCGAACAGCTGGTAAACTAGGATTAGCGGGTATCCCACCGGGACTTCGCCTAGAAGAACCGACTGGCTTCAATGATATCAGGGTCATTGGCCGCGAAATCCCACCCAACAATTCTCATGTCTTGGCTGCAGCACCACACAAATCTCGCGTCAAACTGGAGTTTGAATACCTTATTTTGGTTTTGAGCTTGTGCGGCTGGTGCCAAGTTGTGATTATGAGGATTCCAAGGCTGAGGAAGGAGTTGATGAACGTTCGGTGGGGGGATAGGAGCTACGTTATACTGGGGTGCCATTGGGTGTGGTGGAGGTGGGGGGGCCACGTTGTTTGGAGCGTTGGCGCCAATGAAGGCGTTTTGGGCGGCGTTCAACGCTGGGTTCGTTGGATTTGCCGGTGGGGCAGCAGCGGGTTGGTTCTGTTGGGCTGCCGCTTGTTGCAAGGCGGCAGCATTTGCGGCGGCAGCTGCAGCTGCTGCTGCAAAGGCATGAGCATGGGGTCTTGGTGCTGGGGCCTCGTTGACATGTCGCAGGATGCCTGTGGTCCTCCACGAAACACCGTCCCTGAGAGTTCCAAAGATACCGGGGTTTTCTCCGTCGTCTAGATCGCCATTTTCATCTTCACGCCTCCAAATTCTGATCGTCTCGTCGTACCCACCGCTGACAATCCTCGCGTTTTTGGGGCCTCCAGCCTGAACTGTTCTCACAAGTCCGGTATGGCCTTCTAATCGAGCGATTTCCGCCTGCGAAGCCTTGTCCCACACCCGAATCGATTTGTCCGACGAGCCCGAAACTATTTTCACACCATCATACTGGATACAAGCGATGCCTTTCTTATGGCCGACATAAGTCTTCTCGCAGTATCCTGTCTTCAAGTTCCAGAGTTTGATTAATCGGTCGCCAGAAGCGGAGACAACCTCATCACCATTGAGTTGGATCGCATTAACTGCAGCATTGTGCCCGACAAGGGTATGGATCAACGTGAGTGCCGGCAGATCTTTCGCGGGTCGTGAGCTGCCAGCCATTTGAATATACTGTGGGAACTGGGACGGGTCAATCAACCGGTTGTTGCCAAGCTGGATCTGTCGAACCGCTGCATCGTAACCGTCCTCTCCAGCCTGCATCGCGTTCCTCGACCAAACCTTGACACATTTGTCTTTCGAGCACGTGACCACATACTTCTGGTTGAATCGTAAATTGAGAACAGACTCGGTGTGGGCTTTGGTAATCGTTTTGAGTCGTTCACCAGTTGAAAATCTCCACACTATGACATTTGTATCTGAAGATCCACTGAATATCACATCTTCTTGTGGGGAGTCGTCGAATTGTAAGCAGAGGACTGATCCTTCGTGCCCAGTTAGCGACTTGACTAGTCTACGTGTGTGAATGTTCCAGATCTTTATAGACCTGTCACGCGATCCCGAGAGGAGATATTTCGTGGAGTGTTGGATTGTATATATGCATTCGCTGTGGCCTTCATGGGCGTATGCTGGGTCTGGCATCTGGAATGATTCGTATTTGTTTGTTCTCCAATTTTCTTCTAGTTTTTTACGATTTCGGAAAACAAACGCCCAGTTTAATCGCGGATGAGTGAGTCCGTATGTAGTTATGGAGGTAATGTTCGCGGGATCCGCGGAAGACGAAGCGAGAAATACAGGGTTTGCTCGCTGGGGCACCGATGGTGAAGGGTACAAATCTTCTTCATCAGGGGTGGTGTGTGCGGATTGGAATGAGGTTGGAGGCGTAGGCTGCTGCCCAGTCGAGAAGCTGGACATTGACCTCGTTTCACTTCCGGCCGTAGCCGCTGTGGACATGTTGTCCATGGAAGATCCTGGAACGCCATTATATCCAAGATATCTCGTCCTCATGAAGGATTCTGCTTCCTGCTGCAGCTTTCGCTTGCCTTCTCCTCGCATCTCCCGCTCGAACTCGAAAGCCTCCTCCTCGTTCAACGACCAACCCTCCCCTTTGTATAATCCCTTCCAGATCCGAGGTTCCATGGCAAATTTCCGCCATGTTTTCGATGCAAGTGACGCATTGAGGAGCGATTTAGGGGGCAGGTAGGATAAAATTTGAAGGGAAAGCTCGGAGGGGAGGAGGGTAATGAAGTCGAGGTGAAGGATGGGGATTAGCTTCTCCACGATTGCTGCAATTTTGGAAGTCGACAACGAAAGGACAAGTTTATATGCAAGCTCTGTGGAAAAGCAACGAAAAACCGAGTTAGCAGGGGGGCGTTAAAACACACAACCAAGCAGAGGCTACCCAAGAATGGAAAAAGGGAAGAGAAATTCTTACCTCCTCGAACGTCGTCACTAAGTTCCATCATCCAATCCGGAATAGGGATGTCGGGTACACCCGAAGGTGAATGGGAGAACTGATCAACGTCCCTGATGTTTTCCCGTGATTCACCTTGACTATCCTGGAAAGACTGTGATTCCTCAACACCCTCCCCGTAGCCTTCGTCTAATCGAAACGAGTGAGTCTTCCTCAACAACGGCGAGCCTGGTCGTTTCAACGACGGGCCAGCTTCGGATGCGGGTTGATGATGACCGATGGATGAGAAGAGGGATGTCGAGGTAGCGGCGTAGGTGGATGGATGAGGCGTTGTAAATTCCCGGTCGATGGTAGGCGTTGCAGTGGCAGAGTTACGGTCCAAATGGGGGTCTCCGTTGGATGACATTTAGAATACGGGGGGAAATTCTCCAACGAATTGAAATGAACAAAAAGATGGAAATCTCGATGATGAGAATAATGAAGGTCAGGTGGATGTGTAGGGGGGAAGGCCAGTAGAATATATAAACTGGGAATTTGCTTATACGAGGGTGTGTGTGTGACTGGCAACTGCAAGTGGCACCTGGCACCTGGCACCCTGTTGCTGTTGCTGTTGCTGCAAGGCAAGTAAGTGCTGATAAAATTGGGAATAGTACGGTATTCACAGATACCTAGAGCAAGGTACGAAAGGGCAAAGAAGTGAACAAAAGGCCCAAGCCAAAACAAAAAATTAGCAGCGAAAAGTAAAAATAAAAAATAGACTAAAATACTGATACAAGGGAACGAGAAAATTCGACGACGGAGAAAGAAAAAAAAAAAAAAAAAAGGAAAAAAAGGGTGGGTATTTTCCTTTAGAAAGTGCTGGATAAAAAAACTTGCTTTCTCTATCCCTCGATGGTCAGTGTAGGATGTATTCTTTCGGGGGGGAAGTTGTTGGCGGTCCAAAGATGTCAATAATGTCAGTCGGTCAAAGACTGAACGGGGTGAAAGGGAAAAAAGGAAAAGAAAAGGAGGGTGCTCGTGCTTTGTGGCAGAAAATGGCAGGTTTTGTCTGTTTTGGGCGAAATGAGGCAAAACACATCAACAAAAGGCCCGCCCGCCCAGCCTGAAAAGATGCAGCAAAGGTAGCAGCAGCAGCAGCAACCAGCTGTCTCCAAGACAAACGAGAAAAACTGGCAAGCTGGAACAGTTGGAAAATAAAAAAGGGAAAGGGAAGAATAAAGGCCGGCCAGGGCCCAGCAGGGTTTGCAAGTAGGTTGGCTTTGGGGGGGGGGGGGGAACCACCGAAACAATGGTAACCAAAAAGAAAAACAAAAAAGCTAACAGCAGGAAGCTAGCAAGCCTCCCCAAACCGATTTTGTGCAGCGTTGGTCGACAGGGCAGAACCGGTTTAATCCATTTCGGGCTACCGATGGCACCCAACTAGCGATCAATCTGAGCTTCTGGTTGGACTCTTTGTTCGTTCGCAATATGCAACCAAGGACTGTCGCAGCAGCAGCATCAGCATCAGCATCAGCAACAGTTACAGCGTCTATGCGGTGTGCCAAAGATGCAAAATGCACAAAAAAATATGCAAAGTTTATCTGCGTCCTGTACGTGATTGAGGACGATACTGCTGCTTCCTGCTTCCACTGCTTCTATCCCTTGGTGTAAGCGAGAATTTACCGGTCTTGCTCCACTTTTATACTCTAATCCCATGTTATCGCGGTGGCTGTAGATTCCTGTTGGGGAAAACAATCTGAACGTGAACGGGGCAGTTGTCAATTCTGTCTAGTTCCGAGCATATTGAGCGAAATATCTGGCGTTCTAATGTTTCTTGGTTGAAGCTGTACGATTATTATTCTTATTATTCATTCTACTTGGGATGATATAATCTTTTCTAACCCTCGGGGCAAACCTCCAAGTCCACCACGCGCAGCATGGAAAACTCGAAAACAGGTTGGCACAGAAAGGGAATATCTTGTGCACCACCAGCAATGTCTAAACTTCAAGTCAACTGATTCGAGATGTTCAAACCTTAGTTCAGCCTTAGAAATTTAAAAACAGGTGGTCTGACAAGCATATTCCTTTGCCTCGATCGCAAATTTTTCACGATAATAAATTTTTCTTTTCCCATCATCATGGGAAAAATTTATTTTAGATCTAGATGACATTTTTGCCATCCGCTTTGTAATCTTTGTTGGTGTCCGTGCTTGCCAGACATCATTTGCTGCTAGCTGCGAGCCTCGTGTTTTGCTTGGCCCCCCCTGCTCGTCAAATGGAACCAAACGGTAACCCCAGGCCGGTTATAAACGAAATGGCCGGCCCCGTCTCGGCATCAAGCATGAACACATATCCTGGCCAAGCCACCCACCTCTGTAGACGAGGGAATAATACCAGGTACGACGTATTAAAATAAACAGATCGAAAGAGAGAGGGATAATGGTGGAAGGGATTATTCTTTTAATTGCCTCGTGATCTTCATCATCGAGCTCGAGTTCATGCAGCCTCAAAATAGTGGAATACGACCGTCGTTCCGAACAGCCGGCTGAACTTGCATCAGCTATTCTATTCTATTCAATTGAGAAAGTGTGAGAGCGAGGAGAAATGAAGATGATAGCAGTCTACCCAATCGTGTCATAACGTAATGCGAATCACGAGAAATCTCAATCAGCACTCTTCGCATTGGTTTCATAAAATGTACCCCCCTTTTATCTCTTTTCCTTTCTATTTTTTTTATTTTTTTTTTGCCTGGCGGGTTCTTTCGGATATTTACGATAATTGGCTTTCGTTCAATCGAAAAATAATTTATCCCATTGCCCATGTTTCAAAAATGCCCTTCTTCCCCCACTTTTTCGGTAGCTCAGTCAACCCCACCAAAAGCAAAGCAAGATCCAGTAGATGCTGGTCAGATCCCGTAAAAATAATATATTCCATCCTAGCACAAGGCCTAAATTTTTCTCTCTTTTTAAACGAACCGTGGAGTAACGTTCCACAATCACATGCATCCGTGCAAATCAAGAATGCGAACGTAAATAACCTTGCTTGAGAAAAATGATTAACATGCTGGCCTGGCGGCCGATGTCCGCGTTCGCTTTCCACAAGCTCGGATAAACGGGTAGGTGCAACGAAACGACTCTTACTCTTCTGATCTTTTGAGATGCGAGTTCCCGACTACCGCTCAACTACTTACTTACTACTCTTAATTAATCGATCTCGTATGAAAGCAATTGTTAGACAGAGAAACGAGAGCTGTTTCGTCTACAGCTTGGCCTCGTAATCATATTCTGCACCGTTTGGCTTTTTTACCTTTTCCTTTCATCGTCATCGTTTTGAGAAAAGACGAGAGTTTGATCACACTCTATTCCGATATATACTTTTTTCCTATCTCCAAAATCAGACCATCTCAAATCCCAATTGGCCGGATCTTTAAAACACATTCGCAACTCTAAAGCAACCCCTCGTGCTCCTCTAAATCGTTCGTCGTACCTGTACCATCTGCACGGACACAAAGATATTAACCAGTGAAATATCTGATCCCATCCACTAACCCACTAAATCTATAAAAGCTTATCCGGGGTTTATATTCCCTGCAGCCAATTTACGAACTGTCCTCTGTCACTAGGATCTCCTAGATAGAATAAAAAATAAAAAAGGATGTCACTTGACAACAAGTTGGAGGCTTTAGCGGCCTACAATGCATGCGATGTAAGTGCATGAAACATGCCGCCCTGCAGCAGCTCTGTCTTTTTTTTTTTTGAGCTCGCTACGTTTCATATGCAACGGCAGTTATCAGATGGGCCACACGATGTACAAGCATACCAACTGCTTCTAGCAGGCGAAATGTGATATGCTGATAATATATCCTTTTGCTTTTGGAGCGTCTACTATTTCGAGGTTCGCATTATTGTCGTAGCTTACACTGCTTCCCGGGGGTGGCGAGGACAAAACCAAATAGATCTCAGACGCCCTCCTTAAATTGAAAGTCCCCGGTGCAGGGTTCCTCGCGGATGTCGGTAAGTCTCCCCCCAAGTTTTTCCCTTTTAACCTCAACCATCCATCCGGATCGGGATAATACAACATCTACAACGCAACCCCCCTTCTTGCCTCACTTTTCAAAAGGAGCCCAGCCCAGCTAACCCGACCCCTCCTACCACCATTCCAGTCCTCCACTCCCCGCACCACCAACTCTCCCCACCTCCCCAAACTACCCCCGCGAAACCCCTAATCGCCCCAGCCCACACCATCCTCTTCGTCCCCAAATCCTCACCGGAACCATCCACCCTCCCTCCAAAATCCCATTTCGCGGACTTGACGCCTCGATCCACCATTGCCGTCATCTCGCAACCTGCGGGCCAGAGGAACGCTGTTCTCGGGGGGTTGGTCGCGGGAAGGATACAGACGCTCGGAGCGTTGGGGATCGTGGTTGATGGGAGGATCAGGGATATCACGGAGTTGAAGGGGCTTGGGGTGAACGTGTGGGCGAAGGGGGTTAGCACCGTGGGTGCGGGTGGGGAGTCGAAGTGTATTGCTGTTGGGTGTGAGGTTGAGATTGAGGGGGTTAAGGTTGTTCCTGTGAGTTTACCTTTTTTTTTGGATCTTATATGCATCTCCCTTGTATTGTTGCCAGAGAGTCTGGGGTTTATACTTTGACTGGTGTAACTGTTTCTTTTCTTAAATCTTGTCCTATTGTATACGAAAATGCTATCACATGAGCTAACCCGGATCCTGCAAAACAGGGAGATATCATATTTGCAGACCCAGTCAACGGTGTAGTTTGCATTCCAAAGGACAAACTCGATCAAGTACTCGAATTGTTGTCTAAAATCACCGGGGCGGATGATAAAGTCCGCGTTGATGTTTTAGAAAAGGGAAGCGGACTACAAGAGGCATTTGATATACATCGGAAGGGTATCTAATTTTTTCCTTTATGATATTTGCAAAAAAAAAAAATCCTGTTGTACATTTTGGGGTATCATATTTTTCCAATGAGGAGCCTTAGATCTATAACAAATCCATGATCTAAAAGTAATATACAATTCTATCATACCGTATGCATATATGCAGAAGGTCGTACCGCGTGAAAATATTAATGGTGAGCCGCTTCAATCCTCTTCTCAATCTTCTCCAAGCTCGTGGGCTCAAACAGGTCCTTCTTCTTTCTGTCCTGAGCCCACACCACATCCTGACTAAAATAGCAGAGCACGCCTCCGCTCCCGCTAGCGCTCTCCGTAATCCTAAACAACGGTTGGCCAGTCGATTCATGTGCTTTCCTCAGCGGCATCAACAGAAGGCCGTGTTCAGCACACCATTCCTCCATATATTCCCTGAAAGTAGTTTCAGTGGGAGGGGCATCACTCTTCGATCCTCTATTCGTCTTCTTGCTCTTCCCGCTTGGCTTCTCCGCGGGTGGGGGTGACGGTCGAAGGGGTTTAGCTGCACCGCTTTCCGGCGGGACTAGC
Source organism: Dactylella cylindrospora (assembly GCA_012184295.1). Taxonomy (NCBI): domain Eukaryota; kingdom Fungi; phylum Ascomycota; class Orbiliomycetes; order Orbiliales; family Orbiliaceae; genus Dactylella; species Dactylella cylindrospora. The sequence goes on from LDUD01000131.1 coordinate 219,921, forward strand.
TTGGCTCCTCCAACCCCATCTTGAACATCCATCGCTTGTCCCATCATATCCAGTGCCTTCTTAAACTCCCTTCTCACCTGAATATACTCCCTAACTTCCTTAGGGAATTGATCTCCCCACCATTTATACCATTCGCTCACCTCCTCCAAGTCGACACCTTCCATTGTGAGCCATAGATACAAAGTCTGCATCCACTTGGGGAAGAACTCCGCCTCAAGTAATTGCGAGAAGGTAGATTGCCTGAAGAACCCATGCCATGCCATCACCGCTTCTAATGGCTTGACATCTTGATCGGCTGGATTGATCTCGAATTTTCTCCGAAGAAGATCCGCAAGCCTCGGTAGCAGATGATTGATCAACATCTTCTCCAGTTCGCCAGGTCCAAATACCTCCCTCCAGGCCTCCAGTCCATCCACAACGCCTTTATATAAATCCCACTTGTCCAGAATTACCCTAAACTTCCTCTTGACTTCTCTTACCAAGTCCTCCATGTGCGCACTCAGATGCGGTAGCCAGGGGAACACCCAGACGTGCGGCGGAGGAGCACTCTTCTTCCTGCTACTGCTTGAAACTCTTGGATTCCAATCTGTTACTGCAGCCTTAATCTTTGGCAACACTAGCTGGTTTAGAATATTTGCTTGGATGTATGGCGGCAAGACGGCGTTCCACGTCTCCAAAATAGTAAGAATTGGCGTAGGATCGTGTACATCCCAATGGTTGTTGATAGTACTTCGTATCTTGGGAAGCCAGATGTTATACATCATGCTCTCGTAGTGTGTAGACTTCTTGCCTGATTTCTCGGCATATCCAGTCGCGGCAAGCGAGGCTTCAATGTCTTCAAGAGTACGTATGTTGAATATATGGCGGAGTTTGCGAATGTTATCGAGGAGAAAAACGGGGTCCGTTAGAGGATCCCATTGTGCAAGTGCGGATTTGAACTGCGAAATGTTAGAAGATGTAACCTTTTGAAGTAAGGAGGTTATGGAGAAGCTTACCAATGGATGAAATGCGGCTACGGCAATCTCCGAAAGGCCGTATACTTCCACTTCGTTCTGGTACTTGAACTGCAATGTTTCAAGTTTTTTGGTTAGGTCCGTAATCTTATCCTCGTAGTCATTGCGAGACTCCGCTCCGGAACTACCAATTGAGAGCGATTCCGTAATCCCCACAATACCTTGCAAGGCTTTGACGGTTTCTGTTTGCTCATCTATATCCTCTGTCATCCGTAGTTCCTCGGTTCGTATAAACTTTTTGCGCTCTTGAAGCCTCTTCCACTCCTTTGCAAAGTCCTCGAGTTCCTTCCGGGCGAGCTTCGCGATCTTGACGTTTTCATTTTCAACTTCTTGTCCAGTTGGCGTCATTATACCAGGGCTTCCGACCTCCAATGTTTTCGCCTGCTTGCCAGTGAAATCGATAATATTCTTCAGGGCCGACGGCACACTTAAGCCATCTAATTCCTTTGACATCTCTTCCGCTGTCTTGAACTTCGGCTTCTTTCTAGCTGGAGTGGATGCACCACTGCCGGATGCACTCTCACCCAATGCCTTTGCTTTCTTTTTCTTTTTCTTCTTCCTCTCCTTCTCACTATCGCTATCGGACGGAACCTCTCCACGTAAGATCTTTGCTCGTTTTTCTTCCTTCTTGGCCTGCTCTGTCTTTTCCTTCACAGCACCCAAACCAGCTCTAGTTGGGCGAAGTTGTGTATCAACAGGTGCCAACCGACCTTCTCCAGTCTTTCCAAGACCCTGGCCGGCGACATAACCCATCTTTGCCATCATTCGTGCAGCGAAAGACTCTTGATTGACAACAGGCGCATCCCCTTGGCCTTTCTTCCGTACACCGCGAACATCTGTAAAAGATGGTCGGATTTTTGGCTTCTCGGGAGCAGCTTCGGCTTCGTCGTCGTCAAATTTCGGTGGGGCGAACATCATCGCGTTTTGACGTATCGATGAGACGAACCCTCTACCCAGTGGGGCAGCAATCGATGCGCCTTCCTCTTTACCCTCTTCGACGTCATCGCCCGGCATAGGCTGGTTCTCTAGGTCCGCCGAATCTATCGTCCCTGCCTTTCGGAACCCAAGTCCTCCCTTGCTTGCTCCCAGGCCGGCTTTCTTGTATAACGGTTTCTCGGTTTCAGGGGCCGGTGATTGCTCTAAACTACTAGTGCCAGCAGATTGGAACCCCAAACCTCGGTGCCCATCCAGAGATGAAGGTGTCGCAGTCCCGGAAGCGGCGCCGCCTAGCGATCGTGGGGCGAACATCCTTGGTCTAAAAGAAGAGCCTAGGCCACCACCTAATCCTATCCTTGGCCGCTCATCCGGCTCGTCGTCATCGACGTTCATATCATCATCGCCAACTTTCGATGCCGGCCTGAAACCGAACCCGCTGGCACCCAACCCACGTCTTATAGAGCTTCCTAGACCGCTAGGCCGGTCGTCGTCTTCATCTTCAGAGTAACCCTCCAAGCCCCGCCCTGTACCGATATCTCTTAGTCCAGCAGTAGCTTCTACCGAAAACGCATCCTTTCCTCCGCCTTCCTCTTCCTCTTCATCCTCCTCTTCATCGTCATCGTCGTCATCGTCCACCGCCTCCCCAGTTTTCACAAAGCTCATCCCACCTTCTCTCAAGCTCCGGAAACCCTTCCTTCCTTTCGAACTTCTCGAATAATCCTCCAAATCATCCTCGCTCTCGCTCCCAAACACACCTAAGGCGGCAGCCTCTTTCGCGTCTCGTTTCGATCGTTTCTGACGTTTCCGTCTGTGCGAGTTGGGATCGAACTCGTTATCGTCGTCGTTGGGTAGACCGGAGAAGCCATCGTCGTCTTCTGAGTTTTGGGAGGAATCAGATTCATAGGCGACTTGCATGGAGAGTTTAGAGCGTTTCATCATGGCGGGCGACGGACGATTTGGTGGCGCGAAGAGGGGAGAGGATGAAGCTTGAATGACGCGAAAAGCTAAGGATTTCGGTTTGGTTGGCGACAAAATGTTGCAAGTTCGATGGACAACACATTTTCTTTCATTTATTAAGACTGGTCACTACATCCAAAGGCTGTCGACTGCAGTCTAGCTCTTCCAAAGCTACTTTTCTAGAATCCTCAATTTAACGTAAAAACGAATATATATATGAGTCTGTCTTTGTTTTACTTCAATGTGTATACATTTTCGAAAGATGCTTAATAGATAACCAAGACTCATGTAACTTTAAAGAAAAACAAACCCGCTGAGGGCATGCTATCCTATGAAAATCCGATGAATTTCCTGACCCGAACCCATATAACCCCCAAACAAAAAGTGAATAAAGAAGGAAAAAAATTACATCTTGTCTATAGAGTCGTTTTGCCTATAGAGTCACTCTAATCTTCGCCGGCGTCGTTCTCCTGGTGGAGTCAGGCTTATAGATCCTGTCCGTTTTCTCGGGCGAAAACTCTCTGGATCCGGAAGTACAACCCCAGAATCGCTTGTACACCTCACAACGGAAAGGAGCAATTTGGCATAAGCAGCAGCTGTAGCGGAGGCATACTCCTGCCATGTCTTATCCTTGTGGGAATCTGCGTAATCACAGATTCCTCGAATAACCAGACAAGGAAACGTGTTCATTACTCCAGCGGCCTCCATTTCGACGCACAGTGCGTTATACTGTTCCCCTAAGCGGTCCCTAGTCTCCGCGTTCTTAATGACTTGGTTCCCAGAAGCTATCACGCCATAGTGGATTGTTGGGCTGTCTTCAGGCTGGCGTTCTTCTCGAGTTATAAGGCTTTCGCAACTCCTACAGGTTTTATGAGCAGGATCATGCACAGACCCTGTTGCAAATAAGTTGTCGCGCGTCAGGCCGGGATATTTGTATTTCGAGTTCCGTGCCACAATGTCCTCGATATAAGTTTGAAGTGGCTGCGGAGGGATATCTGGGTCTGACCGTAGGCTGCTTATAGCGGTCATGATGAGGCGTGGCGGGCTTTGTAAAAATCCGGTTCGCTTGAAGACGTCGCCCTCCATATTCTTGCCAAGATCATATTGGATGACTCCAGGTTCACCATCTCTTGGGTGGCTAACCACGACGTCGCCAAGCCGTATGTCGTTGCTCTCTGACGGAATTCCTCCCCCAATGCCGACTAAAAGGCAGAATTTTACCTCCGTAAAACTCCTCCGCATGTTGACAAGAACACTGGATGCAGCATTCGTTCCATATTCTCCGGAGGGTAAGCAGGCAGCGACAACGTTATGTTGCCCGATAGAACCCAACGCATAATGATTGGTATCTCCCGAAGGGACTACCAGCTCATCATGCCTACTATCGAACAGCATCCGCACAGCCAGAAGCTCCTTCTCTAATGCACACACTATACCCACTGTGTAATGTTCGCGAGTGAGACTCGTGAGGCTCACGCTTGATCCCATTCCACTATCGTGGGACTGGGTCTCAGGCCTCTCAGCCTCCAATTGTAACTCTGGTTCCTCAGAGTACCCAATGTCACTTCGGAACCGCTTGAAATTAGTATTTTGGCCGAATATTACGGCTCCTTCCTTCTCTAGTATTACCAAATTGTTCCCAGGCAAGGAGCTTGCAAGCTTGGAGGGTAGGAGAACCTGGACAAGATCTGAATGCTCATCCTGCCCCTTGTCACCGCATTGGCATCGAGTTAAATTGGCATTGGGCGTATGCCAAACGATGTTGTTAGTGACTCTCATAGGCCTTGCTTTGCAGTCGCCAACGGTCTCCATGATTTTATTGATATCATAGATGCTAGCCGCTAGATAATACTGTTCCTTCGGTAATTTGGCCCAGTTGATGCATGAACTGGAGTCCGCCGGTTGGATTATTTCACCAAATCCACGCCCAAGCAAAGTAATAGCAGATATTTCTCTTGTGAAATCGACCCACCATTCACCCGTGGGCTGGAGCGTAGTCACGCGAGGAGAAATGGGATCTTGGCCAGTCGCTATGTCGCTGAAATCCCAGCCTTCGACGTGCTTTCGATGCCCAAACTCCGAGCCGAAACCCTGCCCAATAGTGGCTTGATGATCTAGCATTTTCTCTAGCTTCTCGTAGAGCTCATTTATGCGATCCTCCACTCGGTAGTAACTTTCGTTCTTTGAATAAATTTTAAGTCTTCTATTCTGTCCATTCAGAAGCACACTTACAGCCGAGTTAGCCTTGTGAGGTTCGGTTGCTTCCTGCATATACTCTGGTTTGAAGAGACACTCAAGGCTGAATTCATCGCTGCTATCACTCTCCAAGGAGCCGCGCAGAAGGTGCAGTAAGGCACTTGTACCATTGACTAACCAGCCGCGTTTATCTTCTTCATCCCATAGCATAACGTACTTCTTATGGATCCATTTGAGCTTTTCTACGTAGCAATCTCGGGAGATGTGAAGAGGAGTGTCTTTGATGCCGATGCAAAATGGAGAGCCACCCCTGACTATTCTTCCCCCGCTTAATATAATCTTTCCAAGAGCGCATCCATGGTCGGCCCTTAGGAGTCTAGATGGTTGTACGCAATAGTTGGCATCGGCAGCCCCTATGGAACCGTAAGTACTAAATAGAGGATTGTTAGGTCTAGAATATTTACCAGCATAGTATCGGGCCTCTGCACACCAACCAACTATGTGTCGAGTTTTTTCCAGGTCAAAGATACTAAAGTCTCTCTCATGAGAAACAGTGTCGTCCAAGTAGGACATGCGGCTCCCGCATTCCTTGTAAAGCAGATGCCATATTATCGTATCATCATCATCGCTCCGTTCTATTGGAACCAGCATTGTAGAATGTCCCTTAATGAGGAGCTTGCCGTTAAATATATTTACCCTTGGACTCTGGGCAAGACCAGTCATCATATTGAGGGGTATCTCGAGGCCGGTGCCACTTCTGGATCTCCGCGATATCGGATAGCCTTGTACGATGACCGGATTCCGGAACATAGCATGCCAACATACTCCGTTGGAAGGCAACATGTCCATTTCTTTTTCCTGGATCGCGAAACCAATCCTGCAGTAGACCTCGGGATAGACAGAAACCTGGGGATTGGTGGAAGTGCTACGCCGAATATCTAGAATTGATGGCACGCAGTGTGCGACTCCAACCTGATGCCGGGAAGACGATAGAGCAGCACCAAGCCACGCAAATTGCTCGCCAATTTCTGCAACAGAATCCCTCGTCCCCCATGCCTCAACTATAAAATTTGATGCTTGGATCCACGCAGTGAGAGTCGTTGTTTCGGGTAAACTGCCTAGGATATAAATGTGAATTAGAGTATCGCACAGTTTATTCAAAGGGGCTGCTTACATGTCTTCGGACGGCCAGGTCCACCGCGGACAACATCTTTAACTAGTTCCATAATATGTCTCCCGGATGCAGGCCAAGTTTGGCAGAGATAGTCTTTCGAAGTCAACGCCTGCGCATCGCTCTTAGACCCAGTAAGTGTAATAGCTCTCTCAAGGGCCTCGCCCACACCATCTTCATACTCCTGCGTTTTATAAAAATCTATCGGATCCCATTCTAGTATAAAAGATACTTTGAACGTCGTTGCGGACTCTCGTTTGCTGATTTTGCTGGATGCAGGAAGAGATCCAAGAATCTGGTGTCTGATACCTTCCATAAGATTCGACTCCGGGGAAGAGAGAAGGACTTCCCGTTGCAAAGACCCAATAAGCCATTCATATGCGGGAGCTTCGAATATGAAATCTCTATAGATGGGAATCAGAGCAGAATGAGCGCTGGCTTCCCGGTGGCTGTCTGATACTGCCTCTGCCTCTGCCTCTGCATCTACATCTACATCTTCATTTTCAGCTATCTCAGCATTAAATGAGTTGCTGGCGGCGGTCTCCTCAATGCTAGTTTCTAAAAAAGGTGTTTCAAAGGGAACAGTGTAGTCTTCTAGACTACCCAGGTTTTTGTGCCAAAGACTCATTACCTCATTCAGAGATAATTGATGAGCATCATCGGATTTAGTGGCTTCCCGACGAGAACATTTCTCCTTGAAGGACTCGACGATATCTCTAAGAAGTGAAGAATCAGCCCTTGGTTTGTTCCGGGAATTGTAGAGAGATATAAAATCTCTAGATGTTTGTGATACAACTTCTGCCCTAGTGGATATATATACTTACTGTCGATGTTTATGGACGAAAAACATAACATCACGGTGAATTTGGCTTGGCGCGCTATGCCCAATTTTAAGAGCAAAAGCCTTGAGTAGCCCTGAGAGAATTGTAGAAATATCCTCGAGGGCGTTGGCATCAGGGCGGATTGACCAAGCTTCTTTAAATAAAGCATCGGCTAATTCAGTTACGAAGCTTTCTTTTGTCAATTGGTGAACACTTGACGAGTCTGAATAAACGGTTCTGGCGTCATCAGATTCTGAATGCTCCCGCACAGCTGATCTGTCCGCCTCTGAGGTTGGAGACTCGGTGCCATGACCGCGTGTCGCGGATTCGTACCCGGAGTCTGTGAATAAACAGGTATTCATTTGGGCGGCAGATCCTATCTCAGATCCCCAAAGAGCTTGTGGATCGGAGCTTTCGCAGTCGTATCCCCACATTGAACAGAAGTCACCTAACATTGAGTTTAGTTTTCCATTTCATGCTTAATAATGTGGGTGCGTATGAATGCTTACATTTTGGCCCATCCCCAGTGCACTCCTTCTGATTCCTCCAACAGGTTATGCACGTAGTCCTCAAAATTTTCGCTCCTTTTGTATCTGCAGAAGCGCTCTTCAGGAAAGCTATATAGGCTTTCCAGCTCCATCCCACCAGCGGCCCCTCATCACGGCGAGCTGACCTTTGATTCGTTTGGAGCTTGGGGGTCCATTCTAACGCAGGCCGTTTCCTCTCGAATTCTTCCCATTCTTTCCTGCAACCCTCCAGCTCCTCCTCGTATTTCTCCCACCTTTCGCCAAGTCCTGCCTTCTTTATAGGTACTTGGGTAGCATCTTGGTACCAAGGGAACCCAAAAGATTCCGCTGAGTGTTGTAATATTCTTCGCCGGCGTCGCCCTGCCATATCCCCCGTGACCCCCGTCTCCACCAGTCCCTGTTGCGTGTTGCTACTTATAAGCCTGATCCTCTCTATTTCTTCCATATCTGCTTGCAACTTCCTCAGCTCTACTATATTATTCTGTACCTCTTCCTCCTTCTCCTCCGCTTCTACATCTGTCCAATTTTCGCAGCTAGATTTGACCAATGGTGCAATACCTTTCTCTATTTGTGGAGGTGGGAAAGGTAACCGTAGAGGTGGAAGATGTATCTGATTTTTGATACCTTCACCTTTATAAACTAGATCCTCCTCCTTCTCCCCCTCCTCCTTCTCCCCCTCCTCCTTCTCCTCTTCTTCCTTTGTCTCCCTCTTCTCCATCTCCATAATCTCCATGATTACCGGCAACATCCTCATCTCCTCCATCATCTTCCACGACCTCTTCATCTCCTCCTTCTCCTCTTCTTCTTTCCTTAACTTCCTGTTTACCTCCTCCTCCTCCTCCTCCAACTCCCTCAACCTCCTCTTCATCTCCGCCTCCCTCCTCTTCATCTCTTGCCTCCTCTGCATCTCCTTCCTCCTCTGCATCTCCTTCCACCTCTGCATCTCATTCCTCCTCTGCATCTCCTGCCTCCTCTTTATCTCCTCTGTCACACTCCTCTCCCCCATCCTTTCGTCCACCTTGTCCATCTCCCGCACCCTCTTCACTCCGTCATATTCCATCCCGGTCCCCAGCTGAGCCGCCACCGTAGGTAAGCCGCTAGCGCTATCATCTTGGTGCCAAGAGAATCCAGAAAAAGCGACTAGTTCTTCTCTAGTTATCGATATTTCTGGGCCCCACCATACATTGTCGCCCGAATCCCATGTGGGGAAGTCGTTACCTACGCTCCTATTACTAAATAATTCTACAGGTTCTTCAGGATGAGTCAGATAGTTCGGATCTTCCCCTGGGCCAGGAGAAACCATCCTTGATTCGCTGACGAATCTGAGTATAGGAGACTAGGATAGTTGGCGGTATAGCTATAAAATTCTCTAAATTAATCAAAGAAGATGGAGGACTATGCCGAAAGTTGTAAATGAAAGTCTGGGAACGAGACAAGACTATGCCGTAGTACAGTTAATGGGTACGGTTGAATCTCCGGATGTGCCTCCCTAAATTGTTTAATTCGAGCAGCCTTGTGAGAGCCGCCATCCAGCAGCAATATCTAAGCAACACAGCTGAGTACCGCACGACTTTGTTGAGTCTGGTGTACGAGACCAAGCTGAGGTAATATTTATAACATTACGATTCATATTTGAATGCAAGACCGCGTTTGGCTATCTGCCTTACTGATAGTCTGGAGGATACAACACTCCGACTCCATACACCGTATAAATGAATTTAAAATGCATTGCCTACTAAGTAAAAGCGGGACGAAGGAACGCGGGACCTTATTTACAAAAGTAATGTTCCTAAAAAGAGGTAACCTCACTGTTACCACCTCCTTTGGTAAACGCCCATTGCATTTCACCTCTAAAATCCGCCTCTAAACTGATCCAATATCTGCGTACTGAGCGGCCTCCTTCCATCTGCACCCTCTGCCTGCCCAGCACCTCCAGTGCCACCTTGTTGGTCTTCACCTCTCGCCACCCTTCTCAGCTCTTCATACCCTCCATCTCTATTCGTCTTCTCAAAAAGCCATATCGGATACCTCCACCTTCCCCAAGGTACCAATTCTGCCCTCCAGGCGTACCCCGCAATCCACCCCACCGCGGCGCCCAGTAAGCTACTAGGTGCCTGACAGAATGCTAGCTGTGCAGCTACAAGGTAGACATAGGCTTTATCCGATAATATTATCGCAGGTTCCGATTCTTCTCTTGCGGCTTGTAATGCAGGGGTCGCAGCTGGGGTCTGCTCGGTGGTGAGGGGCAGCAGTAACCTGAATTTGTAGGTGGATGGTATCGTAGCATGGTATTGAGCCAAGATCGCGAAAATTAGGGGCGTAGGACCCGGCGGGAGGTAATTCATTCTCCAGAGTGTCAGAGGTCGGACGATTGTTCCAAGGATTAGAGGTGCGAGGAGAGATGTTGAGATTAAGTTGTAGGTTAAGAAGCTCTGTAAATTGTAATTAACATTAGCAAGCCTGTTGCACCAAGTGAAGTATACTGGAGAAGCAAAAACAAAAGAAATTGATGAGGAGACCGTACCGCGAACTTTCTACTACCCCACAGTCTCTCTATAATCCTCAAATTATAAACGGCCAGCGTTGCGAAGAGCACTTCCCCCGTGTTGGCATAAGTGCCCTGCCAGATGAGGACTCTCCACCATTGGTTCCATTTCCACAGGTGCGGTATTATTTGGATGTGGAAGAGGTATTTATAATCGCTAACGGAGATGACGACAGCGGCTATGACCAGATAGTAGACGAAGAACTGGGAGACCGGGGTGTGGGCGAAGCCTGAGGTCTGCATGGTTGGGAGAAGAGCTTGGTGAGATTTCGCAAAGGACAGCTTCTTGGTTTCGGGTTTCGAAGGTGTGATATCATTGCTCTGCGTTTAGTCAGGCAACGTGCAACGCAGAAATTACAACAGGCCACGGTTCAAGAAAGTTGAGAGAATATGTGTGGATTTATATAAATGAGTACTAAACTAGTTAGGTATCCCATAATTTAGGAGAAGTGTTCTAAATAGGAATGTCTATTTGAACAACCGACCTTGTTTCTATACGTTCACTGTTGGGAGTGGGAGCGAATCGATGTGTTTGTGGGTGGACCTTTCAGGCAAGAACTAGTTGATCAGATTTCGCGAATTTAAAATGTATCCATACTTGGTATATATACAATCTCACGCTATGTTCGGATACATTAGTGTTAAAACTTGGAGGCGGATTTAGAAATCAGATAGCGCTTGAATGAATATTTCATCCAGACAAATCCTGGCTTAAACGACTTAGGCTTGAACCGCTGTAGTGTTGCCACCAAGCATACGGTGGTGACGTTGGGGCTTGGCGGGCGCGGGTCACTCGAGAAGCCATCCCACCATATGCATGAGACTAACTAGCAACCCACCACCGAGGTCGCAAGCACTTACGCATACACTTCTTACTTCAACAAACCTTCTCGGCGTAATATATACCTGGATATCTCGGTCGCATCGACCTCCAACCCCATAAAACCCCTTGCCGCTCGATATCCGCATATCACATACTCATCCAGCTCACCAACCGTTACCATGAACCGCCTATTCGGCTCCAAAAACACCGCTCCAAAACCCACCCTTGATGATGCCATCACCAAGATCGATACCAGGGTCTCCTCCCTCGATGTTCAAATCTCCAAACTAAACGCAGAGCTCGCCACGTACCAGGCAAAGATGGCCAAAATGCGAGACGGCCCCGCCAAAAACTCGCTGAAAACGAAAGCGTTGTCGATTCTCAAGCGAAGAAAACAGTACGAACAACAGAGGGACCAGCTGATGAACCAGAGTTGGAACATGGAGCAGGCCAACATGATGACCGATAACTTGAAGAGTATGTTTATCCCCCACCTTCCCTCCCCTCTACTGTATACCCTTGTCTAACACATACCCCAGACGTAATGACCACCGTCGACGCCCTCAAAACCACAAACAAAACCCTTAAGGCCCAATATGGTAAAATCAACCTCGACAAGATCGAACAGCTACAGGACGAAATGGCGGACCTGCTAGAAATAGGCAACGAAATCAACGCTACAATGGCCAGGAGCTACGATTTACCAGAAGACGTGGATGAAGCGGAACTGGACGCTGAACTGGAGGCTTTAAGCGCAGAGGTGGAGCTAGGCGGTGGCTGGGAGGGGAATATGGAGGGTGATGCCGTGCCTAGCTTTTTGCAGGAGGAGGTGCCGACGTTCATAGACGGCGGAAAGGAGGAGTCGAAACCGGTTAAGGAAGCTGCGTCGTAGTACCCCATACGTTTCTCACCAAGGTTTATGTACATTCCAGACAGAGTTTGGGACCATTGTTATTTTGTTTGGCGTTATCAGGCGGGGTAATTTGTATTCGCTTTGCTCAATCCGACTGCTTTGCGGATTGATTTAATTAATACCATAGAATGAATCTAGCGGGAATAGCTACGGTGTGATGATATATACTTATAATTTGAGCCATATCTCAAAGCAAGATAAAAGTATGCACAAAAAAAAGGTACCAAGGCTGTCTAGCTACAGCCACCAAACCGCCATATTCATATCGGAAAATTTTAATCAAAAAAGCAAAAAGACTTTCTACACGCTCAATCACGGCAACTTTTGGCGTCTATCTTCACCTAGGCGATGGGGGTGTTGAAGGTACCCTTCAAGGTTGCGTCGTGATCCCAACCACCAGGCTTGGCAGGACCGCCCTGTAGCTGAGCGTATTCCGCCATCCTTCGCTCGAGTTCTGGTCTGAAATGCCGTATTAAACCTTGAATTGGCCATGCGAAGGCTTCCCCTAGCGCTATATCCCAACAAAGGTTAACAAATCAACTAAATAGCAAGGTTGGGGTAGTTAGTTTGAAATACATACCACAAATGGAATGGCCTTCGACCTGCTTGGTCAACTCCTGTAACATGTCGATTTCCCTAGCATTGCCCTGCCCCCTTTCGAATCGCTCCATTATCTGCTGTGTCCACTTGCTACCTTCTCTGCAAGGGGTGCACTGCCCGCAACTCTCATGTCTATAAAAGATAGACAATCTAGCAATAGACCTAACAACATCTGCAGATTTGTCCAGAACTATAACAGCAGCAGTTCCAAGACCACTCTGGGCATCTTTCAAGGCATCGAAATCCATAAGAACGTCGTCGCAAATATTTTTCGGCAAGATTGGAGTCGAAGATCCGCCAGGTATAACAGCGAGGAGATTGTCCCATCCACCGCGGACGCCGCCACAGTGCTTCTCGATCAGCTCACGGAGGGGAATAGACATCTCTTCTTCAACAGTACAAGGGTTGTTGACGTTCCCAGAGATGCAGAAGAGTTTGGTACCAGAATTACGTTCACGGCCGAAACTGGCGAACCAGCTACCGCCCCTGCGGCAGATAGTTGGTGCGACAGCGACAGTTTCGACATTGGTAACAGTGGAAGGGCAGCCAAAAAGGCCGACGGAGGCTGGGAATGGTGGTTTTAAGCGCGGTTTTCCGGGCTTTCCTTCAAGGGACTCAATTAATGATGTTTCTTCACCGCAGATATAGGCCTATAAACTATTAGTTTCGCGTACAGTTATTTGTAATGTTACCGACGTTGCGTTACTCACTCCCATTCCACGATGCACGTAAACATCGAAATCGTACCCACTACCGCATGCATTCTTACCGATGAATCCAGCAGCGTATGCCTCCTGGATAGCCCTTTGGACGCAGGTAGCCTCGTGGTAAAACTCTCCACGGATATAGATATAAGCCGCAGTAGCGTTCATGGCTCGGCCGGCCACCAGACATCCTTCGATTAGTTTGTGAGGGTCCTTTCGCATAATTTCGCGGTCCTTGCAGGTTCCGGGTTCGCCCTCGTCAGCATTGACGACGAGATATCGTGGTCTCGAGTCCTTGTCCCACCCAGGGAAGTTCATGAAGGACCATTTTAGGCCCGATGGGAAACCAGCACCCCCACGGCCACGCAGACCGGAGGCTTTAACTTCATTGATAATCTGCGGGTAAAATATGGTCCATTAGATACTGCAATTAGATCTGAACTGGCGCAATCAATTGCCACCACAATATCGAGTGCCTTACCCAGTCATGACCCTTCAATATAATCTCCTTCGTCTTGTACCAGTCACCGTACTGCATTGCCGACTTTAGATCCGCTCCATGGTGTCCGTACAAGTTCTGGAATATCCGGTCCTGATCCTTCAATCCACCAAATTTCGTCCTCTTCGGGGCCGGAGGAGGAGTTGCAGGGGTCGCTAAACCACGAGATTGCTGGGTGGAACGAGATTTGTGGAGAATTGAGGCCGTGGTAATTGAAGCGGAAGAGGTGGACGCAAGAGCCGAAGGGTGTGTACACGAGGAGGAGAGGGATTTGGAAATCACCCTGACGGAGGAGGAGGAACTTCGTGAGGCTAGCATGGCGGGAAAATATGAGGTCTAAAGGACCTTGGTTGTCTCTCCAGTCAATTGGCGCGTTCTGGGCGTATCGATGGTCGACGATGCCGGAGAGAAGCACGAAGTCTCGGAGAAAGTTGGAGGTCGTTAAAAGTCGACAGCATCATCATTCTAAATGTGTTGTCGGGATGGCCAATCATGTTGACCCAATTTACAAACAACACATTCGGCCAGGAAGTGAACATATGAGGGTATCGGATGCTGACCACTCTCACGACAGACCGCCACTTTTGCAGAGTACACACAATTAACTCTAGATCTAGATCTAGAGACTCAAGTCAGAGCGACTAACCTGTAGATGACTCTAAAGTGATCCTACTAAATCTTCTAGCAGACCACTCCAGTGGGACATGCCGTGGTATCACGATGTGTAGGCGGCCAGTGGATCACTGCTTCAACTGATCTTGCAACTTGGGGTATACCATATATCTGTGCAGAATATACGATTCAATAAGAGAACAGAAGATTAGGATGTAAATGTTAGCTTCTTGGCTCAGCAATCACAGGGTTGTTGTTAGCCGCGATGCCTATGAAGGTACTTTGAGCAGTCGCTTAACGCTAAATCCGAGCATGGCTTCAGAAACAGCGTAGCCCTGCAAGTCCTGTGTATCGATAAGAGGATAGAGTGAATCGGAATGCAACGTCTGTACAGAGTGGGGTTTTCTAGTTCAGTTCCCCCACCCGCCAAACTGTATGTCTCGTTTTCGTGGCTCCTTTGTTCTTGGCCTAAGCATGTTTAATTTCGATGCTTGCAACAGAGAAAAGCCGAATCTAGAATAATCCATCACATTAAAATTTTGATCAAAGAGCTCCGGTTTAGATTTTAGGATATGTTGTAGCTAGCTTGAGATTAGCAATACTAATATCTCTCTATTGTGCGACACCTTGCCATCCAGGGTTCATATACATATGGACTTCACGACGGTGGAATTAGTTAGGATTTACAAGAGAAGAGGGAAAAAAGGGAAATATAATGTTAGAGGAAATAAAATTAGAATTTTGATCATGAACAGCACATCATGCCTGTGTGCAGATTTTATCCATATTAACTGATTGGCCTTTGTTATGGCATGCAGCTGTGCATGGTTCGAAATGGCAATGGGCTCTCGGCTGGTAGGAGCTGTTTATTGGCTCCTGTTCCGGAGGGTTAAAATTTGCATGCTAAACGAGAGAGATGGAGCCTCGTGGTTGGCCCGGTTGTGCTTGCTAGCTCGCTGGCTAGCTGACAATGTCGAGCACGAGCTTCATCCCACCTCTCCACGGGAAGGTAATGCAGCACTACTGTGACCCTCTCTGCCCCGCCATAGCTACCAACGGGTACTTACTTGCACTGAAAACCCGATGCTGATTTCAATTGCTAATCAAGTAATCGTTCTGAACTGTACCTGACACCGGAGAGACGCATAGATAGCAACAATTATGAGCTTAAACTTGGCCTCGAAGCTGCACCTGCCTTGTTGATATATCCTGACCTTAACAGCAACTGTACAGTACAGCCATCATCTTGTTCCAAAGAAACTTTTTTTTTTTTGAAGGCGATAAGATAAATCCTTAAGCCCTGTTGAAATTTCTACAACTGGCGAGTGCTGGCGTAGCCGTCTGCAGCTGTATCATCACGAAAAACTTACACACGTATGTCTCTAATACTTAAATTCCCTCCTAACCTATCTTGATACCATCTCATCGGATGTCCTTACTCTAAAACTTTTACCTGTCAAACCTTGCGGTGGACAATGCATGATTTCCTTGTGAACCTTGACCTCTGTTGTTGAGCTCGCATTTAGTGTCCTGCAAATTTCTGGCCAACCCTCTTCCGACAGCTCCCCAAGCTGCTCGCCTCTACCTATAATAGTCCCAAGCCTCTCCAAACTAACAGAGAACTCTCAAAACTAGTATTTTCGCCATCTACCGTTTCCTCCTACCCCATTTTCATCTTTGATCCGTCCACCCGGACGCCTCGCCTTCATGACCTTTTGATTGCCACTCACCTTTCCGCCTCAGACGACCAAGTCTGACGTTCTCAAGCATAATAGTCTAGCTCCACCTTACGACAACACACTATCTCCAACTCTGAGTTCCTTTGATACTCACTTACCCCTCGATCCGTCCCCCCCACAGCATATCACCCACAAGCCGCACAGCATGTTTTGGCGATTTGGTGGGTACGCAAATATCAGTACGATAGACACGATACTTGATAAACCTGATGTTACCCTCGAAACTCTCCTCGAGGAACCGGACCTTATCCAGGAGCTCAAACAGCACAACACTAAACTGATAGAGTTCATCCGAGAAGATGCTGTTATCAGGAAGCTTCTTGAATACGTTATTGCCCCAAAGCCTGTTTCTCCCATAATAGTAGCTGCTTCCGGAGACACCAAACCCCTGCCCATAACCCCAGAGGGGGCAGATGAAGAAGAAGAAACGGAGGCAAGCGAGAAACCTACAGAGCAGGATGAGGAAAAAGAAGAACCCCCCGCGCCTTCAGATGATGCTGATTCGCCAAAGGAGGAGAAATCTGCGGAACAATTACCGGCTATGACCGACATTGAACGGGAAAAAGCAGAAAAAACTCGACTAAAGTACTCATACGTCTCGTGTGAGGTACTTTCTAGCGAAGCATGGTCGATATGCGAAGCATTGATGGACAACCTTGAAAACCTGCGCATGTTCTGGAAATTCTTAGAGCGCCCAGCACCTTTAGACCCTCTCCAGGCTGGTTATTTTACCAAGGTGAACGAAACTCTATTCGATAAGAAGACTGGGGAAATGATGGATTTCTTCAAGTCCATCGAAAATATCGTTCCGATGATGCTAAAGCATATCGACACTCCATTGATTATGGATCTTATCCTAAAGATTATCAGTATGGAGAAATCTGATGGAGGAAGTGGGATTGTTGACGCAAGTACCCCTAGATCCTATTTTGGACTCATATATGCTTTAGCTAACTCTACTGCCCTGACAGTGGTTATGTTCTAAGGATTTAATATCCCGTCTCCTTTCCTTTCTTTCACCTGACCACTCCTCGACGACTCAGACCTCGACCGGCGACTTCTTGAAGGCCATAATTACAATCTCAGCGAATGCATCCCAAAACGAGCAATCCTGCATTGGCCCAAACAACCTTACCCGCCAGCTCGTCTCAGAGAACTGTGTTGAAACTCTTATCGAAGCAATGCTCAAGGGGGGAAATCCTCTAACCGTTGGTGTTGGAATCATCATCGAAGTCATTCGTAAAAATAATTCCGATTACGACCCTGAGCTTGCTGGTGGCATCGATTCTATTCCGTCAGGCCGCGATCCAATATATCTTGGGAACCTTTTAAGATTGTTCGCGAAACACGTTCCTGACTTCACAAATTTAATATTGAACTCCGAACCTACAATTGTAAATGAAGATGGCACGGTCACTGTTAAGAGAAGGGAGCTTAAAGCGGCGTTTGGCGGAACTATTGAGCCATTGGGGTTTGATCGATTTAAAACATGCGAGCTTATGGCTGAGCTTTTGCACTGTAGCAACATGGGCCTCTTAAATGAGAGAGGGAGCGATGAATATGTTCGGCAGAGGGATTCTCAGCGGGAAAGGCTCAGACAGCAAAGGGAACACGACCTCGCAACCCTTGTTGCTGGACGACAAGATTTAAGAAGTTACGGTCGTCCCGACTATCTCACTGAAAGAAGAGATGATGAGGAGTTCGAGACTGTGGCAGTAGGGACTGTCTTAGAAGAGGTCAATGAGGGTGAGTTCGGGGAGGGACAGGAGAAGATCAAGCCCTCTACAGTCGAAGATGCACCATCATCTCCCAATGTAGACAAACCTGTCGCCCAAGGCTCGGACCCGGTTGTTACAGAGCTTGAGGTTCCAACATCCTCCCAGCCAAGTGGAGCGCTTTCGCCTATTTCGGAAACCGTAAAGGAGGTGGAAAGCATTAAAATTGATGATGAGGATACCGTAATGCGTTCCCCGCCTCCTCCTGCGCCTATTGATAAAGTGGATCCCACCGACAGCAAGGTCGAAACTGAGAAGCCTGATCAGCATATGTCATCTCCTCCGCCCATCACAGCTACATTGGCTGAGCCTATTCCAAGTAACACCGAGGGTGACAAAGATGATGAAAAACCCAATACAGATAAACCACTACCACCTCTCCCAGAAAGCGCGGAGACATCAGCTGAAAGGCTCATTAAGGATTTGGGATTAGATCCTGAGCTTCTTAAATCTGAAGGGATTGAACTAGATGTCGATGGAAGGCCGCTGGTCGGGGATTACCTAAAGATGATGTTTGTTCAGCATCAAGTTGTTCCAACAATCCTTGTAAGTATAAATTCATATGCCTTAAGAGAGAACTACGCTAATTACTCTAGGACTTCTTCTTTCGGTTCCCTTGGAATAACTTTCTCCACAATGTTGTTTATGATGTTGTTCAACAGGTTTTCAACGGTCCTATGGATAGGGGTTTCAACAAGCACCTAGCCATTGATCTATTTATCCGCGGTCAAATAACCAACCGAATCGTCGATGGCCAGAAACAATCAGATAGAGCACAAGCAGAGTCGAACATGAGACTGGGGTATATGGGTCACCTAACTCTGATTGCAGAGGAAGTGGTCAAGTTTACGGAACGACAACCGCCAGATATGCTCAGTTCAACCGTATACGATAAGGTTATAGACCCTGATTGGGTCTTCTATGTGGAACAGACGCTTGCTGAAACTCGGGAGCGGGACAATGCCATCCTAGGTGGCGTCCGGCCCGATATAATGACGGGCAGACCAGGAATGGGTAGTTCGTTAGGGGTATCGCAGACATTCGGTGGAGGTGGCGGCGGCCTCAGTCAGGTCAGTAGCAATACGGATGCTGGGCTCGATACTATCGAATTACAGAACAGCGGGATTGGAGAAGGAGCGGAAACTCACCCCACAGAGACCTTCGATGGCGACGATGGCGATGTTGGAGCAGATATCGGTTCTCGAGAAGGTTTGCCCCTCCGTGACGAGAAAACAACATCGGGATTCGGCAGTAGTTCTGACGAAGACGAAGATGAGGAGATGAACCTGGGAGATGATGACGATGAACATATGAAGCTGGGGTTGTCAGGAAGCAGTGACCAAGTAAGATACCTTCAGCTCTTGCTCTCAGAAGTTGAAGACGATATTGAGGAAGACGAGGATGAGCATGGTGCTGGGATTGGCGAGGGCTTTGAACAGGATCAGAGCAGAGTCGAGTTGAGCAAATCGCCAGAGCAGAAGGAGGAAAGTGATGAAGATCTTGAAATGGAATCAAAGGATAAGTCGACTGATGATAAAGACGATAAGCCTGAACCCTTGGAGCCTGGAAAAGCCGATAAAGACTTATGAGCATTTCTAAACATACAGCACCGGCATGTTTTGTTTATCGACATTTCAGCCAAAAGGCATTCTTATTTCTTTACGATATTTACTGGGCCAATATAGACACTCCTCGTACGATAATCATGATTTAGCGGCATTCGTTTCATTCTCCTCTTTTTGGCGTTTGTGGCATATTTTTACAAGCTCCTCCGATGTAGAAACGGCGTTCCAACCGATTCAAAACCTTGGCTCCTATCGGATACGCATTTCTTAAATCTCTCTATTCGCATTATTGTTATTATTATCATTTCTACCGATGCTTGGTTTTCCTTCTCCTTTCTGCATAAAACACTGATTTCCTCTGTCAATATCTGGTCCGTGCTTCTACTATTCGCTCGATCAATCTCAACACCTCCAAGCACTCGACTTTCACTAGGCTCCAGGGGTTCAATATAAGGGAAAGAGGTACAAAACATGTGCGAAACTTCCTTCTGCTTCTGCTCTTTGCTCGTGCTTGATAAACTGCTACTGTCATTTGGTCGTGATGCCTGTCCGCCGTATCCTACGTAAAAATCCATGCTCATCCAGGTTTATAACCTTCATGGCGTTGGACGATCAGTCCACACTCTTTCTTTTGCAATTGAGTCTTCCAACTATTTTTGGAGAATAGATGAGCTAATACAGAAGCGTTTACTACTATCTATCTGAAGGCTGGTTCAAGCTCACTCGGCGAAAGCAGTTCGACGTCTGTAAACCCGGACAGCCCTGAGGGCGTCAAGCCACTAAAGATTTCTCTAAAATGGAGAAAGATTTCTGGAAATCCGGAGGAGGCGATTACAGGCAGCCATGATATCGAAGGGGAGGGGCTAATGGTTGAGCATGAAGAGGTCTTCGATGAGGACGAGTTCACTCGCAGGGTGCTTGGCGACGATGGGGTATGAATTTACTTTCATGGGGCTTTGATAGCACCTCTTAGTACATCCTACTCTAAGACCAACTCTCACTAACATTGTTTAACCCTTGACTCCTAGATGTCATCCGGAAGCGAAGGACACGGAGAATCTTCGACATCGCCCGTATTACTAAATCAACCTCGTCGTTCTCTCCTTGAGGACGACGACGACGACGATGATGATGATGATGACGAAGACAATGTCGTTTCATCGTCGGACGAGGATGATGACGACGTTGTGGATTTGATTAAAGAGTCCATCAAGCCTTCTGAATTGCATCTCTCAGACGATGACCTGGAAGACCCAGGGGTAGATGATGAGATCGATAGCGATGACGAGAGCGACCTACCGAGTGTCTTACCCCTGAGAATCGTCAAGAGCCCACAGCCTTCAGGAAGCCCCGCTTTGGATGCTACAGGTACAAGCGATAAGGCAGATAGTCCGACAGCGGAGGAAGTTAACATTATAACATTGGATAAGATTGACGAGCAACTCACAGATCCAACTATCGGGCCTAGCCGCGAGTGACTGACCGTGGCGAAGATAGTTGGTGGAGTTGTGACTGTGGTTACAGCAGGCGTTGTGGTGGTTTATGTCATTAGAAGGGCAGGCTGGATCAGGTCGTGATGGATGGCCTGTAAACACAAACGCCCGTCATTTGTCATGCATGCTTGGGAGGCAATATCTTTTTGAATCACGGTCCTTTGTTCCTTCCCTCATTGTCAACATGTTAACACCCTAACGACCTTGACGAATCTTCTTCTGTTCTCACCCTTTGTCTTTCCTTCGAATACCTTTTCTATAGCCGACTGCGTCTCTGTTTTGTGGAAATGATGCTTCATTCGTCGTATATATACCACTTGGATAAACCGAAAAAAAGGATACCCGAAAATGCTTATATATCTTCTTTGTTACCTTAAATGAATAGGGCAATTTACTTTCAAATAAGCTATATAAGAGTGAAATAAAATGACCCTGTGATATTGGGTGACCTAGTTTCCGTAAATGTCTCGGGTGACAACTGAAAGGTGAGGGAAACAAAAACCGGCTCGCTTTATTATTTAGGTGGTATATATACAATGACTTAACTATTTCTGCATTTTCGGCGGCGATAGGAGGATCCATTTCCTCACCAAACTCTCTGGGGTTCTTTCCACACCCAACTTCTCTTGAATCGATCATTCTGTAGTCCCCCAGGAAACCTTGCGCAGTTCGAACCATACTAATCTCAATCAATGCCCTCTAGGAAATCCGCTTCTCCAACTGTAGAATAAACAAATTAGCAGCAGACTCCTAATCCTATGCATAGCAAGATAAAAATGCCGTACCCTCCATCTTGAACTCAATTCATAACCTTGTGGTGCTTTCGGCGCATCGCTTTGTCCACGAAATTTATTGGTGAGTCGCTCATCCCTTGCCATCACTGCGAAAAAGATTTAAAAGAATTAGCTGAATAAATTTATTGGTAGTTACGATAAACTCCTACTTTGCTATAAAATATGTTAGCCAACTTTAATCCCGACATAGGATGGTCCTTCCAACGATAGGGCATGTGGGTCAAAGACGTACTCTATCCCAAACGTCGAGATTCCATCTCTTTGGCTTTCTGCCGTTGGCATACCAAGCGGATGTAGAGAGACCAGCGCCGGCGACGCCGAACATCTAGGGCGGGGAGAGGTCGAGGTTAGTATCGGGTTAGATGAAGGTCGGGCCAATGGAGGAGCATGGATAGGTGTCGGAGGTTATCGGCTTACGACGATGACAATTCCGTACGGAATGAGGGATTCGAATGGGACTGGCATTGTGGATGATGCGAGTGACGATTTTGCTTCTACCCAATTGGCGTCTGTATCGAGGAATTGGAGTGCAGTTGGTGAAAGGGTAAGGTCGACAAGCTTGCCATCGGGTGGTGTTGACGGACATCAGTTGTTGTTTGGCCAAAGCCTAAGGAACCCACACCGCCACAATAACAAATGTGGCGCTGGTGGCTCGGTGGCGTTTAGTTGGGTCAACATCAACGTTCCAGGTTTATCGCGACGGTAATCTATTTCATGCACCATTGCGCGCATCGCGGAAGCACAGCGGCCCCCCAATCCTAACTGGCCCTACAAAAACAATCCACCACTTTTCCGCATTCCCGACCGATCAAAAATCCAGCAAAGGGTCCTGTCAAATCTCATCTATAGCTACGTATACTTGTTACTAGGTAACAGTATAATCCAATTCGAAACGCGTCGATACTCAATCCCCGACCGTCGTCGACATTCCCTTTGTCCCAAGAAAAAGGTTGTGGGTCTCAAAGTTTCTCTTTATAAGCCGTTTGTAAAGGCTTGGCTTATATAAACGCGACCGATACAACCAAACTATACTTTTGAAGGAGTTAACGACCCACCAGGGCCTGGCACTCCCATAAGGATATCTTTCGACCTCCGACACTGGAATCTTTGGTCGCACATCATCGCTGTGACATATTTATATATTTCCGAAAGTTTAATCGTCCCCGAGTATTGCTCGAATCAACTCTGGGCCCCTGAGAAGGTCTCAAAATTGAAACATTATATCGGTCCATTTTGGAAAGCGAAACAACTTGAAATCGACGTTATATATCCTTTGCAACAGCCCTCTAACCGCTGTATGAGGGTATCGGTATCGGTGCCTTGACAAGACGGGTGGTAGTGGGCCCAACTTTTTGGAAGTCGGGTGGGTTCAACGGATCACAAGATCAAGGCCCGAAACACATAGAATCGGTTCAACATGGCGGTGACTGTGGATCGAAATCGGAGAAAGAGGAAGGTGCGTTGGTGGCCTATTCCTCTATGAGGCAAAACTGAAAGGTAGCCTGGAAACTAATGGAAA
This sequence comes from Dactylella cylindrospora, assembly GCA_012184295.1. NCBI lineage: Eukaryota > Fungi > Ascomycota > Orbiliomycetes > Orbiliales > Orbiliaceae > Dactylella > Dactylella cylindrospora. Next base: position 243,123 of record LDUD01000131.1, read on the forward strand.
TTATCGCAGAGGGAATCCGACGATGAGTCGGACGAATCATCGGAACCCGCCACTCCTATACCAGCTACTGCCTCTGCTGTTGCTGCTAGCACCACTGATAGTACTAGTGGTAGCGATAGTGAAAGCGGAAGCGGGAGCGGATCTGGTAGTGGATCTGATAGTGGGAGTGAGAGCGGGAGCGGTAGTGGAAGTGGCAGTGGTAGTGGAAGTGGGAGCGGTAGTGGCAGTGGGAGTGATGGCGCTTCCGGTGACAGCGGCTCCGAAGCCAGCGGTAGCGACTCAAGTGGATCTAGCGATGATAGCAGCAGCAGTAGCAGCAGCAATTCCGATTCTTCTGACGTTGAGGAAGCGTGGGATGGGGAGTCCCAGTCAGATAATGATGAGACCGTAGGGACGTCCGCAACGCTGTGCATGTGAGTGCCCTTCTATGTCTTGGGCAAATGCAGTTATTGGGTGAAGAAGTTAATCTTGCTTGAAAAATAGGTTTTGCGGTGGAGGCGAGGATGATGATCCTAGCGATGTTTATGAGGAGCCGCTAGAATGTGCAATCTGCAATAATTCAGGCAAGTTAGGCAAATCCTGTTGCCTAAGGCGTAAAGATCAGAACCGAGCTTTACTAACATCTATGCAGCTCATCGGCAATGTGCCAGGAATCACAATGGTCCTGGCAAGTTGACACCAGATATAGAAGAAGGTGAATCTCTCCTCAAATTTTCACCCTGCTACCTTAGAAGATCTAACAGTGCTGTAGATATTACCAAATGGCGATGTTCTACCTGCGCGAATCTTTCATTTGATACGGCAGAAGAGGCAGAAGAAAAGACTACACCACGCTTAAAACTAAAGCTAAAGGGGACGCCAGAAGGGACACAAAGTCGGACCGCTAGGGACAAATCAGCATCAATTGCTTCAGTTACTCAGGATGAGGAGAGCAGTTCTAGACGTTTACGTCGAAGACAGTCCGATGAGGTAGAAGTTCCAGAATCTCGACCTAAGCGGACTGTCCGAAGAACAAATTACCTTCAACTCCAAAGCGCTCTCTCCGCATTTGATGGCCTTGACAACTCGGATGATGATACATTAGCTACTCCAATCAGGGTATCTAATAGACAGAGAAAGACACGTTTTTATCCTGACAAATCTTCCAACAAAAACACATCCGTCCAAAGAACAAAAGAAAGACTTGTTCTAAAGCTAAAGTTTAAACCAGAAAGGCTTGCATATGCAATCGCAACATCCGCAACCATCCTTACCCGGTTTCCAAAGCGAGGCGCAAGAGGCACACATAACACTCCCTGGATGACACCTGGCGGCCCCGCTAATCCCTTTCAACCTATTCCCCCAGTCTCCTACTCCAACTATACGCTCAGCTACTATGAAAGCGTCATGGATGATTCGAATGTCAAGCCCTTTGGCGGGATACTAACTGAGGCGGAGGCGGACACATCGAAGACCCTCCCCCTCTCTGCAGACAAGATAAAATTCGATAAGGCGAAGCAAGAAGCCGATGAGGAGAAAGCAAAACGAGATGCTATGCTAGCAGCGTCGGCCCCAACTCCAAAATCAAGCAGAAAGCACGATCAGTCGCATCTTAGGGCCAGTAGTCACGCAAGTATGATTAAGAGCGTACACTTTGGCAACCATCAGATCGATACTTGGTATGCGGCACCATACCCAGAGGAATACAGTCGGAACAGGATTCTATACCTTTGCGAGTTCTGCTTGAGATACATGAATTCAGAGTTCGTTCAATGGAGACACAGGGTATAACTCATCACGCTTTTTTTACTAGTCTTAACTAAATAACTAACGCCTTATCACAGTTAAAATGCCCTCATAAACATCCTCCTGGTGATGAAATATACCGCGATGGTACTATTTCCATATTTGAGGTAGATGGCCGGAAGAACCCGTCGTACTGCCAGAACCTTTGCTTGTTGGCAAAGCTTTTTCTAGGCTCAAAAACCCTCTATTATGATGTAGAACCGTTCTTGTTCTATGTGATGACCGAGTATAACGAGACTGGGTGTCATTTTGTCGGCTATTTTTCCAAGGTTTGTGTTCGAGGCATGTCTAGATCAGAGGCCGTGTAGCTAACCTAGGCCAGGAAAAACGTTCTACGAGTTCGAATAATGTTTCCTGCATTTTAACACTGCCTATCCATCAAAGGAAGGGATATGGCAACCTTTTAATCGACTTCTCCTATCTTCTTACGCGAACTGAGGGGAAATGGGGCTCTCCAGAGAAACCATTATCGGACCTCGGTTTAGTTTCGTATCGCAATTATTGGAAACTGACATTATGCTACCTTTTGAGAGATTGGAAAGAACCTACGAGTGTCAAAGGTAAGCCTCTCCTCCTGCTTTAACCACCAAACTTCAGCTTACGCATCGATATAGCCATGTGCGACAAGACGGGAATGACACCCGACGATGTCATCAGCGCTTTAGAGAACCTACAAGCGCTCATTCGCGACCCGATCACGAAGACCTATGCCTTCCGAATTGATAGAGCCCTAATGCAAGCCATTATAGATAAATGGGAAATGAAGGGATATGTCAAGTTGAATCCTGAAGGGCTAAAGTGGACTCCTTTTGTCATGGGAAGGCAGTCCCACTTCCAAGCTCCTCCCCCTACGATTGCACCTCGAGAGGATGAGCCTATTTTAGAGGAAGGCGTATTGATCGAGGAGACGGCGAGTACGTCGGGAACTACCAGCGTGAATACACCCAAGGATAGTATGAATATGGATCACGACGATGAGATGGGCGACGAAAGCAAACATGACGATCCTATGGATGTCGATTCTGGCACTCGACCACAGAAAGGCTCAACCAACAGTCAGAAGAAGGCCCGAAGTCCTCCTAGCACTAAGCTTACTCCACCCGAGGACCCTCCGACTATTGTCAAGCGTTCAACTTCGTTCATAAGATTAGGAGATGACCAGTTCCGAAGAGCAGCCTCAACTCCGGCAAAGGACCTTCCTACGCGCGTTGCTGTCGACCCAAACTACATCCCTCCAACTCGTTTCCAGCTCGTATCCTCTACCCCAGGCTCTAATCTCAAAAAGCCGAAGTTCAACCGATCCCCATCTTCTGCATCCTCTTCTGCTCAAAGAATTTCCGCTACGCCATCTGCTTCACGCACTCAAAGTACCTCGGACCTCAAATCGGCTCGAAAATCTCAGCCTCAGCCAACGCCCCAACAGCAAGTTCGGAAGGCTCGATCTAGTCTATTCGAGGAGGCAAGGGAACCACACAGTATGACGATCATCCGACAATCATCGCGGAAGTCAACGAGGGTTTCCTTGGCCCCCCGAGGGCATGTACCTTCACCAGCTCCTAGCGCTGGGCAGCTGACAGTAATAACTAATGGTGGTTACGAGTCCACGGATCAGATGAACGATTCCGATGGATCTCTGGCTGTGAAGTCGGTCAAGTCGGTCAAGTCGGATTTGCCAGGCGCAAAACCGTGAGAACCCTGTGCCTAGTTCAAAAGTTCCTTCGGGAAACTCGTATACTTTCACACTTCATTTATTTTTTTTCTTTGCTGATGTATTGCTCCATATTGCTACTTTTACAATAGTGGGGTGATCGTATTACTTTTTTTTCCCCACCCCTTCTGTTAAAAAGTCAAGGTCAGGTATTTGGATATATGGCCACCCTTGACAGGTAGAGCTTGTAAATTATAAATTCTTTCGATGGAAACACGAGGTATTTTCCGGTGGAAAACGGAGTAGTCAGAGATGAGCATATTTAATTTTTCTTTCACTTCTACGGCATTTTCCCCCTCTCTCATTGGCTTTCCTTATGGGATTACTTTTTTTTGTGAGCTGGCGTCATTCTAACATGGTCTGCTGTTTACCGCTTTTCGCATGGTGGTTTTTCGTTTATAAAATTTCTTTACCCCCTCAAGCTTCACCTTCCCCCACCTGAATGCACCTCGCACTACTTTTCCTTTTTACTTATTATTTAAGGCAGGGACATCCATGAACCTTTTTCTACCCTTGCTCTGAATGTTCTCTTCGCTGTGGATATTTCTAGTTAGGAATGAAGGGGGGGTTTAGTAGAAGTAGGGATTTACATTTATCCGAGTTCAAATCTGTCGAATAAGCAATATTATTCGTAGGGGTGAAGCGAGCCAGCAGTTCGAAGCACAGACATAGAAGAAGGAAAAGGAAGAGGGGGGTTATATGTGATAGGGTCAGAGTAATCAATAATACGAGTCTCGGATGGGAAATTTGCCAACCTGCGGCCCGGGTACACGAATTCAGAGTTAATGCCCACATAACCGTCGAAGGAATATCGATTGTGCAGGAAGACGAAAGACAAAAACAAGAAGAAGGAATTCTCACGCACAGATGCCGCTCTGCTAGGCAGCCCCTTGGCCTACAGGAGGTCTGATCCGGCAGCTACGAGCGAGCCCCCCAGTGTACTACCCGAGACTAAGGTACTTTTTTCCTGCATATCAAGATGTCTAGAACAGTGTTATTTCATTTTCGGTGGCTTGCAGCAGGTGCCAAGTAGAGTGGCAGGCCAGGCAGTGTGGAGAGCTACAGCTGGTCAGTAATTTATCTGCAGGCTTTGACTCGAACCTGATAGAAAAAAACCTGTATCTGTGGTTCAGCAACCTACATGTGCGTTTCCAACTCTATTTTTCAGTGGACCCATGGCTGAAGGGGATGTCACAGGATCAATTCTGATACAGCTTGTTTCCTGGATACAGAGGTGTAAAAGGTGTACCATAGTTCTGAATCAGTGATAGAACCTTCGATGTCTGTTTCCTTCCCGTCTGATAACCACTGTTCACGGACACATGTTTCCATGGGATAACATAACGTTCCAAGCATGTTACGTTGCGCCTTCCCTCCCATGCATGACTTGGATGATTGGTGCGTACATTAAACTTTTCTGTAAGTTGTCAGTCTACTATCGAAATCATTGGCCTGGTCGAAGTTAAAGTTTTTTTTTTTCAATATTTCTGTGGAATCAAGGAACCCGTCTCCGTCCCGTCCTTGCAACAGTTGTAAAACCACGGATTCGAGAGCCGAATGAAACCCTGCTCTGTGTATAGCATATTTTATGTAGGCATAACGCTATGAAAATCATAATACGGCATCGCCATCATAGATATCAATATAATGTCTAATATTACGTCTCAAAGCAATAGCTAGATACATATGAATACAGGATTAAGCTTGTCAATTACGATATACGTACAAATATCGGATCAACTCTTGCATTCCCCAGTCTTACTACTCCTCTTCTAAGTCTGAGAGCTATAGCTATAGCAGACATGTTATGAAATTCGTTTCGCTATTTTCTACAGTTTTTGGCCTTCCAAGACTTTTCGAACTCGTTTCGTTTCGTGCGCAGCTTCACGGGCAACCGGAAGCCTCGACTCGAGTGCGATTGAGATCTGGGATTCCCTGGCGATTGAGCCCGAGCATCTACGCCCGCACTATCAGAGAGGGTCAGAGAGAGGACCTCCAAGGCTTTTGAGGCTTTCTCATCTATATTGCCCCCAAATATAGCAATACGTAGCGCAAAAAAACCCAGGGAATGTGCATACGCCCACGCTGTCTGTGCATATTTCTTGACTCCATGTGTTTTTTCCCTTTTATCCATCGTTCTCCCCTCTCTCCCACATATGGTACAATGGCTCACGCATGGCTATTTTACTTTTACAAAGAACACTATTCCCGTCGATTCGGGAAGTGGAGTCGGCGATTTTTCCCCTTCCCCTTCCCTTCTTCAATCTGGAACCAGAATCCCTATTTCTCTCCAGTTTGGTCTACTTGCCCCCCCCCTAGCCTTGAACTTGTCTTTCTTACTTTATCCACTTTCGTTGCATTTTTGCTAAATTATCGAGCATGAGATCTATTCCGATAGCCGATTTAACGAAGCAGGCGAGAAGGGGAGAGATTCTAGATGAGCGGGGGGGTACCCTTCTTTTCATCCATTTATCCAGAAGCTGTAGCACGTAGTACACGATGATATTTTGTATAGCGTCTACACCCAAAGTAGGCAAAATAGTGAAGCCGGAAAGCTTAAAAGGTGTAGATGGGAAGGTTTTGGGAGGGGAAGGGGATAAATTCGAAAAACAAAAAAGAAGAGGACACGCCAAAAAACGTGGGCATACTGCCTGCATCTGGCAGGTTGAAGATCCGGTATATCCAGCGATTGGATCTCGGTAAAAGAGCTATCCACTTTTGTTTCTGCTCCTCTCCTCGACTTCAGCCGGTATTCAAAAGACAACAAGATAAAAATTGAAAGATACACTTAAACGGGTAGTTTTAGAAATTCAAAACTCTCCGTGAACCCGTATAGGCAAGTTTCTAAGCATGTCTAACTTCATTCCCGGTTGAATCTCCCCGCCTTTTTGTTGTGTGTTTTGGGGACTGATATTTTTTTTTCTGTGGTTCTGGATATCTACCGGCTTAGCATCGCGGTGAAGTCAATTGAGTTTAGCCTTCCAATAATTCTTTCCCTTTTTCCCTGCTGATGTCTGGTAGCAAAAAAAAAAGTAGAGATGGGTCCCGCGACCCATTCCTATAGCCTGCCGAAGGTCAAATTTTAATTCTCCTAAAGCCTGACCCCACTATTGCATCTGACCAGATCCAGTGCTCAAGTATTAACCCCAATCCTAGATTCGTCACGATGTGGTAAAAAAACCTCTCTAAAGTTTTTTTTCATTTTAGTCCGATCAGGTGACAAATTTTTATTCTTTTCATTTAACAATTAAGTAGCTATATTTCCTTGCTACTAAGACCTCGACTCCCAATACACATTCCAAACAGGCTAAATTGAAAACAATTGTGGAAAGGAAACAGAGACGCGGTGATGCCGACTCCAGGCGCATTTTTTTCTCACAAGGCAGGCAGCATAACCTGGGATAGTTCGACTTCTAGATGTTTGAGAAAGGGATTACTCGGCCGGGAGGGCTATTTGGTCGAATCAACGCCTGCAGATGTATCCAAAAGGTGTGTAGGTCTGTGCAGACCATGCTTCTTCCCTATATCAATCGTCCATCTCCCTCTCCTTCGAACTCTTAAAGTGCATAGTATTGAGAGGAGAGGTGGCTGTACGTACTTTATCTCTGACATTTATTAGTCAAAGTGTTGCATATTGGGGCCGGTTGAGGGGTGCTTATGTGTTGGCTGGGACGGTACACCCACCGGCACAGAAAAGGAAAAGAAAGGGAAAGGGAAAGGGAAGGGAAGGGAAGGGGAAAGGATGCTGCCCAGCAGCCTGATAATATGAACATTATAAATTGGCGAATCGCAATAGTCCCATGGTTGCCGGCGCACGGGCTTCGTCCCCTTCCTCTTTCTTCCCACCCTTACCACCAACCCCCCAAGCACAAGCTCTGACCTCAACTGATAAATTCAAAGCGCACTGTCGCTGATTGTGAGTCTGTCAATAAATCAGCATGGGTAACTTGCATCAGAAACGGGGAAGAATGGGTGAAGACAAAGGAATTGCTAAGCAATAAATGCAATCTAAGATTGGGGCTTCGTAAATCGAATCACGTTTTTCGCGCCCACTGCATTGCAGATGCAGCAAACCTCTCACACTTTTAAATCACATACGAGATGGCTGCTATAGCACAATCCCTGTATTCTATAGCAGATGTGGATTTTTTCTGCTCAAACCTTCACATATGTGATAGGGCGACATAACCCACACTCCGGTTCGAGGGGGGGTGGGAGTTTGATATAAAGAAATATATATCGCGGAAAACGGTATTACACACTCAACGTATCTAGGTGGTTGGGACAAAGACGAGACTCAACTCTAGAGGTGTCAAATTGGTAAAGACAAAAAAATCTTAAAATACAAAGAGACCAATGATATATCCCCCCTGTTGAATTTAGCCAGATATACCCGCCAGGGCCTCACAAGAGGAAAACCACTTCACCGTGATACCCAGTTCCAGTTTAAATCTTTTCGGTTGGGGCTGGGGGGAAAGAAAACTCATGACAACGGCAATATATCCGGTTTTAAACTGCACGAAAGAAGAAAAAACAAGCAAGTTGGGAAAACATCAGATCGGGGCGCTAGCTTGAAATCAACTTTAACCTTTTGAGTATACACCCAGATTGGGAATGATATGGGTTCTTTTGGCGATTGGTAAAATATAATAAAATGATACTAGCACGAAACAAAAAAAAAAAAGGTCCCTTTTACCCGGCCAAAGAAAATAATAGTGGGGAGGGTGTAACCGTGCTGTATTTTGGACATGGCGTCAACGAATTATAAACTTGGTAGTTCAGGGTAGCCTGTCAATTACCAAGGCGCTTTTAATTCAAGCTCCTGCAGCGTGACTGCACCTGCTGACATGACGTCTGAGGCTCTTTTTATCCAAAATGGCGACCAGACCTGTCTGCAGATATGGCTGAAACGTTGGTGGCGAAACCGGGGAGCCGTGATAATTGATAACACTAATGATACCTTGAGCCCAAGAGGGAGAGGGGAAAGGAAAGGGACCATGCGTTGCAACTTTTGGCGGAAAATGTGGGCCATGGAAAAGCCCCATATGCCCATGCCCACCCCCAAACAGAGTAAAAACATCCCTTTCTGGCAGGATTCTCGACTATTCTCTAAAAAGGCGGTTTGTTTCTTTTCAGATCTTTCGAGAAATAAATGTTCGGACTATTCCTCGCGTGGATTCCAGCGGCGGTGGTGCGGCAAGCCATGCCTGGTTACGACTCCCCTGATCTCTGCAGGAGACATGAACTGCATCCAACCTGTTGAAGAAAGGAACACCGAACATCCTCTGCCGATAATCTTTTCCAGAATACGAGGAGGGGTAACAGGGCCGTTTTGCGCGAAAGTCTGAGCAAATAGGTATTAGGAACCGCATCCCGAAAGTATTTGACGTTTTGCAGCTGTGTGGGAGTTTCTCGTTCATGGTTGCGGTGAGGTTTAGATTAGGGCATTCCGAGTATGAGCTGTCAATGGGATATTAATTTGCAACCCTGCTAATGCTGCCGCCTAGGAACACACCACTACCTCTAGAAGCTCTCTATAGGTTTGTGTATTAATTTAATTTAATTAATCGGAAGTGGGATCGCAAAAGCAGGGAGATCCTTAGTCCAAGAGAGCTGCCAGTTATCTCACACACAAACAACTCAAAAAATAATAAAGTAGATGCAGACGTTATCACACCGGGTAGGCTTCCCGGTGATAGCTGATGTGCCTCTCGATTGTTGCTCGCTTTTGCCCGGCATTGCGCCTCTCCATAACGAAATCGAAATCGTCAAGTCGCACGGACTCTCAAATCTGGGGAAAGGCCAGAAGAATTCACACACCTTTTTTTTCCCGACCGTTTCAAGGAACTCAATTACTCGAGTCGCTTCCCGCTTCGTACGTGGTGGTAGTACGGCAACAGATGGTGATTTGTCGCTGCTTAGTACACCTCCCAGACAAAGCGCCTAGCCATTATCTCTCAAGTCGCAGAGATTCGTTTTACGTTCGGAAACGCCGGGGAGAGACTACCAAGATGTAATTCCCTCGAATCCTAGGTAATGATCTTAATATCTCCGATATATGGTGTGGAGCCGAGTGGGATTCCCTGGCATATTCAGTTAAATTTCGCCTCAACTTTTTTTTTTTTATAATGAACCGAGAAATAAAAAAAGGTGCTGTGGTATCAGAAATCCGGTTGAATGAATTGCTGACCGAGCAATTATTTGATTCTGTGGGTCACTCATGCCAGTATCGCGTATTTCCAGCAGGAAGCCCCCTAGCGGATAATGTACTTGGAACACGTAGTATGGCGCTCCGGGTTGGATCTTGGGATTTGAATCCTGCTTCCTGGTTACTAAAGTTTCAAATAAATGATGCTTTAAAAAAAGAAGCTGAGCAACCAAACCTTTGTTGCATTTGTATTTCTATACCACCGTGATTAGATTATCTTGGGTTTAAATTTTAAAAAGTGTCGAAACCTAATTTTTAATTTTTGCATGGGATAGCACGCCATAATCTGGTAAAGGACCATCATACCAGGTTACAATCCGTGAGGTGAGCCATATTTTGAATTCTAGAGTACAATGCCGGCTACGACATGCCATGTAGGCCACCCCAAAGAATGCTACGTTGCTGAATTCGCCGTTAGTTTGACTTATACAACTTCTCGCAGGTCAGGAAAACTCACCCGATAACCTTCCCTAACCGCTGGCTTCCTGGACGTGATGTATTGATAAGAACAGTCTTACGCAAGACCTCGTTTTTGACGGCTGGTAAAACGAAATGAAGTGTATTGGTGTGCAGTTTCTTGGATCTCGATTGGTTCACGACCTTAGGCACTAAGGCAGATGCATAAGAGTGCAAATTGCGCAGATGAACGGTTTTGACAGGCGGCATCGGTTCCACGACCCATGGACAGCCCTCAAGGTCTGGGTTCTCGGAGAGTTAACGGTGGTCAGGTTTACCGTGCCGTCCTCCATGCCTTTGCAGATATGCGAGCTATCGATTCTGGAAAGAACTCTCAGTCTAGGTCAGGATGCCCCTCTATCCCCTCCCGAAAGACCCGTCTACCTTACGGACGAGATGCAGGCGCCTCGACAAACTGTGGGAATGGGTAGGTAGATAGATGCAACCCTGCATCTCAAACCAGCAAGGATTTGGTCTGGCAGAAGAGACAACTTCGCGATTCCTGCCACCTGGCACTAAATCGCTCGTTCTGTCGCCATAACTCACCAGATTCCAGGCAAAAATGAAAATTTTTTCTCAGTTGCTAGGTGGCGAGAGCGTTCTATAATGACTGGCAAGTTTGATATACATATTAGCTCGCGGGGTAAGATTCAGCTATGGTTTGACCCTGACAAGTGCGACGAACGCCTTTCGCGGCGAGGCTAGAGTTTGAAACAATACAAGCCCTCAATATAGTCAAAACCGTGAAAGAGAGGATGGGATTTCTCTGAATTTTGTTCTACAATACCGACGCCTCACATAAGATGTATACGGGCTGCTCTGCAGGCTGCTTCTCAAAAAGGTTTTTAGTCAGTATCGTTTTACACACCCACACTGGAACAGCACTACTGCCGGAACCTGGTCACACGGAATAACCAAAATCACCGAAGTGGCAAGGCCAAGGTCAGAACCGCCGTGGGGTATTGAACGTACAGGTAATTTTCAAGGGCATTCCCTAACCAGCAAATTTGGTGTACCAAGCTGAGAGAACTTGATAGCTGCTCTCGTCGCTTCCAACTGCAGAAGCAGGTTTTCGGATAGATCACGTGTGGCATGTCTCAAACCAACCCCCCAGGACACTATTTGATGGCTCTGATATCTATGATTGAAAAAAAAAAAAAAGCATGGTCAATCTGAAGTCGAATATCTATGGGAGGAGTGGGAGCAGTCAAAAGAGCTTGGTATTCAAATTTAGGAGGGTTACCTTGCTTTAGTCGCGAGGTGTGGTTGCTTCTTCTGGATATGCGGTATATGATGTCCATGAATTTGGTGGTGGGTAGGAGAATGCAAAATACATATGGGCATTAAAACTGGTGAGGTCGGTGGGAAACCATGTCTATATCAGAATAAAACTGGAATAACCACCCTGGTCCAGGACGGTGATTTGTTATTGGCCATTCCTGTACATCTTCATTTTAGCAAAATTGAACAACAATGGTGACACTCGCTGTATCACACCCCCCTCCTGACGATTATAATGCAATCAGGGAACTTTTGGGGAGAGATCCGTGAGATTTTTACGACGTCCCTGTCTCCTCCCTCGACAGATGTGGATTCGGCTATTTCGAACAGGCGAAAAAAAATTTTGGATCAAAAGGAAACGAGAAGGGAGTGGTCTGACAAGCGGTTTCGACTGCGAAAGCGGTCGGCTTTCGAAGAGAGCAGTTTCTTTCTTTCTTTTCTTCTTTCCTTTTTTTTTAAAGTCTTAACTTTAAATGATCCGAAAGGTTGAGATTGTTGCTGCCTGCGCACTATGACGGTTCACATGTTCTAGAGCCCGAACCAGGTAGGTAAACGAACGAGAAGACCGGCCACCACCATTAGCATCCTGGACAGAGGCTTGGCAATATCGTGCCGTTTTTCGGAATTTAATAGATACACATGTCAATGCCAATGCAGGGCTTGTGATAGTAAGGTCTCAGTCAGAACAGGAGAGACAAGAAGGGGGAAGAAAGGAAGAAGCAGAATACGGAGGATGAGGAAATGGAAGACCCGCATCTGTGCATCCCTCATATTCTCTAGTTAGCAAATGTTTCGAGAAAAATCAAAGTTGACGGCAACACAAAATAGCGTGCAAAGACGTGGTGTTTTTTTTTTTTTTTT
>LDUD01000131.1:275299-289539 GCA_012184295.1 Dactylella cylindrospora
ACAATTTCCTTCTCGCGGCGTAGGTAGGAAATGACCTCTCGAAGTTCTTCCAAGGACTTATCAGAATTTGCGACCTCAAGCTCACCAATTGCACGTTCACGATCCTTCTGCAAATCGGAGATTTGTTGGCTGACGATCTCGAACTGGTCATGAACCAATTTGTTTTGCTTGATGAGATCGTCGCATCGTGCTTTAACTTCCCTAAGCTCTTTCTCGTAAGTGTCCTTCTGTGTTTCCCAACTATTAGTCGAGGACTCGAGCATGGACTTTGCCGTTTCAGCTTCTGTCCGGAGGCCGTGAACCTGCATCTTGAGAGCGGTGTATTCAGATCGGATCTTCTGAAGGGCATCAGCAGCCTGGGCATGCTTCATAAGCTCTTGTTCGTATGATTGCTGTGCGTCCTGTGCAATTTGTGCTTGTCTTTTGAGGTCATCCTGGTGGTGCTTGCTGGCGATCATCTGGCTCTTAACTTCTTCCTTGAGATGGGTGATCTCGCTTTCTTGTAACTTGATCTGTTCTTCTTTCAGACGGATGCTCTCAGATTGTTCCTGGCGTAACCGTGAAAGCTCATCATTGGATGACTGTAGCTCATTAGTAATGTCCGTCATCCGTTGCTCGAGGTCCTGAATCTTAGCCTATTCGAACTGTTAGCCTCTAGGTCTGTCAATATAATATGTTCTTAATCAGCTTACACTCTTCTCCTCGAGCTGCTTCTCAGTATCCGCGACATAGAGTTCATGGGAGTCCGTCATGCTCTGAAGAGCATCCTCGCTGCTTTGGCTAATCTCTCTGTACTTCTCGACGTCGCTACGAGCAGACTCGAGATCGGCCTTGGTCAATTCAATGTTTCTTGTGAGCTCACTAATTTCAATTCGAAGATCTTGTTCCCGGTTGAGTGCCTCATCTTCCGCATTTCTATTGTTCTGTGGCTGCAAGACGCTAATCTTCTCCTCAGCGGCTTTGAGTGATATTTGTAACTCATCCACTCGCGATTGGAGATAATCCTGGGTCGTTTTAGCAGCGACCGTGCTTTCTCTAGCCGTAGCCAGAGCAGCGTTGATCTCGTCAATCTTTCGCTGGGCATCACGAGCCTCGGTATCACGACGAAGCTGCAGCTTCCTGGTTTCCTCGACCTCTTCGGCAAGTCGCTTCTTCGTGGACTCGAGTTCTCCTTCAAGTCGGCCAAGCTGGGTAGTGAGACGTCGCTTAGCCTCAACTTCGAGCTGCTCTTTCTCCGTTTGCATCGCTTGTAAGCTGTTGATAGTGCTCTTGAGTTGTGCTCGCTCAGACAATAGATTTTCATTATCCTTCGCAAGGCGTTCCTCGATATTCTTCCAGAGATCTTTCTCAGCCTTGAGTTTGACATTGTCGTTCTTGACGCTCTCCAGCATGGAACGATTTTCAACCAACTCTTGTTCGATCTGTTGGCTTCGGTAATCCAATTTAGCATGAAGATCGGACAATTCTTGATTACGCTTCAGCAATTCGCTATTCTCGCTCTTCAACATATTGAAATTACCATTCAGCATCTCGTATCTAGCAGCCGCCAACTCGAGTTGTCCATTGATTCGGGTAATATTGATTTGTAACTCATTCTTCTCATTTTGAAGAGCGACTGCTTGTTCACGTAAGGTGTTGTGATCGGTAGCCGCTTCCACTTTGTATTGGTCAAAGGATTGCTGAAGTTCGCGAAGAAGCTGAGCGTAATCCTGTTTGTCACCGGAGTCCGCTTCGGCATCTCTAGTAGATTGCCTGAAACTGTTCTCAGCTCCGTCAACTTGCATCTCGGCTGGAAGTTGGTTACGATGTTGTAACATGCGGCGGAACATATCTCGCTCTCTCACGAACGTTTCTGCTCTCTTTTCAAGACTTCGGATTTCATCCCGCATGTTCTCTAGATTTTGCTGCATTTCTTGAAGTTCGCGAGTTTTCTCCCCTTCGGCCTCCGCTCGCATCTGCTCTTCATGATCTTCTAACTGTTTTCCAACGGCGCGGGCTGCCCTCAGCAACTCGGAATTTTGCTCTTGGAGCTCTTTGATATTGCCAAAGAGAACCAAACGCTCACTGATTAGACGATCGGTATCAGTTTGCGGTAGGCCCATGCTGATGCCCTGGAGTGCCATCTTCTTGAACCTAGTCTGGTCAGCTGTAGACATTGGGCCGAGTCCCTGGGAGAGATGTTGAACTTCAGAAAGGAGGAATTGGACCTGGGCTCCAGAGTCTCGTAATTCTTGTAAAAAGTTAGCTATAAGATCACCGAGAACTGGGTAGGAGATGACTTACGTTGTTTGACCGCCTCAGTTTCTTTGACACTTTCTCTAATCTGCTTCTGCAGAGACTTCATTTCCTTAGCAGCTTGCTCGTTGTTACCATTGGCATCTTGGAGAAGCTCGCTGAGAATTATAATTTCCTCGGCAGCCCGGTCAAGCTCAGCCTTCTGGCTCTCAAACTCGGGTCCTTTCTCCTCTAGTTCTCGGATGAGTTCGTCAAAACTTTCCTGGAGACGCATGTTACGGGAGTTGGCGGCTTCTAGTTCACGCTTGACGGCTGCATAGTCGGTATAAACTTCTGTGAGCGACTTTCCAGATTTCTGGGACATGACGATAGCATGTGCCGCTGGTGATACTAGATGGCGCTCTGGGGTACCTCCTCCGCGGATAGGGGTCATCGGGCCGGTTCTACCCCGTCTGCTTGCTGCTGGAGACTGGATAATTGGCTGAACAGCACCAGAAGCATATAAGCCAAGATCGGTCTCGAGGCGCTCAATTTGGACCTCGAGTTCTTCGATTTTCTTGTGAAGAACACCCTGCTCCTCTTTCAAAGCATCGTTGAGGGCCTGCATTCTGCCCACCTCTTCAGCGGACTGTGATTGCTGTTGCTCCCTCAAATCTTCCAGCTGTTTGATGCGGTCACGGGCAGACTTTGTGCTGTTTTCCCAAAGGTTGGCTAGCCGCTTAGCATTTGAAATTTCCGTTCTGAAATCGTCCTCCCGAGTTGCAAGATCTTCAGTAAGAGATTTAATTTTGTGGTGAGACTCCTCCACCTTCCGGCAGACCTCCTCGTAGCGTTGGGTTAGGGAATTTGCACTTCTTTCCGCCATGTTGGCTTTCGACTGCGCTTCCTCCAGGTCTCGCTGCAACTTATTGACCTGAGCACTCTTCTCTTTTCTGTACTTGGAATACTCCTCCTGTTTCGCTGTGAGTTCGCCTTCCAGCCACTCATTGTTCTTCTTGACAATCTCGAGCTCTTGCTTCATCGTTTGCTCACGGAACCTAGCTGCAGATTGAGCAGACTCGGCTTGCTGAGCTTTGGCCTCCAAGGAATTCATTTCCCGCCGTAACTCGATGAATTTGGACTGTTGGCGAGCATATTCCTCCTGCATCTCGTCCACTTCCGTGCTCTTTCTAGTCAAAGCATCCAGTGCCTCCCTCTTGTCGGACTCCAGAGAGGATATTCGTGATTTGAGGGTCCTAGTCTCTTCATCGTTAGAAGAGGTACTGTTTCGTAGGGTAGATATATCGGCTTCGAGGGACACGCGTCTGGATTCTAGTGGGATTCACGACGATTAGTATTTAATCCAACATCATGCGACAACTCTCCGACGAATAGTGATAATTACCAGCTTCGGCGACTTGTTTCCGAAGTTCCTGGGTCTCAGTCTGAGCCTTTTCCATCCTATTCTTCATACTATTGACTCGTGCATTGGCAGTACGAGCGTTCTGTTCCAACTCCACTTCTAACCGCAACTTTTCCGCTTTGATTTCATCATGGAAACGAGCCTTAGCGGTCAAGGCTTCAAGGATAAGAGTAACGTATGATTCAGTGACACCGGACAAGGATTCTATTGTCACTTGAGGGATCTCGAGGAAAGCTGAAATCTTTGGGACGTCGACCGGTGTCGATTGCGACGCTTGGGAGGGAGGTGCGTCGACCTCCATGGTTAAGGGTTATTTCGGACGGTTAGACTTTCAAGGTAACCTGGATTAGAATTATGAGATAGAAGATAGTTCTGTGTAAGAATAGGTACTGTGAGGAAAGACGGATGGCAAAATGATGTTTGATCTTTAATGTCGATGTGAACGCGCCTGCACGAAGATATTTCGATTGTTGTTTGTTGTATTAGGGGAATGCAAGGATCCACAAATAGCGGCAACGTAACGAATGGAAGAAAGTGCGGTATGCGGAGAAGGGTGCAAAAGAATTACAAAAGCAATAAAAGAGGAAGGCGTAGGTGGTGGGGACGTAGTTATATTCGAGACCCGACGCGAAATATACAAGTGTTAGGAGGGGATTTGGAATCCGTCGGTCGAAGAGGCCTCGTTCTCGAATCGAGATGTTGATTTGATGACGCTGTTGCCAGAAAATCAGAGTGGAGAGAAGAAAAAAAACAGATTGAAACGTGAATTGGTGGTGGTGTTGCGTTGTGCCCGTGTTTACACCAAGACAGTCTGCCTGTTTCGGGTTGCCGTTGTTGGCCGACACCCGCCTCAACTATGGCCAGCCAACCACGCGGGGGCCTGTGCGACAAACCAATTCAACGACACCGCACTTGTTACTACTTAGTACTTATATAATACGCATGTGTATGCTGGTCTCGATCTTGAAACCTATGAATTACGTTAAAATCTTACGTCTGTTCATCTAGTGCGCCTCGACAAAGGAGACACGCCTATATATATTGCCCATTTACTTCTAGGATTGGTCAATATTCGGATATATCTTTTCCAAAATATACTAATTATTACACTAATAGGCCGATGGCCTTTTCGAGAACCCGATAACCCCAATAAAGACCCCAAGCACTATGTAAATCTCCCCAGGAAGAAAAGCGAGGGGGGGAAAAAAAAAGGGGAAATGAAAAAAACACACACAAAAGTTTAACGCCAGCTGCCTTTCTTTACCAAAAAAAAGCTATGATGTGATGATGCAGATGAACGAATGAAGGATATTAACAAAAAGAGAGGAGGGGGTCAACGTATGCTGAGTCTATTACTCAGGCACCACCAAGATGCAGGTGGAGGAAAAAAATTTGCGAGAAGGTATGTCTTATATATGTAGACGCTGCTATGCGGTTCGCCTTTAAACTAACCGACTTCTTTGTATCTTCAGTGGTAGTCTTGTAATTGTATGTACAAAGGAACTAATGCGGCCGTTGTAGGATTTAATGCGGATGGTCGTTGGAAATCGTATTAAGGAAAACTTTTGTTGTGCTCGCGGCTTCGCCGAGATATGTCGATGGTATTAAAACTTCATATTAAGAAAGAGTTTGAGCTGCCGCTCAGTCGTCCCGCTTTTCACCAGCATATTTTGAGAAAAGGGCAGGGCTGCGAGGGCGTTCAGATATGGGGCTGGAGATACCCAGAGCTGTGCTAGGTGCAAGATTCATCCTTGCCGAGTTGACCCGTTCTAGGCGGGGCTTCCCTTGAGGATAAATAGGTTCGGTCGTCGTTTTCTCGAGCGGAACATAGATGGGTACCTTTTCGTTATCAGCTTTCGAATAGAGGTAAGTGGCGAAGAGAACAACCGAAGATCCAATAAGAAACTAAAATTATCGTGAGTAAACTTGACCAATTAAGCGTTGCCTCGTAATTTTACTTACTTGAACTGAGATGATGAAATTGAAGAAGAATATACTCGCAATGCAACTAAGAATTATACTAATGCTGGTGGCAAAATTTTTTGCAATATTATCGGCATAGTTGACGCAGAGAGCAACAACAATACCGCCTAGAGCTTGAAAGCCAATTGCGGTCCAGACAACATTGTTGTAACCGCTGAAGAACCCGCGTCTAGCAATCTCATCGCCATCCTTCCAGACAATTCCAATGAAAAACGCGGGAAACAAAGAGTAGAACGACAATTGGATGTTCCGAATCCAGAGGGTTGCGGGAGTTCCCTTCAGAACTTTCTCGAAATAAACACCGGCCAATCCAGATATGGTGCAAGCAACGATAACCGCCATAAGCCCTATCGATCTATTCATTTGAGAGGAGGCGTCGAGAGCCTTGTCTATACCCTCATAGGAAGCCGAGCGATTCATAATAATGTCGCGGATAACTTTTAATGTGGATTTAGCGGTCTCTCCAGCCTCACCCGGCTCGGCCGTAGGTAATTGAACGATAGCGACCCCAACAGTTAAAAGAATCAAGGAAAGCCACCGCCTTGCGGATAATCGCCGACCTAGCATGCTGACACTGAAGAGGGCGGTTGTGAGGATTTTAAGTTGGTAAGTGACCTGAAAGGTTGCTGCATCTAGATTCGAAACAGCGACATATTGGAGACTGTTTTGGAGTGTATATAATGCCGCCGGTATCGCAAGTTTCCAGCTATCCTGTTTAAAGACCTCGTTATATACGGCCGTCGCGGTCGTCATCCAGCCAATGTGCGGGCTGCCCTTAGAGCTTTGATCCTGAAACGCGATAAATGAACAGATGATGAACTTTATGACCTCATTCATGAACACTGCCGTCGAAGTAAGATATCGGCTGCCGGGTGAGGAAGGCATGATTCGCGAATAGTGCATTATCTATCAGACCCAGTCAGCGAATCTAGTCTAGTTTGTATCGCGGATGGCGGTACGCGGAGTCGTACCAGTATCAGAGCTGAGTTTTGAAATGTGAGCTATGGTATGGAATCATCAGCCAATCTTGAAATCATTCGCTAGCAGGTTATTTTGAAAGCATACGGTAATTAGGGAGATATGCTTCATGGGTATCCCCATAAAAGACGCTGTTCTAGCATTGTCCACCATCGTGTTGGCAGAGCCTCCAGAGAGGCCGGTTCCGTGTATTCCGAGTGCTGATGACCCGTACCTCCCCCCAGCAACCAAAAGCCCTTAAAAGTGTTTGACTGTTGACGAGCTTGCTTAAATGGTGCAGAAGGAAGAGAATTTTTCCAAGAGAGTGACGAGCAGGGTCGGGATAATCCAGAGCAGAAATTCGGCCGTTTGTCAATGTCGATGTTCGTAGATCAGCAGTCGGGTACAAAGGCTTTTGCTCCCAAGAGAGTCGGCTGTTTTAGTCGAGAATTGGAAAAGGAGTCCAGTGTGGTGTCCGCAGGGCTAGAATTCCCTAGCTAGTGCTCGAGCCCCTTGCGAATGGTCAAGAATGCCCAGGAGGGAGCCGAAGAACGACAACTGCAATGCCTGGTTGATTAAATGCGAAAGGGGTATTGCTGACAGCGACGAGAGGGGAAAACGCCTTGGTGTTGTGCGTGTATCGAGTGAAGTTATGGTCCTTGAAGAGGGTTTGGCAATAATGTACAAACGTAGTATGTATTTTAAGACTTCAAGCTTTTGTCCCGCTAAAAGCTTTAGAGTGCAATTATAATTGTAATTAATTGCGGGTTGAGGTGCCGGTTTAATTTTCCCCCAATCCCACCAGCCTAAATCAAAAAGAGGCAGCAGGTAAACGAGGACCGTATAGAATCATGGTACAATGTAACATCCGGGGTTCGGCATCAGCAACCAAAGATCCCTATTTTAGTTACATTTTTACGCCTGCGAACCGTAAACAAGCTCATGGTATCCAAGTCGAGTAGCATTCATTCCTTTTTTTTTTCTTCATATGCAAATGTATCCTCCAGCTCGCTACAATGATTTGCAATCGTTAGCTTCAATTCCCTCGAACAACAAAAATCCTTCCATATTCTTGGAGCAACCTAGCTCCTTGGCCAGGGTCCCCGTATTTGACGGCAATAGAACAATGAAAAGGCTGCTAAAACAGCTGATTACTTAACCAAGTATATTTTGGTTAGTCCTTCCCCGCTGTGGCTCTTGCAGGCCCGCGTCCTAGTGTAGTTGTACCCACTTGGACACATTTTGTTCGCCAGATGACCCTTGATTCGCTCTTGTGCTTGTACGAGTACCCCAGCAATTTTTTCAAAATCCCGTGATGCATGCACCCTAGGGTATGATTCCGCTGGATAATTGGAACGGAGGTAAAGAAAAACGAAAGGAAGAACTGTAAAACTCAACCTGCCGGGGTAGGTTCTGCATGCAGATTAGGAGATTCAAAAAAAAAAAAAAGCCGCGATTGCAATTGAAATCAATCGATCAATGGGCCATCACGGCGGATGCATGGTGCTAGCATATCATACGACTCTATGGCCTCATCGATGAGGTATACGGACAGCTCACCTCAATGGACCGAATATTGCCGCCAGATGCTATTGGGTGGTGTGTCTTTGCTGACCAAGTTCTACTCCGGCCGGAGGTAATACGGGCAACATGTGCATGCGCATGCTTGGTCGAGCTCGATAGGCTGCGACCGGCAGGAATCCGTAAACCACCGATCGAAGGAGAAACTGATCAACAAGGTGAAATTGGGATACATGGATCTCCTTTGCTGTCCAAAGGGATAGTAAACCACTAAACTGGAGAGAGCAATTTATTTTCATGTGTGATGCCTCTGCCCTTCAGCCTTGCAATTGCCTTTGAAGCGAGATAGGCATCACTAGCCACTGTCGTATATCCATCCAATTCTATATGAAACAGGCTGAGTTGTCCTCTGACATCAGCCCTATAGCATCATAGTGAGGTGAGCTGCATGAGACCTTTCTCGCTTCCATTTGGTGTACATTTGCAGGTGGGAAAATACCTGGGAATCAAGCCAGGGACATGCATTTTTTCGAGTGTTCGGCGGCTTCTCGATCAGTGCACAGCCTCAAATGGCCAAGATACCGCGAAATTGTTCAAACGCAAACGTCAATCACCAGCCAGAATGGCTGGCGTAATGCCACATTGTCTCGCTCGAGATTCCGGAGATAACATCACTGTGGGCATGGAAAAAGGGAAGCCAAGAAATAATTGAGCTGGGAAAGGCCTTCTTCCGAGCTGGAAAAAAAGTTTATTTGTTTGAAGGCAGTTGCAGGTTGACTTGTCTGTTAGATGCGGCGCACTCGGCAACCAAATCGAAAGAGCTTTATATCCTGACGTATGCCTCTCTCCCCATTCTCTCCTTAGAAATAATTCTCTTTCGATCTTGGATCGCCTCCTCCAAGTTCTTAGCAGCAACCAAGTTTGACAAACTTGTCGCGACACAAACTCTTGTCACTAATTGGCATCAAATCGATCTCGGACATTTTCCTTGGTTACCCAAGTGCTCAGCCTGCAGCCAGCCGCTACGCATTGGCTATAGTTCAGCAACATTCCTCGACTCTCTACTATTGTTTTTGTTTACGAAGGTCCACTTTCTCGTACATTGTACCCTTGGAAAAAAATTAAAAAGCAGAGCTAGACGGGGAGAAACAAAAAAAAAAAAGAGGGTCATCGGAACTCCGACAATTAAGTCTTCTTACGATTTCTGCCAGTTGTCAGTCTGCGCTATTTCTTCCGCTTATCGCCCTAGAATAGCCGGTAGACAACCACCCCCATTGCTATTGTTTTTGTGGGTTGTTGTTGTTGCGGTATATCATATCAGCGCAGGACCTTCTTACCTTATTTTCCGCCTTGCTGCGAGCCTTGCTCTCTTGCTTTTGCACTAAAGCAAACCCAACCCCAAATCTCTCTTCCTTGCAGACCTGCTGCTCTCCCTCCCCCAATCTTTCGCTGTCAGTGTGCATCACCGTAACAACCAACATTCTCAATGTGTAAGTCAAGATTTCTCCCTCTTTTCCTCGCAATCATATCGCCGAAATTATCCTCGAGACTCTCGAGTGCTCTCTCCCGACCAGTGGTCGCTCCTCCTTTTTTTTTTTCTTTTGAAAGAAAGTTCTCTGTCCAGTAATTCGATCATTGCTCTCTTTTTTTCCCCCTCGCCTTACCCTATTTTGATAAAAACCTTGGCGAGAAATTCCACCCCGACGAAAGAAGGCTTGACCGGGCATCACTTCATTTTAATCTGTCCTTCCATCGCTTGGGTTCATTTTACCTCATTTCATGCAGCCAATATCACGACACGTGGGGCCGTCTGTGTGATTGACTAGGGATGACATGTCCCCCAACCTTTTGATGCGAAGCTTGGTTAGTCCTTCCATTAATGGCTCCCCTCTTTTTTTTTTTTTTTTTTTTCTCGAATTCTTCTGTTGCTGCTCAGGTACATCGGCATACATCGCTTGGTTGCTGTCTACCTACAACGACACACCTGCTTGCTTGCCTGGCCGCCTGCCTGCCTGCCTGACTAGTTAGCTAGATGTACTGGGCAACATGCATTTTTGGTCATATGGCTGTACATTTCTGTACCGTCACTGTAGCGATGACCTCTGCAGGGTTTAGTTTGCCCTATTCTTTCCCTTTCTTCTTTCGCGAACACACGGTCCTGTTCGCATCTCCCCGCAGAGACATGGCCCCCCCGATCAACGGAAAAGTCTCGAAAGCTACTTTTCTGGTTCGGCTATTTGGTTAAACTTGGTTAGAAGGTGTGGTGGGCCAGAGAACAAAGGGAGATATGGGATGGTTCGTACTTCCGAGTATAAATGTGTCTCATGGGAGAGCTAGTCATGGCAGAGTGAGCTGTTCAATATCTCTTGAATCGGGGATGAACAAGCGCCGTTAACCTCTTTTTAAACTTTCGATTCTCTGGCTCACAATGTTTGACATACTTGCCTGGCATGGTTCTGGGTCCCGCAGCCTGTTTGAAGGAGGGTACTATTTTCCTACCATTGTTGGCAGACCGGCCCAAAAGAATGTCTCGTCCTGCCTTAGTCGCCGCCCCATCAAAGTTTTTTTGTGCCCATCTCTCTTGAACTATTTGCACAGCCCACCTCCGCCTCCCTCCCATGCATACAAGAATGCTGGCATCTTTCCTAGCTTTGATCATTCACCCCCCGCGAAATCTGTGGCCGGAGGGAGGAAGAGAGATTCCCCTTCTCTCATGAAACTTGCATGAAAGTTCGAAACCAGTCGTTGAAGAAGAAAAAAGAAATAGAAGCGAAAAAAAGAAAAAGAAAAAGAATTTTCTCTCTCTCTTCTTCATCTCCGTCATACTTTCCTATCAAAGCCGCGGCGGATATCCCTTTCAAGCGATTTGGCATTGTTGGGCGCTCAGCATCTAGTGCAGCAAATCAGGCTTGAAAATCTAAGCAAGCTCGATCTGTTATATTAAATCATTTCTCTTAAACAAACCGCTTCTGCCACCCTCGAAACCTAATACCTCATCCTTCACATTATTTTTGGTCGCTACTTTTTTTTTTTTTTACTTCTACCACTAGTCCCTTTCGCACGTTCCTCACTGCGCCCTTTACCTTGCATCCATATGATCGATAAATAGTATCACATAACAGTTATCTAATGAAGTTCTGGGCTGGGTCCCGGTAATACTTACAGTCCAACTGAAACGGTCTGCCTCACGCCGCTCATCCTTCGCTTGGCTCTTCGAAGACTCACAACAGCCGGAACCTATGGCTCCTCCCCGGGACCCCGAAGCCGGTATGAACGGCATCAACGGCCACACAGATGAACATACGCCTTTACTCGGGTCGCCGGTCAACAGCCATGATGGCTTTGTCAAGCGGCATGCGAAGGAGAGCTGGAACGCGACTATGGCAGTACTAACCAGCAAGTGAGTATATCGTCGGCAGTTCCGAACTGCGTTATTGGCCTAACCCTTGTATCGCCCTGCTAAAATTTCCCGATATTCTTTAGTTACGTCAATGTTCTCCTTGTATTTGTCCCGCTGGGCATTGTCGCTGGCCTACTAGAATGGACTCCTATCACCGTATTTACTCTCAATTTCCTCGCCATCGTTCCCCTCGCCGCCCTTCTCAGTTATGCTACTGAAGAAATCTCCCTCTATGTCGGCCAGACTATGGGGGGATTATTGAATGCGACTTTTGGAAATGCAGTCGAATTAATTGTTAGCATCGTCGCCTTACAAAAAAATGAAATTCGGATCGTTCAAGCGAGTATGCTGGGGAGCATCCTCTCCAACATCCTCTTGGTACGCTGACTCATACACCCTGAATTCGCTAGTGTTTTCTAACCTAAAAGCAAACACCAGGTTCTCGGATGCTGTTTCTTGTTTGGCGGAATAAAGTACAAGGAACAGACGTTCAACTCAACGGTTGCCTCAACCATGTCATCTTTGATGGCAGTCGCCACCGGCTCCCTGATAATCCCCGCTGCTCTGTACAACAGTTTTGATTCAAGTGGAAGCGGAAACAAGACTGGATCCGATTCCCAATCATTAGCCGACGAGCATACCCGAAGTATCCTTCTTCTGTCACGTGGAACTTCGATCGTTCTCCTGATCCTCTACGTCCTCTACCTCTTCTTCCAACTCAAGACCCACACCGAACTGTTTAGCGACGAACATGAGGACGAAGAACCGGAAACCCCAACCCTTTCCGTCTGGAGCGCTGGCTTTGTCTTGATCCTTGTCACAATTATCGTTGCGATATGCGCTGAATACTTGGTTGACAGTATTGATAGTATTGTCGCAACAACAAATATATCAAAAACATTTATTGGTTTAATATTGCTCCCTATCGTTGGAAACGCAGCCGAGCATGTAACAGCGGTGGTGGTTGCAACTAAAAATAAGGTACCGTTCAGCTCCTGGCTCGCTACCCTGGCAAATTCTCGTGAAGTTACCATCTAATGATTACGTTTGACAGATGGATCTCGCCATTGGTGTCGCCATTGGTAGCAGTTTACAAATTGCAATTCTTGTCACTCCTTTCCTCGTCGTCCTCGGCTGGGCTATGGGCCGCGAGATGACCCTATTCTTCCAAACTTTCGAAACCACGGTTTTCTTCGTGTCAGTCCTTATTACTAATTACTTGATTCAAGACGGAAAATCCAACTACCTTGAGGGTGCGATGTTGCTGGGAATGTAAGTGTTCCAATCTGACGCAATGCAGAACCAGAACTAGACTAACAATAGCGCTAACAGTTACGTCATCATTGCTCTCTCCTTCTACGTTTATCCGGATAACGAGGGAGCTAAAAACGGTGTCCCATTTTAAAAAGACTCCGCTGGCGTTCGTCTCTTTTGTCTATTTTTCCTTTGTAAACCCTTTCAGTTCCTTTGTATAAATATGCGCTACACATTACATTTCCTAGGTCAATTTAATTTCCTAATTTTTATTGTTAAGCCTTCGCTCTGAATGTCTTAAATTTTTCTGATATCCGTCGAACAAAAACGTCGAAGAAGGTATTTTCTGCGTGAAGGAAATATGTTTAGTTGTCAGCGAGTTCCATCAAGTCGTCTATCAATTTGCAAAGGGGTTAAAAAAATATATCTATGGGAGGCAGTCAGTATCGCAAGTTTGAAAGAAAATGTTTCATTTGTTTTTGAATCTTCTATAGCTACAGCAGAGTCGTTACATTCAAGCAGCGCAAGCATATCAAACTAAGCGCCCATTTAGACTCCTCCAATCCAGTGACCCTGCTGTGCCACTCTTCTACTCCTTTACATTCCCAACGTTGAAATAAGATGGAGACCCACAGCAAGGCTAAGCATTTATCTGATCCACAAGCGTTACGCGTCCCTCGACCGGGTGCATGCAGGATCCTCCCCTCATCGGCACTTTTCTTTACTGGGCTAGTGCGGTCCAAGTCCGTGGTTGCACAAAATCTGATTCGGCGTGGCTTGGAAGCGGTTTTTATCGATAAGACAACTCGACCTCGTTTCAGGCTAGAGCTATAGAGGTGCATCATATCCACCAGAGGATATATTCGTATTGAAACTCAAATCAACCAAAATGCGAGGCCTTCTGGGATTTTATTGGTCTAGAAGATAAAATAACGGGTAGCTGGCCACTGGATACCAAGGGCTCTAAAGTGGTTAATGCTACTTCCTGGCCTGTTATAGTTCAACGCATATGCACATTCATGAGTGTTGGTGGCCCGTGTGGTAAAATAGAAAATGTGTTGACTGTCTTTCGCAGTGGTTTCAATGCATCCAGATGTTGCCAATTCTATAGAGCCACCGCTGCTTGGCTAGATCTATAGAGGACAAAACATGTTAACAATGATATATGTTAACATAAGTATGATACGATAAGAATGCCTCTATTCCATTATCTACTTACCTACTTAACTAGTTTTCAATCTGTGTTATCCCTCGATGCATCCTCTGGTCTCATGATCACCCTTTCACCTTTTCGTCCCCCACAGCATTCATACTAAAGCCTTTGTGATTCTAAACCGTGAAATCGCTCCGTTATATGATCCTTACTTCTTCGCTCTTCGTATCATATATAATTTTAGTAACTTAATACTCCATTATAGCCTCTATACTTTTGAATCGTTCTCCCTCTATATATATATTTAGTCTACCAGAGCCGTCATGTCGAGGAGC